>JAHLJT010000631.1:221191932-221541932 GCA_031308135.1 Acheta domesticus
GTTCCATATAATGCAAAGAAAATCATGAACAATTGTTTCGTCATAAAGTACCTGAGTGTGTATGTTATTTTTCTCCTAACTGGTAGGCAGTGTCCACATTTGTGTTTCACCATTGTTTTATGCTTTCCTTTTGCTCAGTTCTAATAATTTGATCTAATAATCTAATGCTGTCATTTTCTTTCTGTCATAAAATGCAGAATAGAATATAATAAACTTTGTAACTAAGTTCATCCCTTAATGCAAGATGTGTAATCTATTACTTTCCAACAGATAAACTAATCATAACAATTTCTGTTAATTAGTTTATCTGTTTTGTATCAATAGAATCTACATTGTCCTTTGAGAACTGCTTGTCCACATATATTATTCTAAACTGAAAGAAATTTTTCGTCCTGTGATTTTGGACCCCCAAAAAACAAAACATCACATGCAGGTGCTTTGAAAGAAGGGAAACTGTCACTAAGAGCAGACATAAAAAACTATTTAGTTTATAATACAAAGTATCATAGTGAAAGATATTCACACTATCCAACAAACTGGTAAAGCAAATAGAGTAGTTGATATATTGACATCAACTCAATTTTAAAAAATAAAACTACCATTTCCTGTTCACAGTAATTAAGTTTGTAGAGAACAAATTCAGTAATTAATATCTATAGAAAATTGGGTATCTACTACTGTTACTACTACTAAATGCTTGCAGATTCTGAACTAGGAAACTGGTAAATATCTGGTAAAACTTCCCAATGCATATTGGAAGTTAAATGTTCAATCTTTGGTATGTGTAGTAGTTACCCTATATTTCATTCTTATTCATTGAAACATCTTATAAATGAAGATGCAAATCTCTTTTTTTTCTTATTTGTCTAGAAGGAGTTACTTTATTCCATTGTATAATTATGTGTAGTCTGTATTGAATTATTTTGTTAATACTTGGCCTTTTAATGCCATTTCAAAATTCAAATCCCCTACTTCACTTATTGAATTTGAGATATACAAGCACTGGAATGGAAAAATGTTTACAATATTGTTAATGGGTAGGGTTATTATTGTAAAGATCTTTTATTAATATTTTAAAACGCATATTTCTATTGTGAAAAGAAGTGAATTATGCAGTGCATGAGAGTATTATATTTATAATTTGTAAAATAAATATTGTGTGTGTGCTTCTGGCAATATTTGTTTAATTTTTTAACTAAGTCTCATTAATGCTTAGTTATATTTAAATGATGAGGTTATCAGTGCAAATGTGATGTAAACCACATTTTTAGTAATTAGAGTGTAATGTTTGAATATCATATCACACTTCAAAAATATTTATCTTGAATGGTTTCAGAGTGTTTCCGTTAATAAATACCCTTTCATTCCAAAAAACAAATGTAGGGTATTTCTGTTACAATTAGTGCAATAGTGGCCACATTCTATGTAGTATCTCAGGCCTCTTCAAACACTACTGCACCATTTGTTTGGAGAGTTTATTTCTTCTCATCTAATGCAGAATAACAATATTTGTTAAATAAAACTTATTTTGTTACAGAATATTTCAACTCCTAAGTGGACTTTAATTTTATATGCTGCCTGAACAAATCCTAAGGAAGCTCGTGGGAAATCTATTTACTGCACATGCTCATTCACAACAATTTTTTTAGAGGACGTAATATGAACATCTACATTTGTTATTAGCAGTGACAAATTAACACTTTTCCACTGGAAGAGAAAAAAATCTAACAACAATCTCCAACATCTCTCCCATCAATTCACATCCTTCAATGACCCAATAATTGTACAATTCTGAATTTATAATGTGTTTGATATATTGGCCTAACTTTAATTTCTCAAGTATGTGTGTAAACTTTCTTAATGCAATAGTGGCCTAAAACACACACACAATCTTTAAACTGTCATTCATGACACCATTATGAACTTAATTTGCAACAACAGAGTAAGGATTTTGAAAATCTACATTTGCACCATAAAATTACTCAAAAATAATTATTCTGAAATGTAAAATGCTTAGAAGCCATTTTTCGGAACTTAGGGTTAGGCATTATTTTGCTGATAGCCTCAAATGTGATCTAATAATTATTCAAATTCACAAAAAACAAAACAGCACATTATTGAAGTTGTTTGTTGTAATTATCTTTGAACAGGAGAAAGATGTAAAGAAAGCTTCATTGGCATTGAAGTTTACAAATTGCTCTGAGAGAAACAATTGATCTAGTAGTAACTGAAAATAACTCCTCTTACATTTTTTGAGTTATTGTGAAACTTAATGTTACATGATATAAACTGTTCTCATTATGCAATGTATTCAGTCTGATGAGTAAAAGTATTTGTTTTGAATACTTTTGTTTCGGAATAGTCAATTGGTATGAGAAATTCTTATTTTGTTTATTTATTTTTGAAATATGAATCTTATTATTCAATACCAACGAATTTTACTATTTAGCCTGAAAAAAGGATATGATCCTTTGCAATGTTGTAAAATGAGGTTTACTTTCTATCATTTATTGCATAGATACATTGTATATCTACATTGTAACCGTTTTCAATGTCTTTTTATCTACCAACCGTGTTAAACGTTCTTCTAATGTGTGGAATTATTGCTTATAAATGTACATATTTCTTAAATTTATGTGGCATACAAAGCAATACTGAGCTATGTCACTTTTTTCCCAAAATTTATATTTTTTTACAATTATTTGGGCCTACGCTTTACACAATGGTGGTATGGTCTTAAATTATTCATAAATTTAATGTTTCTCAAATTTCGCTCATAAAAACTGGGATTTTCTGCTGTGCAGTAGTGAGCTACACCAGCAAGCATCATCATCCACTGTCCTATACCATACAAGCAGATGATTCTTTACTAATGGTGCTAAATTCGTTTCTGAACATTAAAGATTGTTTTTCTCTCTCCCCATGTTTCATGCCGTTTTTACTGGTTTTTATGATAAAAAATGAAAATATTAAGTAAAATTTTTAAGTATTATATCAATATATTAATTATAGCTTCACAAAAGAAAGTCAAAATAGTAGGCAGACTCTGAAAAGCTCAGCCTGTTAGTAACAAGAAATTGTTTCAGAAATTTTTCAAGTTCATTAAATAAGAGATATTATCCAGCTCAAAGGGTTAATGCTGCTGCTGCTGCAAAAAAGCCCTCATGAGAATGTCATCCTACATGTGAACATAACATGCTATGCCACATTTCTGATGAAATTGAATATTAGTGTATTTTGATGCCCATCGATGTATATAGATGTTGGGTTTTTATTTTAAAGATTCGCTGCAAGATGCCAGTAATATTCGTAAATGAATGTTCTACATATATCCCTATGTGTGACTGCAGTGTCTAAACCTTCACTCTCCGTTTTCTCAAAACTTAAATATTGTGGCATAATATGGTATTGCCCCGAGGTCTTCATATCTGTATGTCATCGATCTGTGTACATTGAGCTTTAAATGTAATACTAAATAATTTTCAGTATAACCAGAATATTGATTATAATTGAGATGATTAAAATGACTGAAGAATTACCCGTATTTACCCGAATATAAGAGGAGGGTCCCCCCTTTAATATCTCATTGAAAAAATACTGGTCGTCTTTATATCGCATATTAAACCTTTTGGCTGTGATTCATATTTTTATTCTGCCGTTCCATGACAAGAAATTCGAATGCTGACGAAACAATAAGCTGCAAAGGCGATAAATATCGCCTTTAAATAATTATATATTCGTGGACGTGTTGTTGGCATCCACCGCGAATCTGCCAGGCGATTCAGAACCAATATTTTAAATAATCAGTAAAAAAGAATCCCAAACGAAGGGTGTGGTAGTTCGTGAAACGCAAAGTGAAAATAAATAAAAATTTATTGTCGAGATTTGTTACACTGTCGATGAGGCCGCCCAAACTCTCAGTATGATGCGTCGCGACGCCTGACGAGTGATCTCAATTTTGCAAGGGATGGAAATTTAAATAATCGCGTTCACGGAATAAATCCAATTCTAGAACAGCCACAGAGAAAGAATGATAAAAATATTTTCTTATCAAAAAATTATCAAACTTGAAAGTTAGCCGCTCTCTTTTGCATTCCGCGCAAAATGGAAATTTTCGAGTTCACTGTTAATACCTCCATCATGCGAACATTAAACAATGCAAATTCCAGTGCATTCTGTTGAAGAATCGGAGGGCACGTAAGAGAGTGCGACAGGAAGAAATTCCCGGAGACACAAAAGGGAATGGCGTTTAGATGAAAGACGAACGCAAATTCCAAATCCAAACTTTCGGGGGGTGGGGTCGGAGGTCGACGCAGTACGGGAGGTGGAGCTAAGAAAAAGGACATGAAGATGGCAGGAGCAAAAACCATGATTCAGATGATTTTTAGGAGAAAAAAAATAGTGATAGCTAAAGCAAATTAAGTTTATCAATCAACAAGACAATTTTCTAGTCAATTACACAATTTCCCATTTTATTTTGACTAAATAGTAAGAATTAGTAGAAAAAAATATGGAGGCCTCTTCAAAATTAGATGGAACCCTTACGTTCAGTGATACATTTGGATAAAGACTAAATTTTCTATTTTAATATTTATTTAATACCATATTTACTTTCCATGAAACAAGGATTATCTTTCTCATGTTCCTTGACTTGTTTTCTACTACAATAATGGACCTTAATAGTTTTTAATCACTTAATTTTAAGTACATTGTGTGACTTTTAATGTGTAGAGATCAGTGTATGTATATCAGAAGCAAAAATGTGAATTCTTTTTGTTGTATCGCTCATTACATATTGATGATAGACAAGCACCATTTCTCCCAAGAAACATTTAGAAGATGCAATAATTTTGTGTTAATATTTATTCTTTAATCATAAATTAATATTCAATAAAGCACACATTAATTACACCATTTCTATTTCTGAAGAAACACAAAATTCTTAATATAATGATTTATTCTTCACGTGACATAAATCAGTATTGCTATGTTGACCTCGTTTGAATTTTTTTTTTCTAATTTTTGTTTGTACCCATACGTATCTACTAAAATACCTATTATTGTTTGTTAAAAAGGCTACCTTTTATTAAAAAATTTGATATGGGGTCGTCCATGAATTGTGTAATACTAAAGATGGGAGGAGGTTTGAGGCAGCGTTATGCTGTGTTACATAATGGCTAGGAGAGTATTAGTTTGTTTGTTATGGAACATCGATATTAATTTTTTTTAACATTTTGCAACATTTGCTGAAATATTCCTTCCCGTTTTATGGGGGGGACTTGTACTAAAACAATAAAATATTAAATAATAATATTACAAACAAAAATAAAATTAAGTTATAAGATTCAATCAACAATTTTCTCACACCTACACTGACAACTTTCCCCCACTTCTTGCATTCACAAGGGGGGTATTGTTGCAAGCATTATACGTAATTATTTAGGTGTAAGTGCATATTACAGGGGGAGGGGGTATTCAAAGTACTACAAATTTGTGTTACGTAATTTATGGACGGTCCCTATTGATTTTGTCCTCTAATCACTAGTGTTTAATGAACTAGACTAGGTAATAAAATACATTTTGACATAATAATGACAAACTTTCAATCACATAGAGCTCTTATTACTTGAAAATATATCTTTTAAATGATTCTTCATAAATTTATATAAACAATGATTGTTCCTAGACATTTCATATCAGGCAGGAAAAGTAATGTAATATGATGGAAAAGTTAACTACAAACAGAAGTAGATTTCAGTTAGATTTATGTTTACTGATATTCTAAGTATCATAAATATGTTCCAACAATGTTGCATATCCATTAAGTATATTGAATACAAACTATGATTAGCAAACTTGGATTCCAATCACTGTAATTGTCACCATGAATAATGACTTGAATAAAATTAGAAAAAGTATTAACTAAATCTAAATTAAATTTTATCATGTGTAGTAGCATTGTAAGTGACTTGAATTAACCAAATAAAATAAAATGTTAGTTTCTGAACTAGTTGTCTGGTGTTTTCTATGATAGTGTAGAGGGACTACTTCAGGGCTTTGAGAATTTTTAACATTTTTTAAAAATTTGAATGTACTTAAAACACGAATGTCTGGTTGATATTGCAAAGCATTGTTTTTTATCATAAATAATATCTCAGCACTTCTCATGATATTTAGTGTGACTATTTCACAAATTAACACGTTACTTGAATAGAATGGATAATTAAAATCACAGGAATTACAAAAAGAGAAATATTACTCAAAACTGCCATCAGATTATAAGAAACGTTCATTCAGCTCTGAGTTAGGGGCGATCCATAAATTATGTAACGCAGATTTGGTGTATTTTGAATACCCCCTCTTCTCCCTGCAATGCACCCGTAATGCCCAATTGAACTCCCCCTAAATAATTACATAATGCTTACGACAACCCCCTCTTATAAATGCAAGAAGTGAAAATAAATTAGAGCTCAGTCAAAAAACTGTATTCATATTTTTGGTGTATATTAAAATGTATGATAATTAAAGTTGAAATTAATTGTCAATGCTGACTGAACCTAACAATAAAATTGGGAGCAAATTTTGTGTAAAGGAACGTGAGAAAATGTCTGCTCAAAACCCATGCACACGCCGCCATTTTAGATGGCACATGGGTGAGAATCCAATGCGCCAATTTAATTGTATTCTACAAAATACCACAGATCAGTTTTGAATATTTTCTTCATAATCTTATTCAATACAAAATTTAAGAAAAAATTAATATTTCCAATTATTGAAACAACTTCTAATTACTTTAAATGATTTGTTTTAAAACATATTAATTAGATATTTTAATGTTTTAGTATAAGACAAAAAGGAATTATTTCAACAAATGTTACAAAAAATAAAAAAATATGAATGTTACATAACACTAATCGAATATCCCCCTGCCCCTACATAATGCAGTGTAATGCTGCTTCAAACCCCCTCCACCCTTCTTTAGGGTTACATTATTTATAATATTCTCATTAGCAAAAGAAGTACATATACAATTTTTAAAACCAGAGATTTTAATGAAAATGCTCTGTTAGCACTATTCAAGGAAAAGTTTTGAATAATCAAAATCTTTTTGTTCATGGAAATCGAACCCCAACTTATAAATTAGAAAGCAACAGCCGATATTGCTAGCTTACCAGCACAACTGAAAGTTTTCTCTTAATCGATGTTATGAAGAAAGAGAAATATTTATTCTTGAGAACTTTTGAGATTTCAATAAACTTCATTAGATATTATGTTCTGTTTTCTATTCTAATGGAACATTTGTAGGAAAAATTAGGAGCACTTTACAGAAAATCCTTTTTATGCAAATCCTATTTGTAGAAATTTGCCATAAGTTCACATAGAATTCCATGAAAACTAATATTTTGAAACAAGTGTTTTTGAAAGGATTTAGAGAGCTTATCCTAAAGAATAGATTGCATTAAGTAACAAATCTTTAGCTTCACTATTAAAGGTGCAGGACATTTGAAAAAAAATGAACTTTAATAATTTTCAAAATTTTAGAGATTTTAATCAAAGTTGGTCCTTCAACATTACACATTGCACTATTTGATGGGGTAAGGGGGAAGAAAAAATAGTGCAGCCTTTTTGAGAAAATCTTGTTTATGTCCATAAAATTACACAAAAACTACCTGCTTTGAAAAATTTGAACATGACATTCAAACATCTAATTTTGAAGAATAGATTTCATTAAGAAAATATCTAACTTCAACAATGTAGGAAGGGTCCAGTAAATTTTGAGCTTTTGCAGTTTTCAAAAATTCAGATGTTTTAATGGACATCAGTTCTGCACTATCTTTATATGTTTCTCTCTCAATTTGACACAGAAAAATAAAGAAAATCTTTGGAGACATTTTAGAGAAAAAAAATTCGAAAATGATAGATAAAACAATTGTTTGAAATTTGCAGATCCTTGAATGCTACTCGGGAATATATCTCTCTGTTTTTTAGAAAATCCCTTTAACAATTTATAAAGCCTGGACAGTCTTTTTTTTAACAAAGAAACAATCCTGTTTCGATTTAGGAGACCCCTAAATTATGAATAACGCGACATTGAAGAATTTTTATTAATATATGCCTATTGGACAGGGCACATTGGCATACACAAAGCAGCCTCTTGTTCCACATAGTTTTCCCAGTTATCTAATCGGATGTGTTAATGAGCTCTCATTGCTTTCAATGCTGCAATTGTTACCACTTAACTAATAAGACTGGATGCTCGCCTACCAAGTTTCTCCAGCAAATAAAAGGAAAATGATTTTTCTTTTTCTTCTACAAAAATATTTCCGCATATTTACTGTTAATAAGTCATACTATCTCGTTAATCTACCTCGGTAATTTAATCAAGGTAATTCCCACTCATTCAGAGGCGCATCTACGGTATGGCAGGCATGGCACGTGCCATGGACGCCACTCATAAGGGCGCTGTTTAGAGTTCAAACAAATAATCGTAATTTGAAGTATCCTGGCAGGGCGTAAATTTTATGCTTGCCATGGGCGCCTGAGTTGGCTCTACCTGGATAAATCTCTATAGTCACTTCTATCTGTTGTGTGTTCGACGAAACACGAAGACATCCCTTCACCGAATATACTGGTTTTCATTACCTCAGGGCTTTCTCATCGTCACACATCAATAAATAATAGGACATTTGCAAGGAAAGCGCACAGGTTTAATTTGCTGCGGCCGGGAATCGAATCCTGAGTTGCACCATGGAAAGCATGGTGATAAACACATTTTGATAAACACATTTCATTAAGAAAACATTTATCTTCACAATTGTATTTGTCGGAAGACGCCGAAGATGAAGCGCAGTAAATTCGTAGTGGTCTATTATGTTTGTCGACAAACTATACAGTAAATACTCAAGAGGACAATTGACGCGTATGAAGGACTGTTTAACTTCTCGACATTAACTAACTCTCCCGGCGGCTCGCTGGTGAGCGTGCTCGCTTATTATTATTACTAGTAGTAGCAGCGTACAGCTGGCTTTGAAACATCTGCGCTGGTGAGCATGCTCGCTTTATTATTATTACTAGTAGTAGCAGCGTACAGCTGGCTTTGAAACATCTGCGTAAAGCAGTTTCAAAGCCAGCTGTACGCTGCTACTACTAGTAATAATAATAAAGCGAGCACGCTCACCAGCGAGCCGCCGGGAGAGTTAGTTAAAGTCGAGTTAGTTAATGTCGAGAAGTTAAACAGTCCTTCATACGCGTCAATTGTCCTCTTGTCCTCCTTTGTAATGAAATTTGTTTATCATAAATGTGTTAATTTTTTTGAAAATATGAGTATTTAATGTATAGTTTGTCGACAAACATAATAGACCACTACGAATTTACTGGGCTTCATCTTCGGTGTCTTCCGACAAATACAATTGTGAAGATAAATGTTTTCTTAATGAAATGTGTTAATCAAAAATATTTCAAATAAGGTCATGTTGAACGTTTTGAAAATATGAGTATTTTTTGTGTAATTTGGCGTCAAACAATCGCCCGCTCCGAATTTACTGTGCTTCGTAAACGTAATTCCAGGCAGTTGGATACTTCGTAAGTTAGAATTTGAATGTATTTCATATTTCTTTGTTTCTTACATTCGACCTTTTGTTATACATTTACACATTAATATTTTAAAAATTATTTAAAACCTGTTTGAAATATATGAAATAACAATTGATAGTCTTCAGGGAATATCAGGTTGAATGCAACAATGACATTCCGCCCCGCGAATCGGCAACAACATTTCTGTGAATTATGTCTCATTGTTGGGATATGATGTAGCTCTATAAAAAGCAGTTATATTTGTCAAATTTGTGTTGATATTTGCTTGGAAATATTTATTTGTTCACCAAATGTACGATTTGTAATGAGTTTTACAAAAAAAATGATGACTGAGATGTGTTAAATCGGAGAGAAATTGTGTTATTAATAGTATTACATAACTATTTCTAAAGGCGAGATAGTACGTACTGGTTAGCATCACTAGTTTTTAAGGGTCGGGAAAGAATTTGTATATTATTATTTCATAATGAGTTTTGCCGCGGGGCTGGTAATGTTAGCATGCTAATTCCAAGAACATTTATCCGAATTCCACCTCGGAGAAAACATGTTGCTGCTTGAAAACAGTTTTGCTGGTTCATAAATTATTTTAACATGGCGTAGCCGCTGACATTAGTTTTAAATGGTCGTGGCTTCACACACACACACACACACACACACACACACACGCACACGAACACGCGCGCGCGCACACACACACACACACCAAAAAAAAAAAAAAAAAAAAAAGTGAAAATCACAGGTACCATTTTATAAGCGTACATTCACGAGTATTTTTGACAAAATTAAAAATGTGTGCCCGAAAAAATTTGTAAAATACTTGTACACTAAAAAAATAAATTTCAAATTCAGTGAGCCGTGACAGAAGTCAGATCGAATGAGGAATATTTTGGTGAAACCTTTGTTCAATATTGGCGCCAACGTTGACCGAAGACAGGCGGATGGACAAAGATTTTTTTTTTATTTTTTAAGTTTTCGATACCAGAGATCCCTCCACCCCGTTCCGCATTACTGCCTCAAAGCAAATTTTACCGCTGAAATTCCGCCCTCGAATTTTTGAAATGTCGCTATGCGAGTCGGAAATTTATGGGAAATTTCCAACGCAGTCGTGGCTTTGCCAATACAATAAATATTCGGACAAAGCGGGGTAATTCATTTCGTACCAAATGATTTTTTTTCCAACAGATGTTCTAATGCCTGATTTTACAAACTTTTTTCTGTTAATAACAAACAATTGAGGAAACATTTTGGGATCTCCAGCTCCCTAAGTTTTCCTCGGCTAAGAATGTTGTAAGTTTTGAAGTTTATAAGAATGTTGTGTTTGTAAATAATGTCCATGCTTATCTTAAAGGTGAATGACCGCGTTGAGGTCACAGACCTCGTGGAGCGAGGTAACAGCAAAAGATGCTTAGTGTTAATCATACAGGAAACTGAACAACGAACGTCTTGGCTCCGAAGAAAGAAATGGAATAAGAATCACTGAGATCAATCCAAAGCTCCAGTATTAAGATTTGTGTTGCAAGATGTTCTCGTTCGAAGCCTAAGGAAGTTCCCGAATTTTTGACTGGTATGTTGGTCAGTTGGGTTGTCAATTCTCACTTCAACCACCAGGAGCGCTGACGTATAGGGCAGAATTTCTCGACGAGCGTTAATTTTATCACAGAACAACCCACTAGAACAAATCCTTGTCATGGATTAATACGATGTCATCCACGTCCATGTCCTTGCATTCTCCCGTGGTATCACTATGATAATTTTACACTGTGTTATTATACTGGTGTTACGAGTTGTATAGTTCGGAGAAATTACATTAAAAAGTTTGTGAGTATTTTGTTGTTTATAAGTACAACAAAAATATTTATTGTTTTGGTACAAAAATAAAAAAAATATTATTAAGAAATTTAAACAATGTCTTAAACTATGATATTTTCTTCTTTCAAAACGAACAGCTCTACCACATCCATTTGTTATTCCGCCAACTTCATATAACTAATGTGGAAGAACATACGCACTTATGAGAAAGGTTTCGGAAAATAGAAATATTAATTATTGCAAAATTTATTAAAAAGTTACAGGAACAAAAAAAATGTGCTTATTTCCAGTGTATTATAAACAATTTTCGAGAATGGCAACATTTAAGACGGTATATAAGCTTAATAAAATAATCATTTAAATTAAATTGCGAAAACATTTTTTGACTCTGTATGTATTTTGGGGATAAACTCTATAGACAGACATATCAGTAAAAAATAATTTTAAAAAATCTGCTTCTATGTTTGAAAACCAGAAAGCTCCTCTGTGGTCGAACACTTACTGTTCACTTCCGTGTGATCACGTCTAATGCACATGGCAGAATGATGAAGGGTCACGAAGGATAAAACAATATAGCAAAATCGACGTAACACTTGTGAAGAGGGAACTAGTTCCACGAGCATTACATCCTCAAAGGCGCACAATACTCATTCTCCGTATCTTTCAATTACGTTATAATTATACTAAATTTTAACGGGAAATACACCAGTATAAAATGTTAGAAACGTATTGAGTACGAAGTGAAAGTGAAACGAATAATTGTTTACTTTATGTGCCAATTTTGGGCCAGGAATTCCCTTATTCTTTTTTGTCGTCACTTGTTCTGTTGCTGCGAGAATTTGAAAAACAACGAAATCGCGCCTTTTACCGAGAAGTGGGGGATGTTGTGCACCTTTTGCTATGATTGTGACATACTCGCGCGTGGGTGGTAAACTGATCTAATTCGCACGCGCTCTCTCTCTCTCTCTCCCTATTTCCGATCAGTGACAGCTCATGCCGTTTTGGGCAATTAATGAAAATGATTGAGATGAACATGATATAAGGAATCCGGTGGCTTTTATCGATTAAGAAGGAAATGCAGGCAACATGCCGCATTGGACAAAATTTGGTCGTGACAATCTCAAGCTAAGCAACGGCATCGATTTGTTGTAGACGTCCAGTCGCAACGCTGCTGGTTTGCTTTCGCCCTTTTATCGCGTTATGACATCATGCGCTACATTTGAATAATAACCTGACCACGTTTCTGTCTCTTGCTGTCCAGGCTCGTGCGTTCTCGTAATAAAGTGTGGGCGTGGCTATAGTTCTTAGTGACTACGATTTTGAAATTCAACCCATGCACTTGCTGACAGATGCAATATGGTTTTTGAGTCAATTGTTGCAGATCTGTTAAACAGATTTGGAGGACAATATGTTGAAAATTTAGACCAGTCTCAATTGAAAATTGGAATATGGGGAGGTATGATAAATACTGATTCTATTGTGTAATATCTATTTTTTTCCCTATTGGGGCTTATTTGTAACTTATTTTACAGGTGACATTGTTCTTAAAGATTTGAATCTAAAACCTACAGTCTTAGATGAATTTGACCTACCTATCAGAGCGACATTTGGTCATGTAGGTGAGTTTTTCAGTGGTATAGTTTCAAAATGGGTAAAAGCACATTCTTTTATAGTATTTTTCTGGATTTGTGATATCTTAAATGTAGCAGTATCTGGAGATGTGAAAATACAATTTTTAAAGAACATATTGTAGATCTGATGAGTGAATTTCCATTTCCCGGATAATGCAAGATACTTAATGGAAGCATTAAGTACCTGTAAAGTTAAAAGGAACCTTTTAACACTGAACAAAAAGTAAAACTTTCAGGAGAATGTTAATCTTTATGGAAGGATTTATTTATTAGGTTTAAGCAAACATTTTACATGGACTTACAAAACTTTCATTGGTAATGTACGCATAATTTTGATTGGGTATGTTTGTTTGTTAGTTGCTTTTTATTATGGTACTTCTCCATAATTTTAATTTATGCTTTTGCTTCAGTTTTTCTCTTTCATTTATTCCTGTCATCAAAATAATTTGCTTTCTAATTTAATGTTAGAAGAAAAATAATTCAAGAGAAATTATAATCTGAATGACTTGATTTTCTCTATTAATTGAGTTTCAACAACAGGAAATACAAACTAAGAAATAGGAAGTAACTAGCCTTGAAGTCTGTTGTTCAAAGTACATTATTTAGCGTTGTTTATAGAGCATATTGTTTTTATAATTTAACATTACTCTTCAGTATGTGATTAATGCAGAATTCCTTTAAGTATACACCCAGAATGTTTATAATAGAGCCAGAAAATAAGTATCTGGGAGTCTCAATTTGATAGAAAACAGATTCCAGAATGACCAAATAGAAGAAATATGCAATTGAATGAAGAAGAGTCCAAAATTGCTTTGCATTATGGCTAAATATATGAAGAGAGTTTTGCTTGTGCACATCCGTAAAATAAATTAGATAAAATTTGATGTAGATTTGAAATTATTATGTGAAATTTGGTACTTTATAGTTTAAAGGTATTCTCAAAAGGTGGATCAACGTTCCTTGGACTTTCCTTCTGTATAAGTGTACTGATTTTTATAGTTTGCCTCACTTGTGTATTTGTGAAATAACAATGACTGTAAAAATTCGTATAATATATCATCAAAATTTCTTCTTGCCGTATATATTAAGATTGGTTCACAACAATTCTGATTGGGTAACTTTTTATTTATGTGTATTAAAATCTTAAATTAACTATCAATCTTTTGGCATTGAGTTTGTCAATCAATTGTGAAACATTTGGATTAAATGGTCACATGCATTTAAGTATGAGTACATTTTATGAACAATTTAGTATAGGGTTAGTAAGAAGTAAATTTCTTTCAGTGAGTGGCGTATGAAAACATGGTACTCCATTACATTGGCCTTTATAATTCTTACCAAGTCAAATTTCAATTCCATTAAATATATGCCCCCCCCCCAATTGAATCGGTTATTTTTAAAACTCCATAAGTGACTCTCTTATCCATTTTCGCTTTTTGAGAGAAAATATAAGTTGCAGGGTAGATGCATTATTCCATGTGTAAATCCCATAAATCAGATAAATAGATTGGCTGTGAGGACACTGCAGTTTTCATTTGGTTTTGAAACTCATTGCCTCGTGGGATATGTATGAATGTGTATGTATGTATGTATGTATACAGTGTGTAGTGTACAATGGGATATCACTGATAGAGAAGTTGGTTAAAAGGGATGTTCAATATGGAAATATTCCCATGTACTATCATAGGAACACCTATTTCAAGCAACTGTTTCTTTCTTATGAATCCTGTTCGATGTAGATGCACATTGTCATTTCACATAGTATTATAATAAATGTGCTTCAATTTTTTCTTTAAATTTATTGCTAGAAATGAGGAAATGCTCTTATAAAAACAGCATAGGATCAATTTTCACTATTAACTGTGAATTTTTAAAATTGCCAAAGTTTCTAATTTGTTTTATCTCCTTGTACAATTACAATAATGAAGACAGATTTTTCATCAGATGCTGCTAGTCATGTCAAATTACATATTTTTACATTACTGTAACATATTTATGAATAATACTATTCAATGAGATGGCCTTGTGACAGAGGGGTTTAAGCCAGGTGACCCAAGTACATGGATGCTATTGCTTTGGCCTCCAAATCCTGTAAGGCATAAATGATTTTATTTGTTTTTGTGTCATTGGAGGCATTCCAAATCCTTTGTGCATCACACCTATATCGTAATCTCTTGGCATGAGAGGCAACTGTGTGTGCAATCTATGTTTATAGTTGAGGAACGGGATCCCTACAAGCCCCAAGATATATAGAGATTACTATAAGAAGAGATTGCATTGACAGCTAATATTTGGCCACTACTGGTGACATAATTGCACTTGTCCATGCACTCATTCTGTCAGTGCAGTCATTTGGAGCTAGCTCATTAGTAAATGGCTTCATTGTTATCTCTTGCAATGTCATCACCCTTCATGACATTCATTTCTTTCCTAACCTGTCAAAGTGGTCCCTTCTTAGAGTAATTCCTCTGTAGGCAACATAGGGATATACATAAAAGTAGAGGGCCAAGATAGGCCTACACAATGTTCAGAGAGTAGGAAGGTGCTCTTCACTGGCAAGATCTCCAGATGACCAGTAGGTACTGTGCAAGGGCCTGGTTGGATTTTTAGGTTCCAATAGATAGTAACTGAAGAGAGGGTTAGGCCGAACTGGAAAGCTAGCCCAGACTCAAGAGGATAGAAAACTAATTGATACAAAAAATATGTGCCATACTGTAACACCACTAGTTTATTATTAATCATGATTATAGTTTTATTAAAGCTGTCATTGGGCATTGTGTATTAAAGTTTAATTTATTTTCATTGAGAATTTTCTCTTAATAAATGATAACTATGTATTAACTCTTTAATTTTGGTAGGCAAGTTTGTACTAAAAATTCCGTGGACCAATATCTACAATGCTCCTGTCATTGGAACTATTGACAAGTTATATATTGTTATTGTACCGAAAACACAAATAGTTTATGATGCTGAAAAGGAAGAAAAAGCAAATCAAGAAGCAAAACAAGCTGCACTTCTCCAGATTGAAGAAGCCAAAAAAAGGGAAAAGGAGAAAGGTAGGTAATTGAATTATTTTCATAACCAGTTCCCCTTCTTTATTTTTAAGAAATAATTGGAAGTTTTCTTCGGTACATAATGGATTGAATTAGCATGGTACTTTAAATATGACCTCGTCTTTTTTCCGTAAATATTAAATTTAAGATTGTTTGCTCACCTACCTAAATTAAGATAAATAAGACTGTCTGTCTGTCTCTCTCTGTCTCTGTCTCTCTCTCTCTCTCTCTCTCTCTCTCTCTCTCTCTCTCTCTCTCTCTCTCTCTCTCTCTATATATATATATATATATATATATATATATATATATATATATATATGACTTTTTTTTAATCTTGATTTTCTGTTTTATATTGTTATAATTTTCTTTAGATAAACCAAAAGCACCGGATACTTTTGTGGAGAAACTTGCAACACAGATAATTAAGAACGTGCAGCTAAAATTATCAGAAATTCATATTCGATATGAAGATAATTTCAGTTTGCCAGATTCTCCCTTTTCTCTGGGAATCACTTTGCATGACATATCAGTTCATTCAACAGATGAGAATTGGAAGAAATCCCTTGTACCAGATGCTGCTTTGACCATGATATACAAGGTATGTTAATATCCAATATGTGTTTTAATTAAGTTTTCAAATGGCAAAGAGAAATGTTGATCAAAGGATAATAATTTTCATAACTCTAGCAATACCATGGTATCAATAATCCCATATATTACCAATGGAGGGGGCACTGGAGCCTAAATTTTGATTTTATTGTTTTTTTTGATGATTTTTGCTAGAAAAATAAATGGATAAAACTAATAATATTTATGTGTGTTCATTTAATCAAAAAATGTTTTTGTATAAGGCTCTGCAAATGAAAAAAGGTGGTCTTTCTTGCACCAGTTTATGTATTTAATGAAAATATCTATTACATTTTTGTTAATCAGAGGCTAATGTATATTCATGTCAAAACAATGGAGTAAACTCTGTTGTTTTAAGACATTATACTACAAATATTTTCAAAATATATTTTAGATTTTCAGTTTTCAAATGACCAGTCACCCCCTCACACACGCACGCGCACACGCACACCCACGCGCGCACACATATGCACACAGCCAAAGAAGCAGTAATAATTCAAATTCTAACAAACACTTATGATAAATTGCATCCTATTCAGATCAGAAAGCATAACAAAAACCTTATCAATGGCTTCTGTGCAACTCCACCGTGGTAATGCTAACATTTTTGTAAGTGACACACACTTAGATTTTCTCAATCATATAACATGAATGCATCTTTTGCTTTCCATCATTCATTAATTCTGGTAAGCAGATCTTTGATGGATATTGTTGAGTAGCTTCTGTAATTTTTAGGTATTGGAATTGCGAGGATTGTCTTTGTATTGGAATTGCAAGACAGAATTCTTCTCTCGTGAAAAGCCAGAAGTTATGAAGGCAAAACTTGCTGAGTCTACCACAAAACAGAATCCTAAAAATCAGTACAGTAAGTTAAAAAACCATGTATTCTTTCTTGAGTATTTTATGAAATATTATCATATATCGTTTTATTTCTAACATTTTAAATCTTAACTTTAATCATAATTGTTACTTTCTAATTCTATTGACAGGATTTAAGGTTGCAAAAACATGATAATTGTTTGAGATTATAACTGTTTTACTGCTGAAAACAAATTAATGATATTCTAGGTATTAATGTAAAGACAATTCTAGACATTAATGTAAAGACAAAATTGAATTACAATGCAGGGAAATATTTCAGTATTCCCAAAGATGTTTAATGTACATATTTAATATATAATGTAAATTAGAAAATATGAATATTGCATTGAATGTATTAGCATAAAATATTTTGTGAAATAGCTTGTACATTTTATTCGTGACACTGTCAATGTTCAATAAATTTTAAGTCTCTTACAATTGCTGTTCATTTTATATTATTGGGTTTGTTTCTACAGTTTTGGCACCCATTAACCTGAAGACCCAATTGCGGATTAATCCAAAGCCTGAAAATGATGGAAGTAATTATACAATTCCAAAAATCTTGTTGGGTGTTACACTGCAGAAGTTATCGTTAGGTAAGAAAACATTTTCAAAATCAAGTTGTTAATGAGCTTATTGTTAAAAGCAAGTAATAATATATTAAGCATGTGAATTTTAATTGAAGAATATAAGCAGGAAGTTAATAAATTATATTTTAGGGAAAAAAAACAACAGAACTGTGACAGTCACCAATGGATCCGGCAAGAATTGGCCATTAATTGAGGTGGCCGCTTAATAAAGGTTATGAGGTTACTAGAAGCATGAATCAAATCTAATTTCTCGATTGCTATGAAATGAAATATGTTCTCTTAAGCATTTTTAATTACTGTGTATGACAAAATACAATTTAAACAAGGAATTTAGGATCATTTGCTTCCTCTTGGCTAATTTCAAAACATACCCTTGACTTGTCACTCATTTTATTGATCAAGAATCATACTTTCCATCCGTGCTGAATCAAACAAGCAAACTACATACTTAAAGATGGTCGCATCCTGTAGAAACTTTGCAATGGGGCCATCTGATGAAGGAGTTTGCAAATTATCTTTATTTTGGATTTGCAAACATGGCTTGCTTTCTCAGTCCCAAACAGGTTCCCATTGAAAGGAAGTATGCGTAGGCATACGCCACCTAAAATAAGAGGGGGGTTACTACGTTTCTGGGCCCCGTCTTTCCATTACATATTTTTATTTGCAAAAAAGATATTTTACTAGTTAATAAATAAAACCCTACAGTGAGAATGAAATTATAACTTTAATGATACAATTAATAAATACAATAGATTTTATGTTACACCATTTACAGGTTGCCAAATACTTTGGAAAACATCTTCCCCAAATGTCATGATACAATTCTCTTAAGTGTCAACTTAAATAGTTGGAAATCAGGAATTGACCATATTTACAGAAAAATAAAATGTTTTATTATGTAGAGCTATGGGGCCCCTTTTGACATTTGCAGGGTCATCTGGCTCCCCTGTCCTACCCTGTTTGCATGCTTGTAGAAGAACAAGTTAGCAAACAATGGGAATGTTGTGAAATGGGAGAAACAAATGCATTGTTGTTTCATTAAAAGATATTTATTAAAATCACCTATTGTTTCTGCCAGTAGAAAGTAATCGCCTTGTAAGATTCTGGTTGTCGTAATTCAAAGTAATCTGACAATGCATACCATCTTAGGAAGATGATATATCAACAGTTATCTCCACCACTTTTCCACTTTTTGATGTAATATAGTTCAATAGCGCTTGAGGTCATCACTTAATAAAGATTAATCTATGAAATGTGCCTGGCTGCTGGCTGTTTAGCAAAGGTGGCCATGTCTTTCGGAAAAATTAATTGGTTCCATGATAAAATGGCCTTTATTGGAGGTAATCACTAAATCAAGATGGCCTTTTGAGCAGGTTTCACAATATATATTGATAACTAGGGAGCAGATTTTTATGCCCTAAAAAATGTTGAAATATGCTTTTTAAAATCTGCATTTATGACCTAAAAGTTCTGAAATATGCACTTTAAAATGCAATTAAAATTAACAGTATTTCATTTTCTGTATAAACCTTTCTTGATAAAATTCAGGAAGAACTTGCTTGGAATGAAAAAAAAAAATTTTTGTGCAAAAATTATATAACCTAACTTTCTTCTTGGGAGAAATAATTGAAGTAAATATGCACATTAGTGAAGCTCCTACATTGTACGTCTTTCATTTTTTTTGCCTATTTTAAAAAATATGATATCAAGAAATAACCTGCACAAGTATTTTATCATCTATAAAAAAGAAAAAAAGAAGATTGTGACTAGCTTTTCTAATCAATGAATGCTTGCAAATATATTCTATGAAAACATTAAACTTTTCTATATTTTAACAAAATATGCAAAATATGCTCCCATAATTACATGAATATGCCCCAACAGGAAAAATGGATCAAATATGCACTAAGAAATTAATCTACAATGCATCCAATTATAACCAAATGTCAAGAAATTACTCTTAGCTAAGCCCTGAAGCAATGGAGAAAAATATGCAAAATCATAGAAATCTGTTCCCTAATGATAACATTTTCAAAATATGAAATAAATTCAAGGTTGTTATTGAAAAAGAAGGAATAGTATGTTGTTAAATATAGAAGACAAAAAGGAAAGAAAATTCAATCTAATTGAAATTATTATAAAGTTAATAGCACCTGAACACTGCTGCCTTTCTGAAACAGTAGTGTCAATAAAATAAAATTTAAGGAAATTGAGAAACCTTCATCAAAGTGACCAGTTTCTCAATTGCACAACTTTTCATTTGATCTACGTAATAAACTAATTTTCTATTTACATTTTCACCTCATATCTGTAAGCCAACACAGATTTTTGATTTCTCCCACTCTTTCTATGTTTGTATATTGTTTATCACATCTTTCAAATGAATACGTATGTGTATATACATTTTTTGTAGATTGTCTCAAAGAAATTTACCA
Organism: Acheta domesticus; assembly: GCA_031308135.1. Classification (NCBI taxonomy): domain Eukaryota; kingdom Metazoa; phylum Arthropoda; class Insecta; order Orthoptera; family Gryllidae; genus Acheta; species Acheta domesticus. The sequence continues at coordinate 221,212,533 of JAHLJT010000631.1, forward strand.
GATGAAAAGTAATGAACAATTGAAATGTTTTGCCATAAACTCCAGAGGTTCTTGCTTTGTTTGTCATTTGATTGGAAGCACACCAAACAAGTTGTTAGTATTGTTATTGTTGTAATATCTTGTTTGTGCTTTGCCACTTTTTTTTCCATCCTTAGATTCAACTCAATATTACAATTGATTCTCTCTGAGTTGTATCTATTTCAGAAGTATTCATTGGCATCATCTACCTTAATTATAATCTATCCATCCTGTCTTGATGCCTTGCTAATATTAATTTTTTAGTGCTTCTGTTTTATCTCACAACTTTATTCTTATCACTTATCTTAACTGTTATTCTTATTGCCCATTGGCTACAGAGAGATTTGGGATTTTTTAAAAATTATTTTAATGAATATGAACTAAAGTTTTTTTTAAGTTCATGAATATGGAGAATTTAGACATTAAGTAGTTTCAAATTTTCTTGCTCCTAGTAGCTTTAAATTATACATAACTTTTTATGCAGGTTTGAGCAAGAGTCAGTTTCGAAATCTGATTATTCTTGTGGAGTCTATTGGTGCAATGGCACGAGCTGCTGGTTTCCGGAAGTATCGTCCCAATGTTCCTCATCTTGGTCACTCAAAGGAATGGTAAGTTTTTTGAAGGCCAATAGTACAAAAATATATTCAGTTACTTTGAAAAGATATGCAATGTATACTTTGAAAATATTTTATATTATTCACAGTAAATTGAAACTGGAATGAAACATTCGGAATGGAGATTAATGACAGCAAGCATTGCTGAATTTTCCTATGAACAATTATCCTAAATCATATTTTAAGTCCTAATTCCTGCAGGTGACATGATTGACCACTTATTTCTGAATACTGACCCACTGAATTATTGTGCAAATGCATTCATTTGAATAATCAGAGGCAATTCCTCACAATACAAGAAACAAATTTGCCAATAAAAATTAGTTGTGATATATTTCAGTTATTCTATACAAAACAGAAACAAAGAAGTATCCCATGCTCTAAAAAGGTATTGAAAATATCCAGAATGCAACTTGTTGCATGGGCTTATTTGTCTCTTTTCGGACTATTGTCCCCTTTTGGACATTGTTAAATTAACCTGAACACAAAACAGCTTTGCAGGCAACAAGCACACATTTCAGATACACCAGATAAGGATGTGACTCATGTAGACTAGATATTTAGAGGAGATTAGGAAGATTGTTCTCATCAGTGCAATTGCAGACACACACAGTGTGGAAATGTTGGATTCTTTCTGACATGTATTTCAGGAACAATTTTGTTTTCCTTCCTATCTTGAATCACCTTTTCAAATTTCTCTGTAGACTTTAAAAGTGCCCTACACATTACACCTACCCTATTTATGAAGAGCAGAATGATTTTTAAACATTTTAAAATGCTACTACGTATGTACATTTATTTTAGTAGAAAAATATCAGTATTCATACATTACAGACCTTTTTTTTTATATTCAAAGGAAGGATGTATTAGAAGGTCAATTTTTAGGATAATTTTGCTGCACTCTTCTTTCATCTTCATTTAAAGTGACATAAAAATGATTCTTGACATTTTGTTGAAAGTAAAATGCTTTTGGGGGCACATAAATGTGAATGTGATCCTTAAATGTTAAATTAGAATGCTTGTAAAATCATGTTAATGTAATGTTATAGTTTAATACCTAATATGTAGAAATTTAAGGAAGTTAAATATATATATATATATATATATATATATATATATATATATATATATATATATATATATATATACCGTAATGTAATATTTTTTTAAATTTTTTTTAGATGAGCTTTGTTTACATCAAATATTTTGCATTCAATGATTTTGTGTAGAGGTTTCAATCCTGATCTTAGTGCTGAATGTTTGAGTTTGGAAAACTGAGATTAAAAGTGCTTGGAAACGCAAAGATCATGCAAAAAGTTATATTATCTGTGCTTCAAAAAAAAGGATTTTTGAGTTCATTTGTTCCAAATATTGACAATATCACTCATATCCTAACTCAGGATGCAATTCATAACACTTGTGTTGCAATGAATATTTTCTAATGAAATTTTCATACCTATTTTTTTAACTGTATTGCAGGTGGAAGTTTGCTTATAAATGTATTCTTGAGAGTGAAATACGGCGTCGCAGAGATAATTGGAATTGGAAGCACATGCTTGCCCATCGGAGTTTGTGTCGTCGCTATGCACAAGCATATCGTACAAAACTCCAGTCACGTAAAATACCCCCACAAGTGACACAGGAAATTGCAGAATGTGAGAAAAAACTTGATGTTTTCAACATTGTACTTATTCGACAGAGTGTGGAAATGGAGGTAAGATGTAGTTTTAAGAGGGTGAAAAGTTAGCAAATTTCTTTGCAAGTGTTTACTTTGATAGTCCTGAGAAAACCTTGGCTTTGAATTTTGAGATTTTAGCAATTATAAATTATATTTAAATTCGTATACCATGTTATAAAATTAGGAGAAAAATGGATTGAGCCCACGCTCCAGTTTATTCAACCACCTACTCTGTGTAACAGATGAATGGGAACCTGATTGATATCATGAACTAAACTGTAAATGGTTATATTGCCAATGAAGACTGGAAATATTATAGTTCAAAATCTTTTCATCAAAATTAGGCCTTTAAGTAATGTCATGTGCAATTGCTATTATACTATTGCTTTGAAGTATTATTCTGAAGGCTGAGGTTTTATCTGTGCCCAGGGAAAATATTTTAACCTTGAGTAGTGAAAAGTGAAATTTTAAATACGAAAAAAAAAAAAATTTCTTCGAAACATGTGAACTTGAAAATTATTGTGAACTTTAATCTCATAATCTTAAAAATTGTGAATTTCAATCTTGTGCACTGTTTTGCTGAAGAGACTGTTTCACAAGTTGACTGAAGAATTAATAGAATTCAATTTGCAATTGTATAATATTTTGTATCCATTAGAAATAACGCGAGCAAGTATTTAACTTAGAGACAGAAAGTATTTAACTTACTGTTGTAGCTCCACTAGCTATTTTCATTTTTTATCTTTTTCTTAAAACAACAGATAATAGTTGCTTGATATTTATACCCCCCACCAAATTAAAAACCAATGTTATTTTTTATTTCGAATATTTCACTATTTATTATTTATTTATTTATCCATTAAACCAGCAGTCATTCCCACTACTACATAACAATGTGTATTAATGATAATACTGCATATTCAATATTAACATCAGATTTAATTTTAAAACTTTATACTATAAAATACATCAAGTCTTGTCCAAGATTGCTTTGAGAGGTTTTGCACTATCTGTGACCACACATGAGACTGGAAGATCATCCAGTTGTTCACTACTTTATTCATTAAAATATGCACTCAGTTATTTGTATGGGTTTTCTACTTTTGATGTCTCATAGTGTCATCTCAGTAGTGTCATAGTCTCAAAGTGTCGTTGATCACCTCAAATACTAATAAACACCTCCAGCTCTTCAACAATATATTGACATACTTCCTTCAAAATTTTAAAGGTTTCTACAGTTGCATAAGGGTCAATCCATTTTAAGTGGTCCAGAATTTAATAAATTGGTCGCTCGACCATCTCGAAAAAAATTCATATTTTGTACATAAATTTCCTTATGTTTTGGCTGTTCAAAAACATCTTTAACTTTTTTTTATTGTACCTCGTTTACAAATGGCGGTCATTTTTGTTTCATGCCGTGCGCCATTTTTCGCGTTTGCAGACATTTACTCTTTTCTAAAGTACTCAGCTCTAGGTTGTTCTAGCATTCTAGAATAAAAGCCATTCGATTCAGCATACTCCGGCCTGCAAATCGAAATATTACTTACCTATTTTCTATGTTTTTATTTGGGAAATATTTGCAACCAAATCTATGGAACGCGAATGAACGAAATTCGATTTTCAGAGAGTAATTTTTCAAAGAACAAATAGAATCTAAGCCTTAATTTTTTCTCTGCTTTTACACACAACAATATAGTTACTTTTTGTAAAATATCATTGGTATATGACGTACCCCTTGAAAATTACATCCCCTTGAAAATTGGAATTTTGGATTTTTTCCGAATTTTGAACTGTAATATCTCTGTTGGGGGACCAGATAAAAATCTGAAAATTTCACACATGCTAGACCGCTATCATACCAAAAATTAGTAAAAATTACAACTTTTAGATTTAACTCGAAGTATTTTTTAAAAAATTGAAAACTTACGAAAAAAAGGCTTCATTTCTCCGTTGAGGATACGTTGTGCCAAGGAGTAATCACATTATTTTGAAGCTATTTTAAAGGAAAATCTACATTCATTTAAAATAATTAATTATACCTAGCAATTAATAAACATAAAAGTGTCCTTATATATAATTTTCAATATTACGTATAGTTTACTCAAAAACAAACTTACACCTTGACATTTACGTCCGTAATTGAAAATACAGTTATCCTGATTTTGAAAGCTGAACCGCTTAAAAGAAAAAATATTTATAAAATACAACAAATAAATAAATGCAGCATTTTGTTTATGTTTTTGCGTTTAAATTTACCATTCTGTTTACTATTTTTGAAGGTTTCTGCAGAGATATGAACAGTTGCCCAGTACTCCTTAAACCCACCATCCAAACACCAGTGTCACACAAATCGTAAATACCATATTTTTATATGAAACTACTCCCTCTGAAATTTTTAAAATCATTGGACAAATGGAGAATAAATTCTCAGCAGGCCTGGACAACATTCCCGATTTTCTTATCAAACATAGTGCTTCATATATAGTGCAACCACTCTCTCATATTTGCAATTATTCTCTAAAATCAGGCATATTCCCAGATGTTTTCAAAATGTCAAAAATTAAACCACTGTTTAAAATAGCTCTGATCCAATGAACTACAGACCTATCTCCCTGCTATCAGGATTTTCAAAAATTCTGGAAAGGCTTTTTAACGATAGACTCAAACAGTTTCTCAATGCAAATAATGTCCTCACAAATGCTCGACATGGATTCAGGAGTAATAGATCCACAGACACAGCCATCTTCTCCTTTTTAAATGACATACTTGTTGCACTCGATCAGAAGGAAATTCCCATTGGCCTTTTCGTAGATTTGTCAAAAGCCTTTGACATTATTGACCATCATATACTTTTAACAAAACTAGAAATGCTAGGGATTCGAGGCATTGCAGGCCAGTGGATCAAATCATATTTATCAAACCGTAGCCAAGTAGTTACCCTCCAGCACATTAAAGAAAACAAAATCTCCTCATACTACTCCTGCCCTCAGATGATAAATTGTGGAGTCCCACAAGGATCCATCCTTGGGCCAATTCTATTCCTTATATACATAAATGACATGCCTTTGGCTTTAAGGAACAACAAAATAATTTTGTTTGCAGATGACACAAACATAATCATCAAAGCAAAAACACAACAATCATTAGAAAAAGAAACTCGGAAAACTCTACATGCACTAGTAAAATGGTTTCAAGACAACAATCTCATCAAAAACACCAGCAAAACAGTCTCTCTAAATTTTATGAATCCTCGAACCAAAGAAAAATTCCCACAGCAGTTGTTCATAAATAATAACCCTGTAATGATAACTCATGAAACCACCTTCCTAGGTCTAACAATCCAAGAAAACCTAAAATGGAATGCTCACATCTCAAATCTTAACAAGAAGCTCACCAAATCTTGCTATGCACTATACACCCTCAAGTCGAACTCCAACATTGAGACACTTCGGACAATGTATTTTGCAAATGTGCACTCACACCTAAAATATGGAATAATTTTCTGGGGAAATGCCCCTGAAAGCACTCGCACATTTATTATCCAAAAAAGAATACTGTGAACAATGACCAGCACTCATAAGCTGGAGTCTTGCAAACCCCTGTTCGATAAACTAAGGATTCTTCCTCTACCATGCATGTACATATTTGAAATAGTGGTATTCACAAAAAAGATTCTCATGGAAAACAAAGACACTTTTACTCTAAATTCTGATGTACACAACTACAACACTCGTCAAAAGGATAACCTACATGTTCCCCACTCTGAAACTACACTTTATGAAAAAAGTACCTAATAGAGGGCATTACACTTTACAACAAGCTAGGCCATGATATTAAAGACTTAAACACAATACGTACATTCAAAAGTAAATTGAAAGCTTTCCTGCTTAACATGATGTTCTACAGTGTGAAGGAATACACAAATCACAACTCTACTTCCCTTAACAACATATAAACAAAAATATTTATCCCATTATTAATACTATTATTATTATTATTGACATGTGCATCTGCATAAATCATGTCTGACTTGTCATCCACAATTAAAATTGTATAAGTGACTCAATATATGTTGTTATTATTAGTAGTAGTATTATAATTATGATTGTTATTATTAGTAGCAGTAAAATTACATAAACAAGTGAATTTCACTTTTACATTAAACATTACAATCTGGAAATGTTAAATTATTTGCTATTAAAAATAAATATATACTGCATAATATCTTAATCTAGTTGTAACAAGTATTGTAGTAGGCTATTGACTTATTGTAGTAGGATAATTCCTAGGCTAATGACCCATCTCAATCAGGTGTTTGTCCAGTTTCCCTGGTCCTATGAGCAAATGCTGAGATGGCCCCTTGTTTTGCTTCAGGACAGTAATGTAACTTCACTCTCTCCACCCAAAACATCACTTTGACTTGTCATACACGATTGTAATTGTATATGTGACTTAATAAATTATTATTATTATTATTATTATTATTATTATTATTATAAGATACAAAATCTCAACACTGTTGGACATGAGACAATACGTCGGAATTGAGATTCAAGACGTATTGTATAACAGTTAAGTTGATATCAGTCAATCTCGTCTCCTAAGAACTTCCTCACAATATGGCAAGTGTCCAGTATCACAGATTTCTGAATTTTTGATAGATAGCTTTCTAATTGAAGGATTTTCAAGTGTTTCTTTGTGCTTGTAGGAATTAGTCCTGTGGCCGAAATGATAATGGGTCTAATATAGACTTTCTTGACTTTCCACATTTTCTTTACTTCATCTGCTAGATCTTGTTGCTATAGCTATTGTCGATATTGTGGGAGAGTGGAATGGCAATGTCAATCAGATGGACTTCTTGTTTCATTTTATCTAGCAAGGTGATGTCGGGTCTGTTGGCTGGTATGGTGAGGTCAGTCCTTATTTCTCTATCCCAATAGAGTTTGAAATCGCTGTTATCAACTACTGGCGATGGTTCATATTTATAATAGGGTGATGCTGAAGCTGTGCCTCCTGCTAAATTTTGATGGATGATTTTTGCATTATTGTGTCTTTTGGTATATTCTGTGTTTGCAAGTGTATGGCAGGATCCTGTGATGTGTTCTATTGTTTCTGCTGTTTCATGACATTTTCGGCATTTATCATCTGAGATTGCTTCTTTGATTATGTATTTCCGGTAATTTCTAGTGGCTATTACTCTATCTTGGATCGCCATCATGAATCCAGTTGTTTCGCCAAAGAGGTTTCCATTTTTGAGCCAGAGGCTTGTTGCATCCTTATCTATATTATCTTTGTCTAATTGATTCGGAAATGTACCATGCAATTCTTTTTGCTTCCAGTTCTTTTTCTGATCCTCTATTGATGTACTCTTTGGAGTGAATGTGGTAGCCTCTGATAGATGCAGTGGAGTTGCCTTTACATCGGCTTTACAAATGACATCAAACATTCTATTGTCGGTTTGCTTCTCGTGAAAGTAGCATCTGAGGTCGTTAATTTGTTTGCTTATATTATTATTATTATTATTATTATTGCCAGATTGTTACTCTTACCTATACTGGATCTGCTTTTTGGGGCTGATGGGGTGTGGATGTTTCCATCATTAACAAGAATTAAATCTAAAAGTGAGGGTGTTTGGCTGTGTAAGTTATGGGGCTAGTTACTATTTGAGTTGGATTGGAATCTCTGTACTTTTGTAAAAAATCACATGACTCTATAGTTCTCCCCCTCATCCTGTTTATTTGTATACTAGGGAGATTAAAATTACTAAAGATTATGATTGTATACCCTGCCCAATTGATCTCATTTATACTCTGATACAGCTCCACGTCAGATTGCTGTGACTTTAGGCTGGGGACTGGGGGTCTGTAGATTCCCCCAAGACAAAGGATACTCTCCCAAGAAGCACTTAGGGCTATACTGCTTCCATTTCGGGATTCTCACAGTTATCCAAGGTTTCATCATTCTGAACCAGTGATCCTGTTCTGTTTGCCACATAAATAATAATCTCCCCACCCTGTTCATTGGGTTCCTTTTTCCCCCTGGAATATTGTAAAATTTGGTATAAGGATAAGGATGTCAGAGATTTTATCATTTAACCAGGTCTCATTGACAGTAATGAAGTTAAGACAAACATTTTGGATCTCCTTCAATAGCTCATCAAACTTAATGATGGTGTGGTTTCCCTAATGTGGTTTCCCTCGTGGTTTCCCTAATGTTGCTGTCCGTGACTGTTTTTGTTTTCTCCATTAATTTTTGGGATACCTCACATATCCAGTTCTCAGGTTTGGATCTCTCTTCTGCCTCTCCACCAGCTTCCCATAACTCAATAAGCTCAGCATATTGTGCTAAAGATTGGTTATTATTTACCTTGACTTTGCTGGGTAGGTTTTTGGCGTTCAGTAGTATTTTCTTGGCCAGGGCACAATCCTTTTGGACAAATTTCAACTCTGCTGTTCCCAGTGCTCTCATTCCCCAGTCTACTTGCTTGAATTTATTTACAGTATTAGTTTATATTCAAAAAGTGACTTGCATTGACCATTTTCTGACATATTCTCAACCATTTGTCTGGATCAGTGATCCAACTTATTATCCCATGAGAAGCATTTTGTACTGTTTCCTTGGACCAGTGGAATCATTGGCCATGTTCTTTTGAATATGCTTATACTCCGTTAGAAGTAGTTTGAATCGGTTACAACCACCATTTACAACTTTGCATTGAAAAATAACAATAGAATTGAAACTTTTTGAAAGAAAGTTTGTGTTTTAGAAAATATGGAAGCTAAGTACTTATTTAAATGGTAAAAATTAAAGATTTTTTGTTCAGCGATACCCATAAAATGATTAAAAACCTAAGACCTTTTTTGGTTTTGGTGGTACAGTTACCAAGTCTTTCCACATATTTATGGCTAAAAAGTAGAATTTTTGTGCCCCCAAATAGAAAAACAAATTAATTATCTTAAAATTACCTTTTGAGCAGTTCTCAGATGGTAGGTGTGCTTGCTTTCCATGTGTGTTCAGACCTGGACAAATTTCAAATTTCTAGCATCTGCAAAAATTTCGACTGGTGCAATGCAGAAGTGCTGAGGTACATACAAACTCCAGAAATGGCGTTCATGTTGTGAAAGGTGTTACTTGTTGGGCCAGTTGGTGGAATGCAGTGTCCAAGTACCTCATTCCTCCAAATTGCCTTGTATGCCTCATTAGTGCTTCTCCTTGTGTTAGTCCTTCTCCTTTAGGACTAACTGGCCTTTGGCTGATAACTAAACAGACACTTTCAGTTATAATTATAATAATAGTAATAATTGTTTGGTATTTATTGAAGGTGGAACGTCAAGCTCTGGCAAAACCTGCAGAAAGCAAGGGATGGTTTTCAGGCTGGTTCAGTAGCAGCACTCCAAAAGAAGATGACTCAATGTCACCTGCTGCTATAAGTATGTTGAAATATATGAATATCACATTATTTTTAATACAACACACAATTCTACGAAAGTATTCAATTGTATTCAAATTAGATAAATATTTGCTGTGTGTTTTTAAATTGTTTATTAAGTACCTATATAACACAATTCTAGCTGTTATTCTTATCATTAATTAGGCACTAAACATTATTAATATTTTGAGTGAATGGGAGAAAATAGATCTTCTTTATAGATCAGGTTTCTTACCTATCATATCACCATTGTATTATTGTATGTTGTATTTTCGTTTGTTATGTTTCATGAGGGAATTTGTTGTGAAGAACAACTCAAAACTGTTGCAGCTATCCATATAATAATCTTTTTTACAGCTGATTTTGAAAAATATAATTTATCTTTCATACAACTTACTTTGACTGTTTAATTTAGCAATAATAATTACTAGTATTTTCAAAAAACTAAAGACCCCTGTTATTTGGGATAGTTATATCATTATTTTAAAACACAGAAGAAATATTAAACATATATATTTCACTTTGAATTTTTGCCATGTGTGACATATTTGATGAGATTTTTTCATGATCTCTTGGTACAGATATATTTATATTTCCAAAATTAGTTATACATAATTAGTTCTTGAATTTGTTAAGTTTAAAAAAATGGTAAGATGTAGAAAAATTAGTTTAAACTTATAAAATTACTTTTTCTATAAATAATTAAGAAGCGAGTATGCAATACACATTTTGTGTTTTTACAACCAATTTTTCTGTATTTTTTCTTTGTTTTTAGACTTAACAAATTAAAATCATCAAACACTAATTATGTGTGACTGTTTGTGGAATTATAGACATATCTGTACTTGAAAATGATGAAAAAAACCTCATTGAAACTCATACATGTCAAATATACAAAGTGAAATGTATATGTTTAATATTTCTTTTGTGTTTTGAATTAATAATATAACTGTCTCAAATAATAGGAATGTTTAGTTTTTTGAAAATTAAATCTATAGATAGTTCACAATATATAAAATAATTACAAGGACCACGGTATTTGGAGATTTAAACAAAGAATAATTCAAGCATTGTCTTAATAATTTTCATCTTATCATAATCTATAATAATTGATCGTATAGTCTTGAATCTATAATAATTACAAAACCACTATGATATAGGTGTCATTTCCTTTTCCCCCCCCATCTTCCATTGTGTTATTTCAGTTTTTTGCTTGTATTGCAGTGAAAAAGTTTGAAAGTGCTATGACTCCTGAAGAGAAGCAGAAATTATACAAGGCAATTGATTATCAAGAATCTTCAACTCCTACTCAGTATCCTATTACTTTTGTAGAAAATGCTTTTGACTTCGAATTAGCAGGTCTGTCAGTTGAAGTTCTTGATGACACTTATGATACACCTCGTGTTATGTATGGAGAACTCAACAGTGTGATTGTGCATTTTGAACAACGCCCATCTGCTAATGCAGTAAAGTGAGTAAAAGCAAACAACTTATGAATTTTTCTATAGCAAGAGTATGATTTCTTTACTAACAACCAAAAGAAACATTTTGAAAGCTTAAGAAAATCATGAGGTTTAGGTATTATTTGATCAAAAAGCATCATTAATATCAGTATTATAGAAACAAACTGGTGGTACTACAACTGCTTATATTTTCTCACATTATTTCTAACTTTTGTAATCTTTGAAAATTCAGAGTTCAACGAAAATGAGACATTACACCATTCTTTTAAGTGTCCCTTTTAACATTCTTGCTAGAGTAGAAGTTGCTAAATTTAGAAGAAAATCCTCTGAAATGTGGTGTAGCCAGAATCCATGGACATTTGATTTTTGAGGGTACTTTACAAATCTCAAAAACATTCTCCAGATTTTCTCAAAAATGACACCAATTTTTGTATTAAACTTTGTGGGTGCTCCTTTGAGGGTGCTTAAGAGAATGGTGAGAGGTCTAATCTTTGTTGAAATCTTTGTTGATTTTTTGAAAATTGCAAAAGTGCAATTTCTTTGGATGTCTTCTTACATCTAAAATAAAACCTATCTAAAGTGAAACCTGGATAAGGCAGAAACCTGCCTTTGCCAGAAAAATATCCCAGAACAAACTATTTTCGAAGGCAAAGTTCATTGGATAAGTCTAAGCAGAACAGAAAGGTATTTTTAGGACATGGTATTAAAAATGTTGGTTCCAACGGAAAACAAATACGGCTTTAAAATTAAATATTGACTTGTAAGTGTGGCGGCATCGTACCATTAGACATTGTCCATTCACTTTGTAAGCTCCCTTCATCTGAAAGTTGTATTTTCCATGCTACTCGTATAAAAGCCACTGTTTATTTGTATTAGCACTGACCTTCACAAGCCCTTGTGAAGGGAGGAGAGATGCGAAAAGTGATCCTTCCACAGATCTTGCAATGCATGCATTGTGTACAGTGGTTCTAAACATTTACTGTTGTTCAATTCGATGATTTGCGTGTATTGTGTTAAATGTATATGATGTCAGATCATAAACCGGGAGAGATGACTCAGTGCATCAACTGATGTCACTGAAGTCCCTCTCTGACCGGGAGATCCTAGGTTGAAGTCCTGATGGCAGCAGGATTTTCTACACTAGCTTGTCAGCTAGGTTGAATTCAGTCGCTGTCTGGAGGAGAATTCTAGAGGCCAGCTGCTCTGATAAGGTAGTTTTCTGTGGTTTCTCCGATCAACACCAGGTGAATGCCAGAGCAGTGCCGTAACAAATGGGCCACGAACCGTATGCAATCTTTCCTTCCTCTTCCTTGTCCTATCCTCATCCCTTATACACACACTTACACTATCATGCACTACACTACCACACATGCCAGGAGACCAGTCAGGAGCTTAGAGCTTGTCCTGGCTGGGGCGGTGCCCTGCTGGTGGGAGATATCTGGTTGAGGGGAAACCCCGCTTGTCGACGGTAGGTCGGCACCGGATCTCGCCATCCAGCAGGAAAAGATCACCACCACCTCCCAAGGAGAAAACACCCACTACACTTACAGGACTAATGATCTCTGTAGTTGACGCACGTGGAATCACGAATCAATCAATCTGGTCACAAATTCAAAACGTTAACTCTTGGTGATAATATTAGACTACTTGAAGAATAAGAACAAACTGCAACACTTCTGTGTAGTTTTTGATAAATTTACAAATGTGATTCACAGGACATGTGCCAAGCTTCTCTGAAGGTCACTTGACTGCACTCTCCTTTTCTCTTCCTGCTACAAGCATCCCTCTCCCTGCGGTAACTTCCCTCAGCTTTGAGCCAAGCCATGAGTCACAGTGAGCACTCATGCTCCTCTGAATTCAGATGGGCAGACCTAGTCTAATATATGCTGACATTTGGTTGTATTCTTTCATTTTGTCATACCTCAGAGTGTCGATTTTTTGAAATATGCGAACTATATAAAAATCCAGTAAATTTCCTTTTCAATGATTAATTTGTTAATTTAATATAATGCATCTGAAACATTTAGTTTCATGTTTTCCATGCATGTATGCGTTCATGAGAGTGTCAATATGTTTGCGTACACACACATGTAGATTTGCATAAGATGAGTGAGTTGAAAGTGTAAAATTAAAAACAAGAAAATACTTAATGCATATGTGATAATCCACAGTGTCCTCAGTGTGTTCCCAGAGTATGAACTTGAATTCACTGTTGAAGACTTTGACTCTACATTTCTAATTTTGATTTTGTTTTCAGAGTACTAACAACAGTTGGATCTATTGGTGTCTGGGGCCTAAAGCAAGGAAATGTAATTCCCCACATGGTGTCTTTCCAAACATTGGATCCTGGTATAAAGTTATTGGATGTACTGTTTGAAACAAATCCTCTGGATGGAAAGTGTGATCAACGTGTTCAAGTTTCATCTCGTCCTTTGGAAATAGTGTATGATGCTATGAGTGCTCTCAAACTTGCAGATGTGTTCGCAGCCCCTCAGTCTCAAACAGTTGCTCAGTAAGTGTTTTGTTATTGGTTTTTGGTTTAATCTATATATTAAAAAGTGAACACAGACAGATTTGATTGCAGACTTGCCTACTTACCAACTGACTGGCTGACTTCATAACAAAGAGTCAAAAATACTATAGCTAGAAACGTGAAATTAGTAGGTTTCCTATTATGCTATATGTAAACACTAAGTAAAAAATTGCTGCACGAAGGGGGGGGAAAGGGCATTACAGGACAATATATTTATTATTACAATCACATAAATAAACTAGTGCTTCCAATGCACATTGCATCGTTCCTAAATGCTCTGCAATATTATACTACTACATAAACCAGCAAATTTTTTTCCGCTCCGAGACACGAACCCAAATCCACACATTTAACTTGCAGGCATTCATGTCACTATGCCACATAAGCGCACATGGACCGAACTCGGGTAAGGGCATAAACACATAAATGTACGATTGCCCATGTAAAAAAAAACACCAAATAATTCAGGACTAAGTATAAAAAATTCCACTGTAGATACATTTTTTCCTTTGTCATTCATATTCTAAAGGTCAAATTCAACACAGAGTGCTACCAAAGCACATACATTTTTGAATAATTTAAAATGCTCTGCTAAAACATACACCTACATAAAACAGCAAAACTGTTTTTAACCAGCAAGTTATTTTTCCATTCCGACACACGAACACAGTTCCTCAGAGCCAACGTGCTGGCGCTGATACCACTATGCCATACAAGTGAAAGATCATTTTCCGGCGCACAATTACATTACTTTCCCTTCTTTCAAAGTATTCGTAAGGTGAGAAAGTAATATTTATTTACTAGAAGAGAAAGTTATGTAATCGTGCGCCGGAAAACGACAAATTTTCGCCAGAAAAACTCTTATAGCTGGGGTTTGGTAACGAAAAAGTGGATAAAACCTGTTGCTAAATTTAGAAAAAAAGTCCTCTATCTCTTGGTGTAGTCAAAATCGTTGTTTGGTTGCTAGCTCCTTAACCGTTCAGCCGATTTTCTTCAAAATTGATATTCTCCAATCATTTTCACTGATGTCAAGGCTCCCTTCAAACCGATATTTTAATTGTCAGGGGGAATTTACATGAAGACGGTCGGAGATTTTCAAAGTGGGGAAAATAAAAGAGAGAGAGAGAGAAAGAAAGGAGAAAAAAACAACATAAAAACAACAACACACATCCTCCAAATTTTTTGATTAAATTTTGTTGTTGAATAGTGCGAAGGATGTTTAAGTGAATGATGTAAGTATCATTTTCATAGATAATTCCAGTATTTTGAAAATCGCAAAAAACAATTTCAAAACTGCCAAATTGAAGATGGAGATTCTTACCTGAGACAAAGTCAGTTGCACAAAATTAGCTCTTTAAAAAAGGTTATGTGGAATTTTCTGCTAAAAACAAGTCTTTTTTGCATAATTTTTGCTTTAAATTTGCATTTGTGTAAATTGCGCCTCAAATTAAAAACAAAATTCTCAAAAAACACTTCAAATTTTTTGTTTAAATTTTCTCCACATTTGTAATAAGGAACGGTAAATAAATAAATAAATAAATAAACTAGTGGTGCCATAGAATGGCACAGACTTTCTTGCAGTAGTTATTTTTCTAATCTTGTCCGTTGGACATAGGATTTGGAGTAAGTCCTTCACTTATGCATTTCTTTGTCACCCCAAAACATTTGTTTTTCACATGTTGACAATTACCGGTTTCATAATGCTCAAGCTAATACAATTATGTTTTGACTGATGTATGAGTCTTCACTGTGCAATTCACTCCAATGTGCAAGGTGGTTAAGACATGTTGGGACTGAGAGCTTCACTTTGGAAGATCGTGGGTTCGAATCCCAAACGGGGATTTTAATTTGATGAATGTGTTGTTGCAGGTAAAACTATTGAAGAGTGTAGAAACTTTATTGAAAATCATTTCCAATACGTCTTCTCACTAATAGAATCAATGCAGATAAACATGTAGGACTGTGTTCTCACAAATTGCATCTTTTAAATATTTTTTCAATTCTGTTATTCGATTTCTGAATCATATGTCGTGTCAAATCATTCATTGTCTTGTGTGCATCTGTATGATCAATTTAAGTAAAATTATGAGTATTTCAGCATTAAATTGAAATACAATTTAACCAGAACCCATGCGATCACCTTACATATCCCCAACGGTTCAAATATTGTTACTTTCTCACCTTATAAATAATTTGTAAAAAGAGAAAGTTATTTAATCGTGCACCAGGAAATGATCTTTCCAGTGCATTGCGCTTGTGTGGCATAGTGGTATGAGCGCCAGCTTGTTAACTGTGAGGAACTGTGGTCATTTGTCAGAATGGAAAAATAACTTGCTGGTTGAAAACAGTTTTGCTGTTTTATGTAGGTGTATATTTTTGCGGAGCATTTTAAATGATTCAAAAATGCTTTGGTAGCACTCCCAGTTGAATTTGACATTTTGAATATGAATGACAAAGGAAAAAATGTATCTACAATGGAATATTTTATACGTTGTCCTGACTTATTTGTTGTTTTTTTTAACATGGACAATTGGACATTCATGTGTTTATGCTGAGTTCGGGCCATGTATGCTTTTTTGGCGTAGTGGCATGAATGCCAGCAAGTTAAATGTGTGGATTTGAGATTGTGTCTTGGAGTGGAAAAAAATTGCTGGTTTATGTAGTAGTATAATATTGCAGATCATTTATGAACAATGCGAGAAAGTATGTGCTTTGGAAGCATCACTAGTTCACTACTTTTTCAAACTCAAAAGAAAATTATTTCTTATTTTGAACATAAAAGCATCCATTGTCTTAACATGAAGTTTATAAAACAAACAAATATTTAATGAATGTAAAAGGGTTTAATAAGATGTGTATTAATACAGGAAGGATAATTTATATACATATGCAGCGTATGCTACATATGGAGTTTACATTAAAGCCTAAAAACTGTATTTTGCCAGTGTCAAAGGTCTAGCACTAGCCAACGTTTAGGACTAGTAAGGGTTGGTTTTATATAGGACTGGGTATGGTTGTATTTAGGGCTGAAATTTTATTTATGACTGAAACATCTAATTGTTTATTATTTATTTTGTTGTCTTTATGATTGAAAAACCTAATTGTGTTTTCAAGTCAATATCTGGAATATATGCCAAGCTTGTAGTAACTCCAGTACTTCACTTTTAAGCAGGATTTCCATGTGTAGCATGCATGCACAGAAACCACGATTGAGTTTCCCAGTATGCATATGTTTGGCATCTCTGACCAGTTATACTGGTGATGTAGAAGCCAGCAGAGGCATGAGGTGCACAACCGATCTCTAATGAGTAATGGCCTGATTCTCACAGTGATTTGCAATTCAAATGCTATAAGTAGGTTTGTTGGCCTAATTATCTGGGAGTACCAAGGCTCCAGTTAGCAGAAGGAGCAAGAGGGGAGGGAGGAGTGGAAGGAGGACCCAGGACAAAACAAATGGACTGAACGATGGAAATGGATGTAGTGGAAAGTGTAGACGAAGTGGGCATAGCTTGATGACTAGGAGGATCATAAAGCAAAAGGTGTTGAATCATGGGGCTGGAGATGAGAGCAGGATGGATAGGGCATTAGAGAAGGTGGGAAAAATGTGTTGGACAAGTGAGGCTTCTTAACAGATGATTGTGATAAATAAATTCTCAGGGATTGCTAAACAATTAGTTCTCTACAAAGCAGTTTCAAGTTTAGAGTGATTTGTTGTGATAACATCTTATATAAATTATTCAAAACTGGGAACTTTCCTAGCATAGTATAGACAGAAGAATTAATAATAAATGATTAGCAATCCTTAGAATTCATGGAAAGTGCATTAAATTAATTTTGGTATTACCTTTTGTAAATAAAATCACCTCTTTTGTGAATGGAAATATTTTGTCTGTAGACTGCAGGCTGTTGCTGAATCAAAGCTTCCTGACTTCAAAGAGATGTCGGCAGTTGGCATGCAATATGCCATTGAGAAACATACAATTCTGGATATTAATATCGATCTCAAGTCTTCCTACATAGTTGTACCACACTCTGGACTTTACGAGAAAGAGTAAGATAATCATCATGTTTTGTTCAGAAACTTTACCATTTTCTGAAATTTAATATGACCTTTGTATTGTGTAATTATTCAATTGCAATATACCATGTCACATGGTTATATGTGGCATATAATTTTTCATTTTCATTATTTGTCATGTATAATGTTGAATCCATTTCTTTTTCTTAGCAAAGAACAAAACTTATTGGTGGTGAACTTGGGTCATTTTAGTATGGTCTCTATGAATCAGGATCGTAGCTCCATTACTAGTGTGAAGAATTTATATGACAAAGGACTTTCTGATGATGAGATTGTGGAATTCATGGTCTCAAAGAGTTATGATAAATTTATGTTACGCCTTACAGATATTCAGGTGAGTAATTTGGGTTGGTTTTTGACAAAAAAGTAATTATAAATGATGCAGTGAAATGACTTCAATCTATTGTTTCTTATGAGATTGCTGGCAAAAACTAACGGTGCTTGACATAGTCTTTTTTCCACTTGTGATGGTTGTGTAATTGTGTAAAATGCTATTACACATTACATAGAGTTGTGACACTGCTGCAATTTACCCATAGAATATTAATAAGTGAAATATTGGCATGTGGTCCATTGAATAGATCAAAAAGGTTTGTACAAGTAAACTCAGTTTGATTAAGGAGATATTTTTTTCCAAAGTTGTTAAAATCTAATAGTTGACTGTACAATGATGCTACAAAGGGTCAAATAAATCGCTAAAAAAATTTAACTCATCAAATTTGACTTTTTAGCATTGCACAACTATTGTATGTTAATAAGCAAAAGAATCATGATAAAACATTGAATTCATATGTATCTTCTTTAAATATTCACTACAAAAGAAAATGCTATCACTTGTGATTGCTAGTAATGCACCTCTGCGAGCTTTTTCCATTTTTGCGTACTCTGATTTCTTTGAGAAAACATTTTTTTTTTTACAGATTTTAATAGTATTGGAAGGTGAAGATTGGGAGGGAACACTGGCAACTCCCCAACGATGTGCAATGCATTTCTTGGAACCTACCTCTTTAGAAGTAATACTACTGAAGTGCCTTGTGTGTGATGACCCTCGTTTGCCCAAGGTCAAAATGGAAGCTGTTCTTCCTGCTGTTATCATAAATATTGAAGGTTTGTTTAAGCAAAGGTGTGACTTGGTTTAAAGGTAAAATTTTGTGAGAATTTTTGCTTCTAAAATTATAGTCTGAAAGTAATTATTCATTTCTGAGTGTCAAAAATATCCTTCTGACATGAACATTTTGTTGAAAAAATTTGATATATTTGTAAGATATATAAATATAAATTTGTCAATGAATTCTGTTGTAGAAAAGTTCTGCAAAAGTAATACATTCCTGCCCTGGATATTGAAACAGAACTTACAAGAAGTGACCGAATGAATGAATGAATTTTTTTTGTATGGTAGCCCAACCAGAAATATCCCATGAGAGTGGATGTAGTGGTTTCTTTTTTTATCTTGGGATTAATAATTCACAGGAAAAATATTTCATTAAACTCAAATAGCATCATTGAAAGAATATAAATTACTAAAATTTTTTAATTAACAAAAATTTAATTCTGTGATATTTGTGTCATTGGCTCTGAGGACGTATGTCCTATCCAGATGAATGCAAGCTACACACATGTGGCTTGGGAGAAATTTTACTTTGACTTTTGGGTCTTCTCTATTTAGTGAGAATTTTTTGAATTTATCATTGAACTTTCTTTACTACTGCTGGAAGTAACAAACTTCAAGCCAAGTTATTTCTTTTGGTACTCTCATCAATGTGGTTTTGTTAGCCATTTCCAAGATACATTTCTCTTCCAATTACTGCTGCAATATTTTGAAGATGAGAGAATATTTCCATTGATCATGTTTGCATTCCTCTGAAAAAATATGTCCTCCGCAAAGTTGTAATGTTTGTTCTAAATCCTCTTTGCCTACGTGTTCCACATCTAGATATACAGACTTTTCTTTAACACTTATCTTACAATTCATAAACAGAATTATCTTATATTTATCTCCAACATCTTCTAAAAGAAAAAAGAAGTTCTCATATCTTTCCTACACCATCTACAATTATCAGGTCAAAATATTTACTCATATAGTATAGTAAGGGGAATATATTATATTAATCAAACACCTACAAACACAGGAAGCACACATGTGAGCTAAGAAGATGACACAATGCAACGGGCCCAATGCCCTTTCTGCAATGCTCTTTCTGCAAAGGGCATGTGTTGGCATTGCGATTGTGTGTCTTACCACCTTCCAGTTTATCTGGTGGTAACCTTGCCATTGAATGCCAAATCGTTCAACACAGGATATCACCATATCTTGCAAATTTACACCTTTAACTAAGTGAAACTGAGTTCTTAAAACGCAATGGGTCTACTAAATCCGTACACCCCTAATGAAAGGTTAAGTTGTACAGAAAGAAAAAAAATGTCTAATACTTTCAACATCACAAATATGAATAACCATATTTTGATTTTGGTTGAAAATGACTATAGATGATCCTGTAATATAATTGTTATGTTCAATAGAAATGGGAATGGATGACACCATCTCCAAGCTACATTATTGCACTGCAACATGTGCACACATCACAAACATCAATGGAAGCACACTGGATGACTGATATGCGAGATAATCACTTGTGCGCACCCTCATGCCTATCATGTCTATGCATACATGCATATCTATGCACATTTACATAAACATGTATACATACGTGTGCATACACAACACACACACACACATGCACGCGTGCATGCACCCACGCGCATGCACACTCACGCGCGCGCGCACGCATGCACAAACACGCATACACAGTGACCACTTGCGCACACACACATAGATGCTTGCTTATTATTGCTTTTGTTTGCAGCCCCTGGATATGCATCAACATATAAAATTGACAAATTATAAAATGTAAAATAATTTGTTGGCAATTCATGTTATTGATTTGGTGATTTTTTGCAACAATAATATCTGAGGTGGCATATTGTGTTGGAGGAGTGTCTCCTTTTGAGTATAATAGCTTCAGGAATGTTTTTTGAACACTTTTGATTTCTGTTTATGATAGAAGGCAAATTTGTGAGATTTATTGCACAGTAGTGTGTGTAGTGATATCAAAGCCAAAGTTATATTCATTATCATCAGTGAGCATTTTAATGTCAGCTTAAACTTTTGTTTATCGGCTGACATGCCATGCTCTCCGTTAGCTCCATTGCATGTTTTAACCCTAGCCTCCACTTCATTACAACTTTGGCTAGAAAACCCACTGTGGCCAAGATCTGTCTCTATTGCTAGTTGAAAGTTCTGGTGGTGCTTGCATTCTGCTATGCTAGGAACGCTTGGAGGTGAGCAGGTGGCACTCACATTGCAGCTGAAAGGCTTGTGAAGCTTACTCTCACTGGTACAAAGGAAGCCATACTGCTATTCATACCACATTCAGAAAACATTCAAGCTGGGAGACAACTGGGAAGTAATTATATTTTTAAGATGCTGCATGATGGTTTAGATAGAAAGTACCATGTCACAACAATAAATCCAACACCCATGCCCAAAGTGGGATTTGAACCTTCAGGCCCCACAGTTCGCTGCTGCTACCATAACCATTTAACTAAGGGACCCAGCGAAATTCCATATTATTATCCAGCATTTTCAAGAATTTTGATACAAATACTGCAACTTGATGCTTATCGTTGGAAGAATATAATTGTTACTTTATGCAATCGGAATATTTATATGTTAAATATGGGAGGATTTACAAATTACGTTTTTCTTATAATACACCACAAAATAAAATAGCTCTTAAATAAATGACTCTTTGCGGTGATAATTTGCTAGAACAAAAGAACAAATAATTATTATGAATCAATTATTTCAGATGATCGTGTTTTCCACTTGATGTCATTGATCTTCAGCATTACAGAATTTGGAGTGGAAATAGAAAAAACTGTAGAAACTCAACAAAAGCTGGTATGATGTTGGTTGTAAAATTTACACGATTGATTCACATTCTCATTTAACTTTCAATAATTCTTAGACAAAATTTCTCCTTTTCTTACTTTTGTTTTCCTGTTTGAGACATTAAGGAATATTAATAGCTCCTTGAAAGGATAAATCGGTTAAGGATTATTTAATTTTGAGATCAAAACTGTTTTTCTAAAAATAGATTTTTTTGATATTCTAATGAATGTAATAGAGTATATTTTCATTTTCCCTAAAACATTTTTATAGCAATACAATAATTTTTATAGGACACCATGTCAGTAACTTCGAGTATGACTTCAGACTTAAATCGATTGATGTCAGAAAAAAGTCTACAACACCGAAGACAAGTTCAATCAAAACAAAAAGCAGAAAGTGAAAAAAAATCTGAAGATATTGTTCAAGCAATTGATTTTCAAATGGATTTTATAATGAAAGGTATTATTGTTTTCTTGTTATTAACAATGATACAATGAGTGTAATTCTAAATTGTATTATACAAATTGCTATGTATGCCCTGAAGGATTATTATTATAGACATTGAAATAATGTTATCATAACTTTTAACTTTCCAACAAGATTCTTAATTTCATTTTTGTTAATGTTTTGAAAAAGCAAGGCTTACACAAGCGAGCCTAATTAAGGTACTAAATTAACTTTCAAGGTTTCAAAATGTATAAATAATGTCAGTCATAGTAAATTAACTAATATTGATTTTCTTCAGATTTAAATGTGGCTTTGTTCAAGAAATCTCCCCAAGAAGACAAGGAAAGTGACCTTCTTCTTGATTTTAAAGTACTTCGTGTGGTTTTCAAACTTGTGCAAAGGACTTTTGATCTCACTATGAACATTAATGTTGGTTCTGTGGAACTTAATTTCTGTGATGTAGATCAACAAATAGGAATGCTGAGCACTCCTATGACAGAAGGAGAAGATAGATATATGTTTCTTCTAAAATTTGTTCAGGTGAGAAATTTATTAAAAATATTATATGAAAGTATCCTATTTAATTGAATAGTTACCCTGAATAGAGATCTAACCCACAAAAGGAAAAGTTTTCAGGAAATAGAAAAATTTCTAATCAGTGTAAATTAATTTATTTCTGTAAAAAACTTACATACCATCAATATATTATGAAATGTAAATCACATTGAAGTCAAATTTTAGTCAAGGCATTACCGCTCATAACATACTTGCATCGATCAGACGTTAGTTATAAATTGATTTTGTCAAAAATACATTTTTTCCAAATATTTGTTTTATGCTACTTTTGAGAATACTCTTGAGCCTACTGCCATCCTTCTAAACTCAAATTGAAGCTTAAAAAATGAACTACAAACTCATTTCCAAAATCACTTGTGGGATTAGTACAGTCTATATAATTGGCAAGATGCATAACCAAACCCAAACTTCCTCACTTTGTGAAAAAATTGCCAATGTTTTAAAAGCTGTTTCTTGAAAAGTTCTGTGCATAAGGAGATGAGTTTGGGCTTGAATTGCAGCAAATTTTATGTTTTTTTAAAAATGGAAGTGATATCTTCTTCATTAGGATGAATACTTTGGGAGATATTGTGCAAAAACCTAACAAGTGCAATTTTTTTAAGTATTACCTAACTCATAGGTCTTTCAAAGCTGAAAAATCTTTTTTGTACTATTGTCATAGGTCCTAATAACATGAAAAAAATGAGAATTACATAACCTTTGGCAAGTTGGGATATGTAAATTAGGCTATTTTCTCTTTATACAGAATATTAGTTGTTCTCAAATATATTAGGTCAAAGTATCTTTCATGAAGCAAGTTTGTCTGTGCCATCCCAACTTCTTTGTTTGTATTCTTCATCTTGATCCCTAGTGTTCTTACGGATTTAAGATTCATCTTAAATCTTATGAAATAATTTCTTCTAAAGCTGTCAACTCTGGACAGCTCTTTGTAGTTTTTCAGTGGTATTTGTTTTGAGTCTGTCTTTGAAAATATTTATTACCCTTTCACTTCTTGAGTTGTCCCAAGTATGTACCTGCCTCTACAATTTATTTCCTGTATACAAGCTTCTAAAATAGTAACATGCTAATTCTCAATGTCTAATGAAGTGTCAAATTCAAGTATTCTTTCTTTTTCTCGTGTTCTTTAAGAAACATGCTTCTTTTGTGCCTTTTTCATTACCTTATTATTGGTCATTCTATTTTTATATTTATTGATGGTATTCACCCCAAAATTTGGAAGATTCTCTTCTTCCTGTATGAGCCCAGCTCTTACTACCTTGCATGAGGACACTCAACCAACAAAGTACTAAGAATTTGTTTGTTTATTTTCTGATTGAGTTTGGATGTGAAGAGCCTCAGTTTCTCATCAATGCTCTTTGCTTCATTAACCCATTTCTTCCCCATGTTGCGTAAACGCAACACAATGTTTACTATTTTATTTTACCTATACCATTCATTGAAATCATTTGAAATTTATTCTATAGTAAATACAGTCCTTAATGACATTAAAACTATTTTTATTTGATAAATATATATTACGTTAATATAGAATTTTATTTTTTTTTCAATATGCAATATTTTTTGTACAGTCTTAACATTTATTCTGATAGTGTTTTGCTTCAAGATCCCATTAATATCTTGTGATATAAAACCCTATCAAAAGGAGTTGAAGTAATAATTTTATTACAATACATAATTATGACAAATACTTATTTTCAATCCTTCAGTTCCTTCAACTGAACAAAGACAAAAAAATTGAATATGCGCAAGGATGGAAAGCAGAGTTCAGGGGGAAAACCTGCGACAGTTTTGTGAATATTTGGCATATGTTCAAATCTTCAAATAATAATATCCCTTCCCTTCCCGTCTCCGCGAGCGCGTTTGCCGATGGAGTGCTGCATGACCTTGTGTGGCGAACTTTTACATGTACAAGGTACATTCAAAACATCCATTAAAACCTATTCACAAAAATCAAAATTTCTCAAAAAAATGCTTATCTAACATATGACATGTATATCATTGGATTCATCTTTTTACGCTTGTCATGATAGACTGAAAAAATATGTATAGTTCCATTTGAAAAAACAAAGTTACCTCAAATATCTCATAAAATACAAGTGATAAAACAGAAATGAATTCACATATCAATTAGCCCCATTTCCTCATGCACTTCTGTGAAAACTGCATTGCAGTAACGTCAACCGTTCAAATGTTACAGGAGGTGCTAAAGTTACGTGACTCAGCCTGTATATCTGAGAGGCAGGGACGGGGACGTTATTGTTTTACTACTTTTAATATTACCACATCTCTTATTTGTTACTTGTCTTCTGAATAGCCAGTTTTAAGTTTTTAAATTTATTTTGTTAATTTTTTTCTCAAATTTATTAATTAATTTTATTAAATTTTTTTTTTTTAAATTACATTGACATGGGTATCAACGACCATGGCAGTTGACAACATTCCAACATTTAGACAGTTCACAACAACAGTAGACAACAAACAGTTCTTCCAACATTTAGAACAAACTTGGCTCCTCATTCAACTTTGTTAAATCCTTTCCCCAAGTTTATGTTGGCAATAAATACATCCTTTCTTTAGTTAAATATTTCTCAAGCATTGTTATTAGTGTAGAGAAATTAAGAATTTTATGAAAATGATCTCTAAAAGGAAAAAAAAAAAAAATATTTCTGGAATCACCAGACAGGCTTAAGGGAGAAAAAAGAAAGTAATTTGATTAGGGAACAGATTCAACTACAAGAATGTTTTTGCCCAAATTGATGGGCAATTTCATTTCAAAATCGATTTTATATTTGAATGTTAAGATTTGCAGAATCACTGCTGATAATTGAATTCTAGCAATATACTTGTGCCATAGGATTCTGATTTTCAAGAATATACTGCATATAGAAATTATGCCCACTTTAGAATATTTTGGATTTTCAGGCATTTTTGGTGGTTGATGATGTAATGTTAATCAATGTTTATTTAGTTTTCTCTAGCATGCCTGTGATCATTTTTTTTTATTTATTCTGTTTTTCTGGGATTTTTGGATAAGGTACAATTCAGGGGCAGCCATTCGAAGTTAGGTTCCAGACTGAAACTATTTTCACTTTTAAAACTATGATTTACAAAGTGCATAATGTTCACAAGGTTCCAAATTGTATTTTTAATTTTTGACACTAAAGAAACAATTTTTTCACAGGTTAGTAAAAAATCACCTGAGTTTCACAGTCTTCATGGCAGTGTAGTTCAACTTGTAGAAATTGATGTAACAAGCATGACTGTACTTCTCCACCAAGAAGCTCTTCTTGCTTTATGGGAATGTGCTCGCACTATAATGGAAAATGTGAGTTCCCTCCAGCCCCCCCAGATACCATCAAGAGATGATAGTCGACTTCCAACCTCTACTTCTTCTCGGAAGATAACTCTCCCAGCTATTCGTGAAGAAGGAACAAGCTCTATTCTTGCTCCTGTGAGACGTAAGTTTTGCTTTACAATTCTAATACCACTATGAATTTTCTTGCTAGTAAATAGAGATGCCACACGAGGTGTAAACTAAAGTATGGAATTATTTCAATTTCCTCTACATCTACTTCAAATGTTAAACTAGTGATGCTACATACTGTACAAGCAGTATACTAGCACTATGAACAGTGTACAACAGCACATATTAGAATAAGTAGTATCAATTTTGGAGAAAATTGTTTGAATGATTTTGGTGTTAGTGTTGGCCACTGACAGGCAGACAGATGAGGCAGACTGACTGACAGACACACAAAACCAGACATGTAGAAACAGTGGGACACGTAGAAACAGAGGGACACGTAGAAACAGAGGGACTCGTAGAAACAGAGGGTCACGTAGAAACAGAGGGACACGTAGAAACAGAGGGACACGTAGAAACAGAGGGACACGTAGAAACAGAGGGACACGTAGAAACAGAGGAAACAGACGGTCACGCGGAAACAGACGGTCACGCGGAAACAGAGAGACACATAGTCCGTTAAGATTGCCTGAAGCAGCACTACCTGTGTAAGCAGACTGCTAGTTTTGTGATGAATTCATGAGTGTGAAATACATCTACAATGTGAACTTCTGCTTCATATATTTTCAATGTTGAAAACTATTTATTAATATTGTCATTGTTATTATTGTTTAAAATGTATAATTTTGAATTTAATGAAGGTCATTCAAAACAAATCGACTTTATTTTCCAGGTGGTAGACATCGTCGTGTAACAGAAGCTATTGACTTGAAACTTCTTGTGAAGATTTTTGCATTCCGTGTGGAATTGTTGAATAGTCATCAATCACATGCTCAATTTTCATTAGATGGTAGCTCTGTTGATGTTCTTGTGAAGAAATCATACACAGAAGTTCTTATAAAACTGAGGAATTTTTCACTATATGATCCTAATCCTTTAACAAAACATCATGAGGTAAATTATTCTATAAATAGAAATGCATATGATACTGATGTCTTCAAATGTTATTCATGATATTCAGTCCCACAATTTAGAGTTGTAAGATAACTACACATATTCCAAATCTATTCGCATTCAGTACTCTTACAGCATTGCATTTCATACCCAGAATATATTGATCTTCAGAGAAAATTTCTAAATAGTGTGTTTTTTATGTAAAATTAATATTTTTTATTTATTATTATTTTTATATTTTTATTATTGGAAATGTACAAATGAGAATTAATGGAGGTGGGGTATTCCTAACAAAAACAATTCATTATTTCTTCGATTAAAATCTTACATTTCTTTAATTAATGACAATCAGATTACTATTGTTCTTAAATGAAGATTTTAAAGAAATATACCTTAATATGTTTATATCTTAGAGTTTATTTATGCAATTCATTTGCTAGTTTATGTGTTAGTTAATACAGAAGATGAAACTCGGAACTGAACTTAAATGTGATGTTTGGAACACTTTGATACACTACTGAGGAAAAATCACCTTGCAAGTTTTTAAAAGGTTTTTGGCAGAATAACAATAAATTAAATTAAATTATTACAAGGAAATAATTAATGATTTGTTATTTTGAAAAGTATACTCGAGGTAAGCCTCTGTTTTCATAGAAATTTGTACTACCCAATGTTTTCGTGTTAGTTATAATTTTTTTAATAGGTATTATATATTGCAGTTCACCTGAAAATAGACTTAAAGTTTAATATCTGAAAGGTTGTGCAAAGTAAAATAAAAACTAAGAAATTAACACTTCTTTTATATCATCATTTAAGACCTATAGTGATCCAATTGTCATTCCTTAAAGGAATCTAAGATAAATTAATTGACTTTTAGGGATGATCATTCATTCAGAAATAAACATTAGAACAAGATTTCTTCAAGCCTCTTTCATTTTCTTGATCTTTGCGTATTAAGTTTTCATTTAAATGAACTAGGGCATCAGGCCATGTTCATTCACTCATTTCTTTCACTTGCTCACTCCATACATTCACTCCATTCTACTCCACTCCATTCTACTCCACTCCATTCCGCTCCACTCCATTCTGCTCCACTCCATTCCGCTCCACTCCATTCCGCTCCACTCCATTCCGCCTCACTCCATTCTGCTCCACTCATTGTACACTCACTCCACTCCACTCATTTTACCTGCACTACTCGCACACTCACTATGTTCACTTGCTCCACTCCACTTTATCATTCACTCAACTCTCGCATACTTGTTATACTCACACACTCACTCCACTTACACTACTTACTTCACTCTCACTACTTACTTAACTTGCTCCACTCCAGTACATTCCACTGCCCTCCACTTGACTCTACTCCTTTTGCACACATACTTACTCACACATTTACTTATAATTTGTTTTTACAAAATCAATTTGAAATATCTGATGTACCACCAATTGCTGTTTCTAATCAACATTTAGTGTCTTGTGATTCCATCCTTTTGTTTTGTATCCTTTGGTTAGAGTATATTAGCTATTGGTTGAAAGATGACTTTTAAGCATGTTTCAGAATGGCAAATGGTTATTAAAATGCTAATCCCAAAATACATTTTCCCATTATTTGGTTTAATTTAATGAAAAATATTGGTGTGTCTCATAAAATATTGTTTAGTTACATGTAGGCCGTGTTTCTAATTTTAAGTCTTATTTTTGAAATTTCTCATATATAAAAAAAAATCATAATTTTTGTCATTTTTTATGTATATAACATATATTTACCACTTTAACTACAACTACTATAACTCTTTCCCTTTTTCTCTCTCTTTCCCTTTTGCCTCTCTCTTTCCCTTTTCTCTCTCTCTCTACCCTCTCTCTTCCTCTCTTGTCTTTCCCTTTTCTCTCTCCCTCTCTCTCCCTTTTCTCACTCTCCCCTCTCGCTCCCTTTTCTCTCTCCCCTCCCTCTCCCTTTTCTCTCCCCCCATCCCTCTCCCTTTTACCTCTCCCCTCCCTCTCCCTTTTCTCTCCCCCCATCCCTCTCCCTTTTCCCTCTCCCCATCCTTCTCCCTTTTGTCTCCCCCATCCCTCTCCCTTTTCCCTCTCCATCCCTCTCCCTTTTCTCTCTCTCCCATCTCTCTCCCATTTCTCTCTCTGTCTCTCGATTTCTCTCTGTCTCTCCATTTTCTCTCTCTGTCTCTCCATTTTCTCTCTCTGTCTCTCCCTTTTCTCTCTTTTCCCTTTTTTTCTCTCTTTCCCTTTTCTCTCTTTCCGTTTTCTCTCTTTCCCCTTTCTCTCTCTTTCCCTTTTCTCTCTCTTTCCCCTTTTCTCTCTCTTTCCCTTTTCTCTCTCTTTCCCTTTTCTCTCTCTTTCCCTTATCTCTCTCTTTCCCTTTTTCTTTCTCTCCTTTTTCTCTTTCTTTCCCTTTTCTCTCCCTTTCCCTTTTCTCTCTCTTTCCCTTTTCTCTCTTTCCCTTTTCTCTCTCTTTCCCTTTTCTCTCTTTCCCTTTTCTCTCTCTTTCCCTTTCTCTCTGTCTCCCCCTTTTCCCACTCCCTTCCTTTTCTCTCTCCCTTTTCTCTCTCCCTTTTCTCTCTTCCCTTTTTTCTCTCCCCTTTTCTCTCTCCCCTTTTCTCTCTCCCCTTTTTTCTCTCCCCTTTTCTCTCTCCCCTTTTCTCTCTCCCCTTTTCTCTCCCCTTTTCTGTCTCCCTTTTCTCTCTCCCCTTTTTCTCTCTCCCCTTTTCTCCTTCCCCTTTTCTCCCTCCCCTTTTCTCTCTCCCCTTTTCTCTCTCCCCTTTTCTCTCTCCCCTTTTCTCTCTCCCCTTTTCTCTCTCCCCTTTTCTCTCTCCCCTTTTCTCTCTCCCCTTTTCTCTCTCCCCTTTTCTCTCTCCCCTTTCTCTCTCCCCTTTTCTCTCTCCCCTTTTCTCTCTCCCCTTTTCTCTCTCCCCTTTTCTCTCTCCCCTTTTCTCTCTCCCCTTTCTCTCTCCCTTTTCTCACTCCCCTTTTCTCTCTCCCCGTTTTCGGTCTCCGCCTTTTTGTCTCCGCCTTTTCTCTCTCTGCCTTTCTCTCTCTGCCTTTTCTCTCTCTGCCTTTTCTCTGCCTTTTTTCTCTTCTGCCTTTTCTCCCTCTGCCTTCTCTCCCTGCCTTCTCTCTCTGCCTTCTCTCTCCGCCTATTAGTTCTCTCCCCCTACTCTCTCTGCTTTTCCTCACTCCGCCTTCTCTCTCTCTCCGCCTTTTCTCTCTCTCCTCCTTTTCTCTCTCTCTCCGCCTTTTCTCTCTCTCTCCGCCTTTTCTCTCTCTCCGCCTTTTCTCTCTCTCTCCGCCTTTTCTCTCTCTCTCCGCCTTT
The DNA here is from genome assembly GCA_031308135.1 of Acheta domesticus. Lineage (NCBI taxonomy): Eukaryota > Metazoa > Arthropoda > Insecta > Orthoptera > Gryllidae > Acheta > Acheta domesticus. Next base: position 221,243,066 of record JAHLJT010000631.1, read on the forward strand.
TCTCTCTCTCTCCGCCTTTTCTCTCTCTCTCCGCCTTTTCTCTCTCTCCGCCTTTTCTCTCTCTCCGCCTTTTCTCTCTCTCTCCGCCTTTTCTCTCACTCTCCCCGCCTTTTCTCTCTCTCCGCCTTCTCTCTCCGCCTTTTCTCTCTCTCCGCCTTTTCTCTCTCTCCGCCTTTTCTCTCTCTCCGCCTTCTCTCTGCCTTTTCTCTCTGCCTTTTCTCTCCGCCTTTTCTCTCTCTCTCCGCCTTTTCTCTCTCTCTCTCCGCCTTTTCTCTCTCTCCGCCTTTTCTCTCTCTCTCCGCCTTTTCTCTCTCTCTCCGCCTTTTCTCTCACTCTCCCCGCCTTTTCTCTCTCTCCGCCTTCTCTCTCTGCCTTCTCTCTCTCTCTCCGCCTTTTCTCTCTCTCCGCCTTCTCTCTCTGCCTTTTCTCTCCGCCTTTTCTCTCTCTCTCTCCGCCTTTTTCTCTCTCTCTCCGCCTTTTCTCTCTCTCTCTCTCCGCCTTTTCTCTCTCTCTCCGCCTTCTCTCTCTCTCCGCCTTTTCTCTCTCTCCGCCTTCTCTCTCTCTCTCCGCCTTCTCTCTCTCTCTCCGCCTTTTCTCTCTCTCTCCGCCTTTTCTCTCTCTCTCTCCGCCTTTTCTCTCTCTCTCTCTCCGCCTTCTCTCTCTGCCTTCTCTCTCTCTCCGCCTTTTCTCTCTCTCCGCCTTTTCTCTCTCTCCGCCTTCTCTCTCTGCCTTTTCTCTCCGCCTTTTCTCTCTCTCTCTCCGCCTTTTCTCTCTCTCTCCGCCTTTTCTCTCTCTCTCCGCCTTTTCTCTCTCTCTCCGCCTTCTCTCTCTCTCTCCGCCTTCTCTCTCTCTCTCCGCCTTCTCTCTCTCTCTCCGCCTTCTCTCTCTCTCCGCCTTTTCTCTCTCTCTCCGCCTTTTCTCTCTCTCTCTCCGCCTTTTCTCTCTCTCTCCGCTTCTCTCTCTCTCCGCCTTTTCTCTCTCTCTCCGCCTTTTCTCTCTCTCTCTCCGCCTTTTCTCTCTCTCCGCCTTTTCTCTCTCTCCGCCTTTTCTCTCTCTCTCTCCGCCTTTTCTCTCTCTCCGTCTTTTCTCTCTCTCTCCGCCTTTTCTCTCTCTCTCTCCGCCTTTTCTCTCTCTCTCCGCCTTTTCTCTCTCTCTCTCCGCCTTTTCTCTCTCTCTCTCCGCCTTTTCTCTCTCTCTCCGCCTTTTCTCTCTCTCTCTCTCTCCGCCTTTTCTCTCTCTCTCTCCGCCTTTTCTCTCTCTCTCTCCGCCTTTTCTCTCTCTCTCCGCCTTTTCTCTCTCTCTCTCCGCCTTTTCTCTCTCTCTCTCCGCCTTTTCTCTCTCTCTCTCCGCCTTTTCTCTCTCTCTCTCCGCCTTTTCTCTCTCTCTCCGCCTTTTCTCTCTCTCTCCGCCTTTTCTCTCTCTCTCCGCCTTTTTCTCTCTCTCCGCCTTTTCACTCTCTCTCTCCGCCTTTCTCTCTCTCTCCCCCTTTTCTCTCTCTCCCCCTTTTCTCTCTCTCTCTCCCCCTTTTCTCTCTCCCCCCCTTTTCTCTCTCCCCCCCTTTTCTCTCTCTCCCCTTCTCTCTCCCCCTTCTCTCTCTCCCCTTTCTCTCTCTCTCCCCTTTCTCTCTCTCTCCCCTTTCTCTCTCTCTCCCCTTTCTCTCTCTCTCCCCTTTTTCTCTCTCTCCCCCTTTTCTCTCTCTCCCCCTTTTTCTCTCTCTCCCCCTTTCTCTCTCCCCCTTTTTCTCTCTCTCCCCCTTTTTCTCTCTCTCCCCCTTTTTTCTCTCTCTCCCCCTTTTTCTCTCTCTCCCCCTTTTCTCTCTCTCTCTCCCCTTTTCTCTCTCTCCCCCTTTTCTCCTCTCTCTCTCCCCTTTTCTCTCCACCTTTTTTCTCCATGAAATTGCCATAAACAGTCTCAACATTTTGAAGCTCAGATATGGAGTTTGAGTGAGTTCTGTCTGGCATTTTTTTGATAATACTTTGAAATGTTGATGTTTGTAATCCTTGATATAAATTTGTATATGGCATATGAAATATATTGTAGTTTATGTAAATTGTTCAGGTCAGACTTTTTCTGTACAGATTGTAACTGTTATGGGAGAAGAAGCACTTTCGATACAGGTAGTAATGTTTAATGCTGAAATGATGGAAGCAGACTCGGTTGATATTGCTGTGACTTTGAAGACCTCTGCCATTCGCATCTTCTTTCTCAATTGGTTTGTTACGAGAATTATGGTAAGTGATATGATATTTCCTCAGATGTTACTAAACATTTTGATCAATACATGGTATGTATTATTATTCTTGGTGATTGGATATTGTTCAAATTCATTTGTCTCCAACACACAAATTAAACTGAAAAAATATTACTGGACCCAAGTAAACGTGTTGGACTGTGAAGCATTGTTATAAGACAAAATAGATGCGTACTGTATCTCAGCTTCAGTCACTTGCATTACCTTGTATAAAGCCATTTTGAGTGCTAGTAACAAAACTAAAGCAACGTGGGATATCATAAAAAATACAACTACATCATCTCGGTACCTTGTAGGAAATGTTATTTTAAAGGATAATGAAAGAGAAACGATTAATCTGGAAAAAGTTGCCAATCTCTTCAACAAACACTTTTCTATAATTGGGTCTGATCTCACGAAGTGACTAAAACTACAAAATTCAACATCTTACACTTCCCAAAACATTTCCGATGTGATGTTTATTTCCGAAATTGTCCCAATGAAATCCTCAGAATAGTCAGTGAACTAAAAAATAAATATTCATCTGGTTTAGATGAATTTCCGGATTGTTTATTAAAATATTGTGCACCTGCCTTTATACATCCGTTAACTCACATTTTCAATGCTTCTTTATGTACAGGAATGTTTCCAGATGTTTTCAAAACAGCAAAAATTAAGCCACATTTTAAAAAAGGGAACAAAAATTATATTCAAAGTTACCGGCCAATTTCTCTTTTGTCAGTTTTTTCAAAAATATTAGAGAGGCTTTTCTACTTACGAATGGAAACTTTTCTTAGGAAAAACAAAGCATTTTCAGAATCACTACACGGTTTTAAAAAATCAAAATCTACGGAAACTGCCATTTTTTCTTCACAAATTTAAGTCAAAATGAAGTACCCATCAGCATAATATTCTGGGGAAGCTCAAAGATGTTGCTTCATCAATAGACCAAAATGAAGTACCCATCGGAATATTCTTAGATCTTTTGAAAGCTTGTGACATTATTGACCATAACATCTTGCTCTCAAAATTACCTTAATATGGAATCCATGGTATTGCCCTAGATTGGAAAACTTCGTACCTTAAACATCGGACTCAAAGAGTAGAAATACCATACTGGCACGAAAGGACATTACATAATTCCAATTCTCTTGCCAATTGAGCATGGGGTCCCACAAGGTTCGATCTTAGGTCCTGTCCTCTATCTGTTATATGTAAACGATATGCCCTCGTCAATTAAAAATGGAAGAACGGTTCTGTATGCCGATGACATGAATGTTCTTTGCAAAAAAGAAGCAGTAAATAGTACGATTTCAGAAGTTTCAAATTGGTTTAATAATAACAAATTTATTGTTAACGAAAGAAAAACTGTTTCAATGCATTTTGCATTTCAAATCAGAAATCGCATGTTCCATTGAAAATGAACAATATGCAATTAGCTGATGTTGAGGTAACAAAATTTTTAGGTCTCTCAATTCAATCAAACCTCAAATGGAATGTACATATAACAGAATTAAGCACTAAATTTCATTATGTTACGCATTCAGGATTCTTTCAAATTCTGTCAGCCTTCATGCAGCTTATTGCGTTTATTTTGCAAATGCACATTTCCGCCTGAGATATGGCATAATATTCTGGGGATCCTGTAGTATTCAGCTCATCCTGTAGTATTCAGACCTTCAGATTGCAAAAGAAAATTATTCGAATAATGAAAAAATGCCTTCCACTTGATCCCTGCAAACCTCTTTTCATTGAGCTTGGAATCTTACCATTGCCTTGTTTATTTATTTACGAATCTGTAATATTTGTCAAAAATGACCTACTTAACGGAGGGAACATATTTTCATGCAATATTGATATTTATAACTACAACACTCGCTGTAGAAATCACGTGCATCAAGTGTTAGTATCAACAGCTCAGTACAAGAAATCAACATACAATACATGTACATTACTTTACAACACATTGCCAGATGACATTAAACAATTAAAGTCAGTACACAAATTTAAGTTAAAAGTAAAATCTTTTCTGTTGCAAAACTGTTACTATACAATTAGAGACTATACTGATCGTGAAAAAGAAAAATAATGTTTATTGTAACAAAACAATGATATATAATGAATTAGTTTACATTTGTATTCTATACATTAAAAAAAAATATTTAATACGCCTGTGACAAGTAATGTACTTCAGCTTCTGGGTCAATGACCCCATCTCAGTCAGGTTTTTGTCCAGTTTCCCTGGTCCATTGAGCAAATGCTGAGATGGCCCCTTGGTTTGCTTCTGGACGTAAATGTTGGCTTCACTGTGCTCACGTTTTGTTGAGCACTCCTTTTGCTTGTAGTTCATTTACCGTTTGAAATTGATTTTCTATAACTCGGGAACAAACATTTTTCAAATATTTTTATTTTTCTAAAATAATTATTTTCTAAATATATTTTTTCATTTTCTATTTTCAGTTTTTATTTTTTTTATTTATAATTCTGGCCTTCAAGAAAATGTGCGCAGGTAAATCTCTTTCTCCACACGTCATATACATTTTTTCTGTTTTTTTGACAAATAAATAAATAAGCCAATACTGTGTATTGTAATATTGCGTAGTCTGCTTCTTATTATTCTTTTGCCTTTTCCTGTTACTACAGGATTGCCGCTAAGAGGTGCAGGCTCATTTTTTATTGATTTTCGCACACTCCATTTTTATACAGATTTGGCTATATTTTTACATCCGGATGCCCTTCCTGATGCCAACTACAGGGGACACAAAAGTACATTACACTTGGTTAACACACACATCCACGTCCTAGGTGGGATTTGAACCCATGATCCTTTGGTCCAAGATCACCATGGCACTACTCTTAACAATCTTGGGCGTCCGAATTAGTATATTGTAATATTGCTAAGTGGTTATTAAAAAAAAAAGAGATGTAGACAAGTGATGAAACTGCTCAGAATATCAAATGAGGGAAGTTCTAAAAAGTCAGAAGATAACTTAGAATAGGGGGAGTAGTAAGAAAGAAACAGATAACATGAAGATAATTGGGATTAAAACATGATAGTGTGGATTGCAGAACGGATTTCTATGATTTTGTATATTTTTGTCCATTGCTTCAGGGCATAGCTAAGTGAAATTTCTTCTCATTTGGTTAGTATTGGATGCTATGTAAACTAATATATTAGTGTGCATATTTGGCCAATTTACCCTGTTGTTGAATATTTGTGTAATTATAGGCACATATTTTGCATATTTCATTAAAATAGAAACTTATCTATAAAACATTTCATCTTTTCATAGTGTCTGCTATTTATTTGTGAGCATTTAAATTAGAATGAGCTTGTCACAGTTTGTATTTTTTTCATTTTTTTTAGAAGATAAAATACTTGTGCAAATGTAGAATATTTCTTGATATCATATTTTTTAAACCGGGCAGAAGAAATACAACAAGACATACAATGTACTTCACTGAGGTGAATATTTAATTCAATTATTTCTCCTGCAAAGTAAGGTAGATTGTATTATGTTTGCACAAAAATATACCTTTTGATTTCAAGCATACTTCTCCTGAATTTTATCAAGAAAGGTATACACAGGAAATGAAATACTGCTAATTTTTATTGCATATTCAAATGCATATTTAAGAATTTTTAGGTCATAAATGCATATTTTTAACAGCATATTTGAAGATTTGTTAGGGCATAGAAATCACTGATGATAAAGAAGCAAGTAAATAGTTGTGGAACAGGCAGGAAAATGTAACCTTTTCAACTAAACAATTTTCTAGTCAGTAAGGCAATTTGCAATTTTATATTGACTGTGAATAGTAGGAATTAGAAAAAAATTCTCAGGAGGCCTCTTCAGATTTGGAAGATCATATTATATTCAGAGTTGTCATATATTCCGGTATATATGGTGTATAGAAAAGGAAAAATGATTGGCATTTAAATATTACATAAGGGGTTAATGTCTCAGGAACTTCTTCAGTTGTCTTGTTATCTTGGTGGTCAATTCCCATTTGTGGGTAACTAATGCTTTGAACATTATTGATAAAATAGATACTTCTTTGTTTTAGAACTTCATTCACCCATTTCAAGCAGTGCAAAGGATGCTAGAAGAAGCCGCTAAGGAGGCAGCTGAATCTGCTTTGCAGAATGTTCAAGATGCCTATTCAAAAGCAACAAGAGTGTCTTTGAATGTTGACCTACAGGTATTCAAAATATAACTTGATTGTTTTGATATTATGAAATAAGTTGACATATTTACAGTGGTTCAAGACCATATGGTCTCAAGTCTTCAATTTAAATTTTCCAATTTGACATGCATTTAATCTGGTATTGTGAAATGAGGTATGCATGAGATTGTTAGCACGAATATCATTAGTGATATATTTCCTACTTTTGTGTTAGAAGTTTAGAAATGTAAGCTGTTTTGTATTTTCACCATGCCAAGATTGTGTGTAAGTCATGCAGAATTTCTGCTGTATTTGTGGTGAGCTAACTTGAAAGACTGAGGCAAAATTTAATGCCACTTGCGAAAAAGTGTTATCTTCATTACTTTGGCTGTTAAGTTCATGATTTTGAAAAGAGCTAGGCCTCAAATATATTTTTGTGTATTAAAGACTGTTGTTTTGATTGAAAAATGGTACACATCATGTGCCATCTGGAATTCCTATGAACTGGAGGGAAACAAACGATCATCTACGTGGTTGTTATTTCTGTTTGACAAATATTAAAGGAATCTCATATCCCTGACCAGAAAAATTTGTCACATGTCCATTTAGTGAATCCTGAAAAGTATATTTATCTCCCTTGCATATTAAATTAGGAGGAATGACAAATTTTGTAAAAGCTATGGATAAACTTTCTGATAGACTTTAAAAAAACTTTCAAAAAGTAAGTGATACTAAATTGAAAGAAGGAATTTTTTAGGACACAAATGTGGTCATTAATGTATGATGAGCATTCTGAAGAACTGTTAAATCCACTGGAAAAAGCAGCCTGGCAGTTTTTTCAAAAATTTATATTGCAATTTCCTTGGAAGCCATTTGGAAACCATAAAGCAGAAAATTTTTGAACATAATGTGAGATCTTCTGCATTCTTATAAAGCTATGGTATGTAACATGTCTTTGAAAATTCACTTCTTAGACTGACTTAGACATCCTCCCAGAAAATTTTGAGACTGTTAGCAATGAGCACAGTGAGTGTTTTCATCATAAAATTTCTACAATGGAAAACAAGCACTGAGGCAAGTGTAATTTTAAATATGTTGGCTGACCACTGTTGGACCAAGAAGAGAGATGAGACCAACAATAGAAATTCACAACCTGCTTTTTTAAACAATGAAACACATAAATATCCCCAGGCATAAAAGCATTCATTGATTATATTTTAGTAAATTATCAGTTAGCTTCTCTGGTAGCTAATACAAAAATCTACAGAATCTTTGGCATGTTACTGGTCACCAATCAGTTCATCGTAGTGATTAATTTAATTATTCCCACTAAATGGATAAAAAAAATAACTTCTTCAGAATCCAATTTATTACAAGACATTGAAAGGAAATTATAATATGAAAGTCTAATGAATTACTTGGCTTGTAGAGTAATGAGCATTAAATGTAGTATATACAGAATGGTAATATTTGAAAAGAGTTAATAAAATCTGCCAATGAAGTACTAAACAAAAGATTAAGACACACAAGGAACAGAAGATTATAAATTTGGAATGATGAAATGAAAACATTAATCAAAGAAGAGAAAAAAAAATTATTTGTGATACTTTGTCACAATCTGCCTAAGACAAAATACCTTTTAAACAGAAATGTAATATACAAAAAAGAGAAGTGATGAAATTACAAAGAGAAAGTTGGAGCAGATTCATGAATAGAATAGAACACCAAAATACATGGTAGCCAAAAATGGAGAATTTACAATTTTAAAACATTTGAATTATGAAGAATAAGACATATTGCACTTAAATAACATCTCACAAAATGAGTCCCTCAAGTATTATAAAGAATTATGGTCTTTGAACACCCAGGAAGAAGAGACTTTGCTAGTGTAGACTTATTTGAATACAGAAAAATAAGAAAATAATCCACATACTTTGCAGGCTCTGAGGCAGGAAACACGTAAAAGCACCCAGATGCAATTCTATAAAACATTGGTAATAGCAATGAAAACCTATTTGATGTGAAAAGATGAGATAAGACTAAATGAACATTGGCAAGTTATTCGGTACTACACCATAACAAAAACTTGACATTAGAGATGACTAAAAGATCTGTGACCTAAAATAAATAATAGACACATAATAGAGGAAATTGGCATGATTATTTATTGAGAATACTAGAAGATCAAATGCCAAAAAATCTCTATCTCTACAACCGTAAAGGGAAAAGGAAGGGCCAAAGCAGTGGACAGACTTGAAAACAGAGCATGGTATTAGGCTCAACTTATGGTGATTGTTATTATTTTATTCTAATACTACTACTACTACTACTACTACTACTACTACTACTACTCTGTCACTATATTGTTCCTAGTATCATAATTTATTTTATGTGTCTTTGTGTTACATGCCTGACCTTTTTTCTTTTGTCTTCAGGCACCTGTGATAGTTATTCCAGTAAATTCTACTAGTACAGATGCATTGTACTTTGATATGGGTACTTTATCAGTAAAAAATCGTTTTGAAACATCACAGACTACAAATGACAGTGGTCAGAATGCAGTCATTGATGAAATAACTGTGGGTCTACAAGCTATGAAACTTTTAAGGTTGGTACGAAACTGGTCCAGGAAGAATAAAGTGTGTGTTGTTGTTGTTGTTGTTGTTGTTGTTGTTTTTTAGTTATATCCTGACAATTTAAGAAATGTAGCTGAGGGTACAGCTTACTTCAGGAGACAATGCGAAGCTGCTCCCCATCCCCATCCCCATCCCCACCCCACCCCACCCCACCCCACCCCACCCCACCCCACCCCACCCCACCCCACCCCACCCCACCCAACTAAGGAGGGAGAACTTTCCCTTTCCCACTTTTCATGTATGCATAGTTCACCTATTTCTTTGAAGATGTCAGTCTATATAATCTCATTATAATAATAAGTCCTTTCAAGGACACAAGCTGGCAGGAGAGAGAAGGGACACTGACTGAATCATGAGCTTCATTACAACTTAAATTTTTGGTATTGAAGCTCCTGATTGGATGACAATGTCCCCCTCTCTTTTCAGCACATGACCTTGAAAGAACTTTGGGTTTGAATTGAAGTATAGTAGTAATGTTTGTAGAGCTTCATTTACTTCTATTATGTGTAGTACATAGGTCACTTCAGGTGGAAAAAAAACACACCAACACCACATATCTACTCTCTAATTTGATGAATAAATGTTATTAATGTCATTTTGCTGAGAAACACTTTGTTTCTGCATGGCGGTTTCTTGAAAATTTTTCTTCTGTAACATTCAGAAAGCTGCACGTAAAATGAGATGAAGCCCAGAGGATATTTCTAAGTGTTGCTAAAGAAAAATCTCCCTTTTTTATTACAAAGAAGGAAAAACACTAAATTTGTGGGTTGATGGAATTGGGGTAGAGCTGCCTGTATCACACTTGGCTCTGTGAGTGGGCCCAGCATTGTGCTTATACTGTCAGAATTGCAGGGCACTCAGTACTTGCTAATGACACTAATGATCTCATAAGTCTACAACAGCACTTTCTTTTGAAATGTTCACAAAGTTCTGACAGTGTACATTTACAGCAAAATTGGAAAACTACAAAATACTCTTTCAATGGGAATCTAAGCTTCTGAGTCCAATGTGGAAAAAGGAATTCTGTATTATTTTTATAATGAGGAACATACTGATGTATTGTTTTTTCACCTGAAATGTCCTGATGTTTTTATGCATTTCAATGTTTTTTGCTCCTTTTCTTCATGTGAGATATAAACTAAAATGAATTAAAGAAAAATCGAGAATTTGTTTTTATGATTCTGTGAATCGAATTTCTATTGGTTACAAGAATTCTTTTTGGTGTTTTTCTTCTTTTTTTCTTTGTCTTTTTTTCTTTTCTTTTCTTTCAAGTTTCATCTGTCTCTATTTCCTTTTGTTATGTTTCACTTCTTTGAATTTTCCTATTTGTAATTCTTTTATTTTCATCCAATTGTTTCATCTGTTTCCCATTTGCTGGTCCTGTAGTGGTCTATGTATTTTACTTTTTTTTACACAAATATTAAATTATCAAGTTTCTATTCCTTTCTCTTGTGATATTGTATATTTTTAAGTCTTCTTTATTTTTTCTTAGAGTAAAGCTCAGCCCTGAAGAGGAGGTTTTGTCTGAATGTGTATTGCTCAAGCCTATTACCTGTAAAGTGCTTGTTAGACGCAACCTTTCTGCTGGGTGGTACACCACAGCTCCTGACATAGATTGCTCTGGGCGACTAGAAACTGTACTGGTAGGTCTCATATATTTAAGAAGAAAACATTTATGATCTTGTATCTGTCTCCTTTCACTACCACTAATAAATTTTATGAAATGAAATAAAATAATTAGAATTATAATTGTGCTCTTAGAATTATTTAACAAAGTGTGGCAAATATCAATAGAATGCCAAGAGGCATTCTATTGGTATTTTAATTAATTTCACAAAAAAGGCACAAGGAAGATCTGCAACAATTATAGAGGCAACACTTAGTGTCAACATGTGTTCTTTGCAAGTTCTTTGCAAACATGTAGAAGATCAGACTTAATGAAGTATGTGAGCATTTCATGAGAAAAGAGCAATGTGGGTATCGAAAAGGAAGCATTAAAGATGCCATCTTTTCTTATTAAAAGGCAAAAGAAGAAAAAGGAATCTACCAGCCTTTATTATAGTTATTGGTTATGAGAAAGGCACATGACGAAGTAAACATGCACAAATTCTGGGAAATACATGAGGAGGAGAAAATCCCAAATCAGTTGTTCAAGGCAATCCAGAGCCTATACAAGAACTCAAGAATTAAAATCGTGATAAGAGGAAGGTGTGCAGCAATAATAACTAGCAAAGGCTTAAATCAAGCATATCAATTATCACCCATCCTCTTCAACATTTGTATTCAGCAAATTAGAGAAGGAAAGATTATCAGGGAATATAAATTTAAAAAGACAAGAAGGTAGGCGATCTAATGTTTTGAAAATCAAACTATCATTCTGGGTTCTGAAGATGATTTATAAAGAGAGCAATTTTTGAATTGTTAAAAGTGGCCCAAGAATTTTCCATAGAGGTAGCAGTCCAGAAAACAAAAGTTGTAACAATACAAGGCCAAGAACAAATGAAAGCCAAAATTGTAATGAATTAAAAATTAATGAAACAAGATGTAGGAAGGGGAACACACAGGAAACAGAGAAGTCACAAAAGAAATGACAAGAGCAGGAATACTTGGAAGACTAATAATTGCAAAGAATACTGCAGTAAACCAATAAAAAGAGGTTGTAAAGCTTAATTTCTGGTTAGTTGATTTTGATGATATATAATGTTTTCACCAGCAATTTTTATCCTAATATACTTCTGTGTTAGTCTCTCATGACATTCTCAAACTCGCAGGGGCCAAAATGACTAAAGAGGCTAAATCTTAGTTACTGAATTGTATTATTAATGCTCCGGTTATCTTAAATGCTTTCAATTTAAGCAAAAGTATCTTTTGATTCACTGAAGCACAAGGGCTTTATAATCAGTGAAAATTGTATCTATTGGTATTATATATCCGGAATCTAAATTGTTCAAAATGTTGATGAACATAAAATTAGCTGTAATGTTAGCAGACTTTGAAAGTACAGACGATTTCTTTTAATATGAAATGGAAAGGGGAAAAATCCAAATAGGATGATTTTTTAAACATAATGATTTTTTTCATTGTTCTTATAATATTATATAATTCTGTGCTTCCTTTTATTTTAAAAATTTATGTGAATGTCAAAGACGCTTCTCTCTTGTAAGAGTAATCTTATTTTGTTTAGATAAGTTCTTTCAAGTAGTAGACTCTTATGTCTATAAAATGAAATTTAATTAATTAAAAGTTTTTTCTTGTGATTTACATACAAATCTGATTCTATTCTGCCAGTTTACGAATATTGAAGGGGGTGGTTAAAAACATACCCATATGATATACGTGAGAAATTTTCTACCTGCAAGCTGGAGGAAAATAGGAGACAAAGAAGGAGATAATTCATAGAATGTAACATAAGAAATGAAACTCATATTTTCAGTCAATTTTTGAAGCAATTTGAGTGTCTTATTGAGCCATCTACATTACCAATTTCTGATACATGCAAAAATTGAAAGAAATCTCTGCAATCTCCTCCATTTTGAGAGCTGTCTGTTGTTTTGTTAGATCTCAGGAAAAGGAAAAATCCAAAAACACTGCAACAGTTTTGTTTTTGACTGAAAAATGCTAAAATTGTATTTTTATTTCACCTGTGCACAGCCCATAGTGGCTGCATTCTTATACTTAGTTCATGACTGCTTGTGACGCAGCTGATATCATGTGGCAGTAAGGTTTGAGGAAGAGCCCACCTGCCGTTAAATATTTCCTATTCATGTGCTACATTATGGAACAACAACTTTTTTAATATTCTGTATATGTAAAGAACTGTCATATATACTTTCCTATTTTATTGCAACATCATGGAGAGTGTTTTTTTTTAATATTTATATTAACTTAAAATATTATATTAGGCACATGTCACTTCTTGGAGAACCATTTCGTATGGATTAGTTCAGCAGCATTTTTGCTGCTGCAAGCCATTAGCATTTTTCTCTTAATATGAATCATATTAATGAATCATATTTTTCAGATGTTTTAATGGTAATTATCACTTGCAGCAATGCTTATGGTAATGAACAGATAAATATGATTTCATAAGTCTTCAGTTAATCATCTGGTTAATGACTTAAAAAAATGTCTGGTCAAGAACGTCAAAAACGTAAAATTGATATTGGTTTCTAGTTGGAGATATTCTCCCTAGTTCTCAATTTAAAAATTAGGGGTGATGAATTATTGTTTTTATTCTGCTGGGAAAGATCCAGTAAACAGCTATTTTTCAGTATTTTAAGATTGTAATTACAGTTTTTTAGAAGAATAGGTGGGCTTGGTACATTCGATTGTATCTAAATCATTATTTCTCGTAAAAATATCCAAAATGAAAAGTTTGATGTCTTGATTAAGAAATGAAGTTTAATTTTCCAGGAAGATATCCATGTCAGCTGTTGGTTTATACTCATTTTTGGAATAACTAGCTAATGCATAAAGTTTTTTTGTTTCTCTGCATCAGTTTTACCCATACAAGATATTTGCAGCTGCAATCCTTACAGGATATTTTTGAGTTAACATATTTTTGAAAGTTCTTTGTTAGCATTATGAAGGTAAAAAAGGTGAAGGTATCCCCTGTGCATTGCACACAGGCCAATGTGGCCCTAAAGTGAGGTGAAGGTAGGACTTCACCTTTTTGTCGCCATTGGCACAAGGAGGAGATTGCGTGGCGAGCACGCTCCGGTGCCTTTACCCCCAGGAAAGATCCTGGTACTCACTTGGAAAGGAGGCTGAGTCGACCCCAGAGCCACCTTGAAGGTGTCAGCATTATGATATTTGTCTTAAGTTAATTTTAATTTGTGAAATCACTGTAAGTTAGTGATTTCACACTCCTCCGTGTCCTTATAACATTAGTAATAAATAATTCCTGTACTCTTTTGGTCCTGTACCCTTTCTTTCAATTTCATTGCAGTCTGATTATGTACAGTTCGAAGACTCAAAGAGCTATTGGAGGTTATTAGTATCATTTGTGAGTAGTGAGTGCAGTGCATTTCTGATGGCCGTGTTCTGTTGGCCCCACATGTTACAAAGCTGTTATAATTTGCAGCTCAATTCTATCAGTTCACAAATTAGGAATGGAATAGGAATCGTTCTTACTGTGTATCCTAAAAAGTGGACTTTTTCATTATCAATACTTAGAAATATCTCCAGCTCTTTGACTCATAAGCATAACATCCTGGTCGCTTCAAGAGAAGAGAAAGTCTTAAGAAACTGCTGTGCAGATACAACACATTTGACAACAAAATGCCATAGGAAACATTTGTCCCTCAAACTGAGCAAAATATATGTGTATTTTTTATTGTCTGAAATTACTCACTCTGTTTATTGCAAAGTATGTTTCTTTTCAATGAATCAAAAAGAATCTCTTTCAAGTATCTTAAGAAATTGCATCTTTAATCAAAAAGATTTCTTCTAAGTATTTTTAAAGAAACTTCCTCAGATGTTTTTGGGTGTATAAACTGCTTCACAAAGAGTGTTTTTGCAAGCTGTTTCTTAATGACCAAGTTCTACATTTTGCCTATATTTTTCCTATATTGAAGTGCAGATCCATTGTATATTTATTTATTATTTATAGCTAGTGTGTAAAACACCATGACTGTTAGTGCTTATTTTACCTGCTTTTGAAGGAATTTTATATATATCAAATTGGTGTAACTCTACTACTAGAGGTAGTCACATTCACTTCTGATATTGACAATATATATTTTAGACATTTCTGTGCAATTGATATCTAGTATTAAAATACGCATTTTAAAAAATATCTTAATTTTTTCACAGTTGAGCTTAAGTGAAGATGATTATCAAATGCTGCTTCGTATTCCAAATGAAAACATGCAAGAGAAAGAAGATCCTCCTCTTACTCCTGTAATGGAAGTGAATCGTCCAGTCTCTCAAGATACATGTGAAATTAAAGTTGAGAGACCCAACACATTACAGAATATACCAATTACAGGTTTGTTTATGGGCCTTTTACTCCCCCCCCTCCTGTAATGGAAGCAAATACTTAACAATGCGATTAAAATTACATCTTTAAGATAAGAGATTTATTGCATGAAACATAATGCTCTCTAAATGTAATGCATCAAAAAATATACATACTCATGGGTGGATAATGGATAAATTATTTCAAAAAATTGAAATATATTATAATACCATTGTTTTGAAATCCTTTGTTATATGTGAGGAAAAAATGTAAAGAAAAAATTTGGAGGTGTTTTTGAGAAAATAGTTTAAAAATTACCTTTATTACACATAAAATGATGCAAAAACTACTCGTATATTAAAAAAATGTTCTGTACCTTATTTAAAGATCTGTCTTTAAAGATCGTAATAAATCTATAATCTATCTAATAATCTACATAATAATCTATCTAATAAATCTATCGCAATTTTGAAAAATTCAGAGTTTCAATGAAAAGTGCACCTGTGCCATCTTTGAAGTGTCGTTTGGGTTGTCTGAGACAAAAGTTCAATAAAAAAATTTAGAGGCCTTTGTGAGAAACTTTTCTCCTTCATATAAAAAAATACCTCAAAAATCAAAATACCTATTTCAAACTCACAAGCCCTCCCGAGATCAATCATCCAAATTGATCAGAAAGTATTAATTTTGGAGAAAATCATCTGAATGGTTTAGGTGCTAGCATTGACCACACACAGATGTTTTCCTATCAATCAATTTTTCAGTGTCAAGGTCCTATAAAACATGGATTCTGCCTACATGTCATGTGAGAGGATGTGATTAACTACATATATAATTTAAATAAGACTTATGTAAATTTTTGATGAGTTTCCTAATACGTTTCATAATGTGTATGTGTTTCCATCAAAATGGCAACATTGATTTTTTGCAGGATTACAACTTTTTCTTTTTATGAAAGCAAGCAAGTTAAAAAACAACTCTCTGTGGTAAGAATTTAGTTGAGACTGGAGTAAATTTGTTTAATTATGATTAATACGTGCACACACACTAACACGCACACGCGCACACACACGCGCGCACCACACGCGCGCGCACCACACACGCGCGCACCACACACGCGCGCACCGCACGCGCGCGCACCGCACGCGCGCGCGCTCCATACTACCACACATGCACCACACACACGCACCACACTACCACACATGCACCACACACACACGCACCACACTACCACACATGCACCACACACACACGCACCACACACACACGCACCACACACACACGCACCACACACACACGCACCACACACACACGCACCACACTACCACACATGCACCACACAACCACACATGCACCACACACACGCACCACACTACCACACATGCACCACACACACGCACCACACTACCACACATGCACCACACACACACACCACACTACCACACATGCACCACACACACGCACCACACAAGCACCACACACACGCACCACACTACCACACTTGCACCACACACACGCACCACACTACCACACATGCACCACACACACGCACCACACTACCACACATGCACCACACACGCACCACACATGCACCACACACACGCACAACACATGCACCACACACACGCACCACACTACCACACATGCACCACACACACGCACCACACTACCACACATGCACCACACACACGCACCACACTACCACACATGCACCACACACACGCACCACACTACCACACATGTCGGGAGCTTAGAGCTCTCTCTCTCACTCTCTCTCACACTCTCACTCTCTCTCACTCTCTCTCTCTCTCTCTCTCTCTCTCACACAAATAATAATGAATAAACATGCAGAAATGCAACATTCAAAACAGAATGTATAAATACAGAAGTTTACAAACATTAATGTCTATTGAAGGATCCTTAAATACTTATTATTAAAACAATTCTCAGATATACACTACACACGCATGAAAGACCAGCCAGAAGTTTAGGGCTTGGGTGATGCCCTGCTGGGGGAGGTACCCTATGGTGATGGTGGATCTCGTATACCAGTGGAAGCGCAACACCACCACTTGCTGACTACAAAGCACATTACACTTGTGGAACTAATGATTAAAAAGAGGTGGCATACCTGGAAAAACAAATAATAATTCACTCACTTCTCAAACAGGATTTCAATTTTTTCTTAATTTTTTCTCTTGAATAAAGTTCACTTATAAAATTGGCAAAAGTCTGATTGTCATTAAAACCTCTTACACTTTGAAAGCAGGAAGTTTAAAATTATTTGGATCCCCTCCTATCCCACAGTATTGAAGACATTTTTTTTTAAAACTAAATCTGTTGTTCATAATTAGATTGTTAATTAATATCTACATTTTTTTATAATGAGTAGTTTTTAGGTAATTTTGAAAAAAATTCACAGATTTTCTCAAAAATGGCTGGAAATTTTTCTTTATATTTTTCCTCAAATAGGGGAAGATTGTCTGGTAATACAGATAGGTATGGTTTTATTACAACATTTGGAATTTTGAAAATGCAAAAATTCAGTTTTTTAACCTGCCCTTCAATATTTAAGCTAGAGATTTCTTTTTAAATGCAATCTATTGCTCAGTATTAGACCTTGAAACAATTTGATGTATGCTTTTGTCAAGTTAGTTTTTCATGTAATATCAAGATGTATAATTTAATTTCATCAAGTTATGTCTGAAGTGTTAGTGGTAAGATACTATTAGGTAACTATTACCAATAACAAAGAGCTTTCCTTTTCTTTTTTCATATCTCCTTTGCTCTGTTTGTTGAAAGGATTTTTTCAAAAGATGACTGAAATATTCCAATTTACTAAATTATTATATTTTAAGGGCTCCAATTTACTAAATTATAATATTTTAAGGCCGGTTATAAATAATGCAGGAAGAATGTTCAATTGTAAAACCTCTTATTATTATACTTCTTTCTGCGCAGGATCTGAAGTAACTCCTCAGGCAAAATCTCCCACAGGACCAGTCACAACAACTGTTAAATTTACTTTCACAATGGATAAACTTGTGGTAGATCTGTTTTCAGGTGGTTCTAACTTGGTAAGACTATTTTATGTTTTGAATAAATGGATTTAAATAACTGAATTGTGAATTGTTGAGTGTTTTCTCAGGAAAGTAATGTTTCATATGATTATTGTATCCTTTATGTCAGTGTATTTCTTAAATTATGAATATTATTTTTCATGAAAAGATAGAAAATCCTAGGTGTGGGTTAAAAACTATTACTGAAGAATATTTATCTACTAATGGCTCTAGCCGGGTTTCCGGCCATAGTTTGCAATTCGACTCAGATTTTTTCCACATGTTTGGATGTAGAAATTATTATTATTTTCAAAATATGATGTTAAAATAGCCACATGGTAAGTACTTACAGCAAAAAAACAGTTTTTTTGTTTAAATTAAGAAAATAATTTGTGGCATTTATTTTATTTCTTTGCTTCTGATATGAACTTTGCCGTAATAATTTGTTAAAAAACTGACTTGTAGATGCCTTTCAGTTCATCAATGGAGTCATAAATTGATTAAAATAATCTTTTCTGTAAAAATGGTAACCAAAAATTTCATTTTTTTAAATAAAAATTCACCTAATTCATAAACTTCCAAGAGTTTCAGATAGTGCTACTTATGAAATATTGACAAATTCTTATGCTTTTGAGTGCTACTACCGGCAAATGTCTAGGATTTGATATACGACCTGGCGGGCCAATTTTGTAACTGTGGTTTTTTTACAATTTACATGTCTTAAATAATATAATATGTTTTAATAAGTTTATAAAATATGTGATATTGTCAAAATTGATAAAAAATAATAGAAAATGTTTTAGTATTGTTGGAAATCTTTATTATACATCAAATAAAATATTTTATTCAAAATAAAAATGCTTTATACTTCATAAATAATAAATTGCAAACATAATAAATTGCGGACAAATTGGTTAATACTCTTTGTTAGAAGAACGTTTGTTTACTTTTACTGAATTAAACTGGAAACAAATTCAAGGATTGCAACAAAAGTTAACTTCTATGAAAAAGACGAAAAACAAATCATCTTTGCAGGCCTTATTTGTCTTTTTATTTAAACTAAAAACAGAAAATTTGTATAATGTCTTAGCATCAATTTTGGATTTAAGAAGCAATCAAATTGTATCATATTTCTGAAAATCTGTTCTGGACTCATTTCAGAAAAATGTTTTACCATACGAGTTTGGTGTTGATGTTTGTAACAGAGATCTTATTGCTAATCACACCTCACCCTGTGTAAAAAGTTTTCATAATTTGGAAGATCAATTGGTGCTTATAATGGATGGTACATATATAAAGCATGAAAAAAATGCAAATACAACTACCAGAGAAAATCGTACTCCGGGCAGAAAAATTTTGGCCCATCTGGCGAAGAGAATTGACCAATTTGTCCGCGATTTATTTTTTTACGACATACAAAGCATTGTTATTTTGAATAAAAATATTATTTGATGTGTAATAAAGATTTCCAACAGTACTAAGGCATTTTCTATTATTTTTTATCAATTTTGACAATATTACATATTTTATAAACATGTATTTTATAATATTTAAGACACAGAAATCATTAAAAACCATGGTTACAAAATTGGCCCGCCAGGTCGTAAATCAAATCCTAGACATTTGCTGGTTGGAGCTCTCAAAAGCATAAGAATTTGTCAATATTTCATAAGTAGCACTATCTGTAAATCCTGAAAGTTTATGAATTAGGTGAATTTTTAAAAAAAATGAAATATTTGGTTAATATTTTTATAGAAAAAAATAATTTTAATCTATTTACTACTCTATTGATGAACTGAAAGGCATCAACAAGTCAATTTTTTAACCAATTATTATGGTAAAGTTCATATCAGAAGCAAAGAAATAAAATAAAAGCCACAAATTATTATTTTCTTAATTTAAACATGAAAAAACTTTTTTTGCTGTAAGTATTTACCATGTGGATATTTTAGGATCATATTTTGAAAATAATAATATTTTCTATATCCAAAAATATAGGAAAAATCTGAGTTGAATTGCAAACTAAGGCTGGAAACCCTTCTTATCTGGCTAGAGCCTTCATATGATTATTAAGCATTGTAAATAAGTATGTGAAATAAAGAGTATGGATGATTACATTTCGTCTGTTTGTACCTATTAGGAATCTGTATTAACTGACATGAGTAAACATGAGAACGGACTGGGTCGTTTCTCTTTAAACTTCCTGTCACTGAAAGGACATGTTTTCTCTGATGGAACTCTCAGCACCTCTCTACTGCTGGTGGACTGCCTTTTGGATGATACTCGCTCTGGAACCAAATCAAAAATAACAAGACTAATGCAACGTAAGACAGATCAGGATGTTATTCAAACTGAAACGCAAGAGGTAGCAGAAGAATCTTTCAAGAGTATGTTAGATGTAACATTCCAACAGAAAGGCGAAGATTCATTTGGTAAATAAAACAATATTTTTGTGATGTCAGTTATTCTTAATTTTACTAAACTTTGTAAATTGCCAAAGTAACATTAGGGAAACTTTCTAGATTGTATAATTCTTACATAATTCTTTTATTATTACTTATGTTATCCACATCATTGTCGTTATCATTATAAACATCTGTTTTATCATTCATGACTGTAGACAGAATTTTACTCTTTTAATGTGATGTCATTGTGCTCCTTCATTGTGCATAGGGTTCTACAACTATGCATATTACTCCTTAGCTATTGTCCTTTTGATTTCTATTTTAATAATTTTCAATAATCTAATTTTATGATTTTTTTATAACTGTCTAATACTTTGTTTCATTTCTTTATTTTACATCCTTATTTGTTTATAGACAGTTAACTGAGTTTACACTATTTCATCACAAAGAATGAAGTTCTATAAAGATTATGGAATGTGGATTAATGAAAATATTGAATTTCTAAACTGAGACTGAACAAATTCAAAAACTTTTTTTTTATTGTTTAATATTTTTATACAAAGTATTGCGAACACTTTTTTTTCTTCTTCAGGTGTTATCATTTGATTATTAATTTTAAATCTATTTTTAACATTCTTATAATTCAAATTCTTCATAACAGCACTATTTCCACTAAAATTAATTATTAATTACAATTTAAAATTCCAATAATTTTCCAATAAAATTTTTGTACAAACATAAGTATATGGCTCACTTTTCCATTCATTAAAGTATATATTGCAGTATAAATATGGTCATATTTTCCAAGGTTTTAGTTGGCTACTTAGCCTTACTCTTCTCAGCCCCCAGGAACCTTAACTGTATTATTTATATTGCACTGGTAAAATTGAGACTCAGAATTCCAACATAAAGCTTGCTGTGTGAGCTCTTCCTGAATAAACTTGTCATATTACCTACACCAAATTGAAACCTAGATTTGTGAATACCACAAACAACCATGTAACCAGATATTTTAAAATTTGTCATGCTACATTACAAGTTACACAATTTTTGCATTTGCTTATGTATAAACTATACACACTCCTGTAAATACATTTCAGAAGAGGTAGACATCTGCTGTGTATTACATTTTCTGCACTTGAACACTTCAATGCATTCAGAAATTAGAAGTATATTTGTGATAAGCTACTCAACAAGGAAATTTTTGTCTTTACTTTTGTTGCTATTTATGCAACCAATTGGAGGCCTTTAGTGTGATTGCTCTACCGGTAAGTCTCTACCTTCTGCAAGGTTACAGAAACGGAACCCAGCCAGAGCAAACACCTGATGGTTTGCAATGACAAAAGCTCTGTGACCTAAAAGGAGAAGCTGCACTCTGGCACAGTATAGCACACAGCAATTAGCATGAATCACTCTGCTGTTAAGAAACTGAGTTATTTAAATAATAACAGCTTCTAATCAAAATCTTATTTAAAAAGCCATGCTATGTACTGCCAAGAACACGTTACTAGAAAAGCAATATGTACATATGTAAATATATGAAAAAGATATGTTATTCTATGAACAGTGAAATGTAACCATCTTTCTCAAACACTGCAAAGTGGGTTCATGACATGTCATGAGTAGACCTCGGATTTTAGGACAAATGACTATACAGTTCCTTTAGGATGTTGTGGAAAATAATTGCAGATGTTTATGAACTATGAAAAAATAGATCTACTGTAAACATCTAATAGTGCCCAAAATGTCTTAAATGAGCAGATGATGCCTATTTTAATGTTTTTGGCGAAAATTGCCTAAACCAAGTAATTTTCAAGAATAGTCATATTTTGAATGTTAATTTTTGAAATTAGTTTTACTGAAACGCAAATACTTTCCCAAATTTCCAAAAACACAAATATCATGCAATCGAATATGCACCAAAATCTCTCACCCTACACATCGAACACAAAGAGCCATGCAAGTTAACATAACGAGGATGTTTCATGCTCGTCTCGCATGCACTCTTGCGCTTCTTGATCAGCACACACTTCTTATTGTTAGACAATTGCTCCCGTTACTTGTGCAGCTGCGCTGTTGACAGGTTGAGGTTTATTGCCGCAGTGTGTTGTCTTCAAAATCGAGGCAAGGAAAGACACAGGGCAGGCAACATGAAAATCCAGAGCTTACAAACACAGAGCTTACAAAAGATGGTCCAAGGTCCAATGGTTAAATGAGTTATGTGGTACAAGTTGGAGGTGGGGGGAGTGAAGAAGTTACAGAAGTGAACATGAGCTATGTGACTAAATTTTGTTTGCTCCTATAAATCTGTCAGTGGAAAGTTCATTTTCAGCTTTCAAAATGATTTTAACAGATAAGACATAGCGTTACGGTAGAAAATTTGGAGAAAATATTGATTATATACTGTACTGCAAATTATGAAAGTGAATAAAATATGCTTGTAGTCTCTCGCATAAATGTAAAAATATGTAATGTCCTGCGTTATAAAAATTGCTTAATTTAATCCTTTTGCGATCAGTTTTGGATGCCAGAAATGTAACCTTTTTGTGTCTCCTGTTTTTTTCTTTGCCTGGTTTAGTCATTTTGAAACCTATTTTAAGTGCCTAAAAAGTCAATTTTCATGCCTAAAAGTGCCTAATTTCATAGTTTTGCTTCCTATTTTAGGTGTCTGAATCATCACTTTTTTGTGCCTAAAATTATGAGTTTTAGTCATGAATCTGGGGCTTGTTTTATGCATTTGCATTAAATAAAAAATTAATATTTGTATGTACTGTCTCTATTTTATAATAGTACGTAGGGTCTTCATCTGTGTGTTTTTCTTAAAATAATAATAATAATAATAATAATAATAATAATAATTATAATTATTATTATTATTATTATTATTATTATTATTATTATCTCTATTACATTGGATGTGTAAGAACTATTTAGTTACTGTGGTATTCACAAATTATTGATTTCAGTATTTGTTAATTATTTGTCCTAATAATTTGACTTACTTGTGACTGTATACATTGATTCTTCTTTAAATTTTTTCCTTGAACAGAAAATTGAACAATAAATAAATGTTGTAAAAATGTGGAATTTTTTTATTTTTTTGGAGAAATTGGGCTCATCACGCATGAATTTTGATATTTTTTAATTTTAATGATTAGTTTCTTTTCTAATAATTAATATAACAAGGTTATTAAAATTACATAAATTATAATTGATTTTCTTTTTTTTTTTTTAATGTAGTGGATGTTCGGATTTTTGGATTTGACCTGGTATTAAGTACTGAGTATTTAATGAAGGTGGGTGACTTCTTTGCGGGATGGACTTATCACGCAAGAATGAAGGAAATTGCAGAGGATTATAAATCAGAAATAGTACCTGCAACAACAAAGAGCAGCCGAACTACAACTAGAACTACAACAAGCAATAAAACAGTAACCGTTGCTGGTTCTAGTACCCACAGTACTGTTCCTGAGAAAAAAGGCAAAATGACTCTAAATGTACGAGTGGAAAAACCAGATATTATAATGGTGGAGTCAGTGTCTGATATCAACACCAAAGCAATAGTGTTGAATGTAAGCATTATTCACTCTCTACAAGAAGTTAAAATTTTGACCTTTAGCTAATTTTTTGTATTTATCATTAGTTTTTAATTTACAAAATAGAAAAGAAAAAAATAAAGTTGTTGCTTTTATTTAGTGTAGAGATAAAATGTGAAACGAAATCTTTGCAACTTATTTCCTTTTCCTTATATACATAAGAGAGATTTATACATGAATACAGAAATAAATAAATAAATAAAAAGATGTATTAGCAAATAAGAAATTTTAAAGAGCCTGAAAAATATCAAATTTCACTTTTACAAGTTTTGAAGAATAGAGATAACAGAAATAGTAGAATCATATGTAAAATGTTCATATTATTTTGTCTCTTACAGAAAGAACTCACCTTGAAAATGCGCCTTTCAGACCAGCATCAAGTTATCTGTGGTTCAATAAAAGATCTAGAACTATATTCCTGTGTGTTCAATCCCAAAAGACGAGCAGAAACTACTTATCAGGTAACAGATTATTGTTGTTGTTGTTGTTGTTATTGTTGTTGTTATTATTATTATTATTATTATTATTATTATTATTATTATTATTATTATTATTCCTCTATATCACGACTAAAGATGTTATGAGTCAGGTGAATATAAAATCTACTCCATGTTGCAACCAGCTACCTAAGGAGCAGATCTAGGGACTGTCAGTGCCTGTACAGTACTTTGTGCAAAATGTGAGCTGTTCCAAATAAAGCAATTTCTTGCACTTCCTAGTCCTTTCAATGTCCTGGAAGTTAAGCCAAGTTCTTACACATATTTTGAGGAACAATCCCAGAGCTCCGATAACTAACAGGATGACCTGGGCTTTTATGCCCCACATTCGGCTGATCTCGATTTCCAAACTCTTGTATTTAAGACGTTTCTCTGCCTCCTTGGTTATGACATTTTGATCACAAGGCACAGCAACATTTACAAGTAGACACTATTTTTTCTCCAAATCCTGGATAACAATATCTGGTTTGTTTGCTATAATGTGATCTGTTTGAATTTGTTGGTCTTACAACATATGTATAACATCTAACTGATGTCATTGGTTTTGGTGAGTGTTCATACCACTGGGGCATGTGTTTGGAACTTCGAGGGCGGTACAGATCTGCCAGTGGAGCAGTGCCTACATGCTGTGTTGTGTCTTTTCAAGTATTCGGTCTTTGCTAGGATGGGATAAGCTGAGACGATATGATCAATGGTTTCTACTTATTCCTGGCAAATGCGGCATTTGTCATCTTGGGAAAGTTTGAGAACCATTTATCATAATGTCGTGTTATCAGTGCTTGATCTTGAGCATCTATTAGAACTGCTTCTGATTCTGGTTTCATTCTTCCCCTTTTACGCCACATAATTGATTGATCTTTATTGATCTGCACCTTGTCCATTCTTTTTAGATATTGTTCACGGAGTGGTTTGTTTCTCCACAAGTTCTTTAACGTTTTTTGTGTCTCACATTTCATGTTTAGTAGCATCAGAAGTTCAGCGTCTGTGTTATTCAGCTTATCTTGCATAGTTTTCTTTGCAATGCTTCTTGCTGCAATGCCTCTGTTTCCCATCCTTCAGTCAGATTTCATGACCTGCCTCATTAGAGGATCATCTTGATGACTGACTACCTACTTTCCCATTCCAACTATTGCATTGTACCAGGAGCCTCAATTTGCCTGAGGCGTCTTCCCCCTTCCTTGTGTGACACATGAAGTCTATATACATCAGCTCAAGGGTGGGTGATATGATGCATTGTTAGCAGTTTTCTGGTTTTTCAATCTATGATTCAAATTTCTTGCTCAGTCCAGTGCACTAGTCAGGAACTGTACTCAACTACAGGCACTGCCAAACTACGAATTGCAGTTATTTTATTCCTGGAGTTCAGAGCAGACTGCAGGACAAGTCTCACTCTTCTGTAATACTCCTTGTGAATTCCCTGTTTCATTGTGTCGTTTGAGATATTCTCACATTCTTCAATGCCCAGATATTTGTAAGTTTTACTTGGCTCAAGATCTTGAATCACAGTGTGCATAGCAACTTCAGTGCTCTTTGACATTGTCTGTTTTATGTTTTTTATATTGAATAATGGTAGCAGCAACAAGCTGTTATACACATATCTAATCGTGTTGCATAATACAGTGTTTCTATTTTGTACAATACTAAGTTCACATATCATTATAATCATAATCGATGGCGCATTTACATATCTTATCAAATATAACATAATAGTTTATCGCAAATATTTCTTATATCACATCAGAATATCATTTATCACTATTTTTATACTCAATTTTGTCCAAGCTATTTTTAAACGCACTCAGAGTTTCCTTTTCGATGCATTCTGCTGGTAGTTTATTCCATGCGTTGACTATTCTATTGGTGATAAAATGTGTTCTTTGTCCAGTCTTCGTTTTCTCTTTTCTCAATTTCATCTTGTGTCCCCATAGTCTATCATCAGTAGATCTTGTAAAGAGGGATTCTTGTCGTGGGATTTTGTATAGGCTATTCAAAATTTTATGTTTCAACGAGATCGGTTCTAGTTCTTCTCTGATCAAGTGACAATAAGGACATCTTCTGACATCTTTTTTGGTAATTGGAATTTAGGCGATTTTCTCTTGGTATCTTAGTTACTCATTTTTGTATTTTTTCCAAACTTTGCTTGTCTTTTTTATTATATATGGACCAAACTACGTTAACTTACTCCATATATATCTTGGTGTGTGATAAGTCAGCAATTTTTTGGACATATCACAAAACTCCCCATGAATTTCTTCAACGTCTTTTTCTTTGTTCTCATTGTTTGTTGAGTTCGTAGATACATAGTCTTATTTGAGATGTTTCAGTATTGTATCAAAGTCTGCTCTAAAGAAGTTCGGTTTATTACTGGATCTTTCCGAGTGCTCTTCCTCTTCCTGTGTTTCTACTTGTAAGGTTGTGACAATTACCAGGTGATCACTCTGCCCGATACTTGGTCTCAGGATAGGAGGGTTCATAATATCTTCTTCATTTACCAGCACTAGATCCAGAATTGAAGGAGTTTGGTTTCCTCTGTACCTTGTGGGTTTATTGACTTTTTGACTCAGAGTCAATACAATGTTGAAGAAACTCCCATTCTACTTCTATTTTGGAGGTGGCTCCAGTTTTAGGTGAATTTATGGAAGGGAAATTGAAATCCCCCATGATTATAGTTGGTTTCGCTTATTTTATCTGTTTGTTCAAAAAGTTTAAGGTCTGTTTGACTTGGTCTTGACTCAGTTGATGATGGTCTGCATATTCCTCCGATGATAAGTTGTGTTCTACCTATTCTCAATTTCAGCCATAGTGTTTCTATATCGGGGTTTTCTATTTCACTGATTTCCTCTACTCTCACAATAGTTGATCCAATTTTCTGTCTCACATATATTAATATTCCCCCTCCTCGTTTATCAGATCTGTCCTTGCGGTAAATGGAAAACTCAGGGATAGATACCATTCTATCTGGAATTTTTGAATTTAGCCATGATTCAGTAATTATTATAATGTCTGGTTGTATAGTATTGAATTCCTGAAGAAATTGATCAAATTTTGGTATCAGTGACAATGTATTTGTGTATAACATAACTGGTTTAATTATTGATGATCTTGTTGCTGCTGTTTGTCATTTCCCATCCTGTTAACGATCCTTGGTTTACCCCTGATATATCTGATGACGAAGTTAGGGTTTGAAGTTTGTTCAACTACAAGCTTCGCTCTAAGATTTTTCAGTTCCTCTCTTTGCATTGGAGTGAGGTCATTATTAGCTTTAATTCCAGCAGATAGTTTTTGACTGTTCCTCAAAATATCTTCGTCTATTTTGGCATCTCTAGTGACTACCTGCATAGGCTTGGGGTTGGAGGAAATGGTATTTATTTTTCCCAGTCTTGTGCGCATTATACAGTCCTTTGAATCCATTTCCAGGTTGCTAAGGATATCTTCTACATTTTTTCGATCTTCAGTTTGACGTTCCCCTGCATCAGCCCTACTTGATTCACTCACTCTTCATTCATACACTCTCTCTCTCTCTCTCTCTCACTCACTCACTCACTTACTCACTCACTCACTCACTCACTCACTTCACTCACTCAAACTCACTCACCTCACTCACTCACCTCACTCACTCACTCACTCACTCACCTCACTCACTCACCTCACTCACTCACCCCCCTTACTCACCCCACTCACTCACCCCACTCACTCACCTCACTCACTCCACTCACTCGCCTCACTCACTCACCTCACTCACTCACCTCACTCACTCACCTCACTCACTCACCTCACTCACTCACCTCACTCACTCACCTCACCTCACTCACTCAACTCCATAGAGGATTATATTTCTCTTACGTAGATCCCATTCTTCAATCTCTTCAAGAAGTATAAATTTGGATTCAGAATTTGCATTGGTTATTTTGAGATGTTTTAATGTCGTTGAGATTTCCTCAATTTTAGCTTCTATCTCAGTTCGTGAGGATTCCATTTTATTGCATCTTATTTCGAGATCTTTCTGTCCTGCTTTACAGCTGTTTATTTCGATTGTCAATTTACTAATCGAATCTTCCTTCTAATTTTTTGACATCCTTTTTTATTATTTTCAGACCGTCCTTTTGATTGTTGGTCAGATCTACTTCTAGTTGAGATATTCTATCACTAGTTTGTTTGCCTCTTTTTAAATTGATTTTTCAACATTTGTCGAGACCAAACTTCATGCAGATGTCATGCCTAAAGTCATTCACAGTAGACAGCATTTGGGAGAGAATTGCTTCATTAGCCTACTTGTGTCATTTTCAGTTTGGTATTTTTGTTCAACCTTGAATATTTTTCATTGAACTTTAGAGGTGTGTTTACTCCGTTTTGCTGTCGGCTGTCGGTGTTCTTGGCTGGTCCCAAAATTATCTGAGATACTAGATGTCCAGTTGCATATATGATGTCATTGATTTCAGTAATATCTAGATCCCTTGGGGTCTGTACCACCTCATTTAAGACAGAATTAGCTGTCTCTATCACTCTCTTATCTTTGGCATTTTCATATATTGTCCTCATCAGTGCATGAGATTCAAATGGAAGTTGACAA
Source organism: Acheta domesticus (assembly GCA_031308135.1). Taxonomy (NCBI): domain Eukaryota; kingdom Metazoa; phylum Arthropoda; class Insecta; order Orthoptera; family Gryllidae; genus Acheta; species Acheta domesticus. The sequence continues at coordinate 221,272,182 of JAHLJT010000631.1, forward strand.
ACTCTTTCCATCTCTAAATGTCGAAGACGATTTCACATCATTTTCTAATTGCCAGATGAGCTGTCACCACTGACTTGTGTTTCATTGGAAAGAGATGAACCTTCAACGGGATCATCGTTTTCAAGTTCTACATGTTCGTCATGTGGGTACTTCAAGTGAAGAATATATTCTGCATTTCTTTGAATGTCAGCAAGTTGTTCTGCTGTGTATTTTCCACTGCTGAGTATGTGTCATCATTGACTGGCAAGCTTCTTTGAGTCTAGGGTAGGTGTTATATCTGGGTTCTGCTCTCTCCATACCTTGAACACTTCTACTTCTGAGCCCCCATTTTTCACTTTTGCATAGTAAAAGGGGCCCAGGGCCCAGCAACAGGTCCCTCCAATTCATCTATCCATCCAGTCGGCTTTACTGAACCCTACAGGATTTTCACTGACCGTTGAAGGTAGCCTCCTTCTCTGGCTAATGCAAGGTTCGGGCCTCCATTCTAATCAGTGGCCTGGTGTGCCAACCCAGTTTCTCTCTTATACTCCATAGGCCAACAACAGGAAGTCCAAAGGTTCATGTCCCTTCCCTTTCTACTTACTTCCCACTCTCAAAATGGAGTACTTCTTCGTCCAACCCCTCACCTTCAACCTGTTCAGCAAGGGAGGCCCTATCGATAGCTAGGGTACCACTGACGTAGCTCTCAGACTGGTGGGGGTACTCGAGCTCTACCGCCAACTGCAAGGTCATGTACTCCCTAGGTGTTGTTGTTGTTGTTGTCATCATCATCATCATCGTAGTCGTCGTCGTTGTCATCGTATTCTTGTCATCATCATTGTATTTGTCATCGTAGTTTGGTGGTTGTTGTGTGTAATCAAAGATATGTGTTGAGGAAATAAGACTGCTGGATTGTTGAAAGAATATTTGTGAGAAGGTTGTGTAAAATAGTAGAAAGATGAATGTTGGAGGTTCTGTAGTGCCAAATGTAGGGAAATTTTGTATATAATTGTTTTTGTGAGAACCCATTTCAAATATTTTTAATATTCATGTTGATTACTATTTTTACTATTAATGCTGTTTCCTACAAATTATTATAGAGTTGCCTTATCAAGTTGTGATTTTACTTCTGCAGAAACATCATTCTAAATTTTATTATTTTTTGTTTTTAATAGATTCTGCGACCTTGTTGCATTAGTATTGCTGGATCAACGCCTGGAGGAGAAGGATTACATTTGGATATTTGTTTGACTCCTGTACGACTTAGTGTGTCTCCAGGTGAAGTCTTCTTCTTTGCTTACTTCAAAAAATTGTTTTCAATTACATTTGTGTTCTAGAATGTGTAGAATTTCTACAAAAATGTTGAAGTGAAAATTCAAAAAACAACACTCGTAAAAATTGTTAAATGTAAATTGTAAAATTAATTACAACTGTAATGTTATTTTTCTATTTGACTAATTGTTTAATTTCTAGCAATCATTGAACTTTTAACTAATGTACAAAAGGGATTGGTTCTGCCAGAACCACAGAAAACCCAGAAAATGGAGGAACGTACTGACTATTCAGACTTATGGCAACCTAAGCCATTTTCAGAGGAACAACATTGGTATTTTAAAACAGGTACAGTAGTCATCTCGAGAAATATTAGCATTAATATTTATATTAATGAGGGCTTTAACTTGATATAACATTTTTTAAATGTAGATGAAGCTGAAGAAGCAAGTGAGAGCATTTTTCTAGAGGAACCTTTAAAGCCCACTGTACAAGGAGAACTTTGTATTGTATCTGTCTCATCAATTGTTATCACTGTGGAAGCTGGAGTTGGAAACCAAACGTTGCCAATGATTCTTATTGATATGAGTTTCAATGGAGCAGTAAACAATTGGAGCTCTCGTCTTTTTATTGACAGTTGTATGAGTTTGGAAATCAAATATTACAATAGTGCTCTAGCTTTGTGGGAACCTTTATTGGAACCAGTTGAAGTACAACAGGAAAATGGAATGGTTGCTCATGTTCCTTGGGAACTGCGCCTTCAGGTAACAAAAAAATATGGAAAATAGAAGTTTGCGCAAAATAATAGTTCACCTTCCCGTTCAGAAGTAATTGCAATCCACTGTTAATCTCGTCCTGGTCAATAAATAGTCTTCCTCTATTTCTTTGAGGTGATTGAAAGATTTCTTTCTTACCTCTTCATATATTTAAGGTGTGTATTGCATTCTTCTCTCATCTAATTCATTTTTACTTTCCCATATACGTACATATATAGAGAGTAATATATGTAGTAAGAGGGAAAGTTATGTAATGCTGCGGAAAATTGATTTCGAAATTTCAATAGAAATACACATTTTGGGGACCCCTGATACCGAAAAAGTATTGTTGTTGTTGTTGTTGTTGTTCTTGTTCTTGTTTTTCTTTCTTTCTTTGTTTCTTTCTTTTTCTTTTTTTTCTTCCTTTCTTCAAAGTATCTGCCCATCTGTCCATCTGTGAACACTGCCAGTGCCCTAAACTATAAGTACAATTTCTTCCAAAATGGATATTCCCAGTTCGATCTGGCTTTACTTGAAGCACTGTGAGCTTGAGAAACTTTCTTCAAAATTTGGTGGTACTTTACACGAAGCACCCAAGACATTTTCAAAATTTTCTGTAAGCCTACTTGTTTGCAAACATCACTATTGCCTAAACCAGGGCTTTCTAACTGGTGGCCCAGGGGCTGCATGCGGACTGCCGGACCTTTTTGTGCGGCCTGTGACTGCTTTGAAAAATTTTATTATACCAACCAAATTCAATACAATTGCACAATTCATCTTATTTTTATTTAATGATATATTCATTTTCTCATTGTATGTACATTAATCATTAAGTATGTTGAATAAAAGTTGTATCTAATACATATTTATTTCAGTATAATATTGGTAGTTAGAGTAAAAACCATCTTGAAATACAGTGCGGCCCACGGCTTAACTAGAATTTGATATGTGGTCCAAACGTGGTCCTTCTAAGTTGGACAGTCCTGGCCTAAACCATACATAGCATTTTTTCCAAAATGGATAATCCCCGGTCGATCTGCCTTGGCTCAAAGCACTGCAATTTTGAAAAACATTCTTTAAAATTTGGGGCTACTTTACATGAAGTCCCTGGGACATTTTCAAAATTTTCTCACAAATGGCTCCAATTTCTTTCTTTAACTTTCTTGTAAGAATAGAGTGAAATGCATTTATAAGGGTGGCATAGGTCTGATTTTCACTGTTAACACTGAATTTTGAACAATTTGAAAATTGTGAAATTTTTTTGAAAATTTTAGTAGTTTTTGTGCAATATTGTGTGATTTGTGCCATATTAAGAAATAACAAAAACAAGATTTTCTCGAAAACAGCTCCAAATTTTTTCTTTAACCTTTTTGTAGGGATAGTGCTAAATGTTCTCTATGAGATGACACAAACACCATTTCATTCTATTTTTTTGTTTCGTCAAAAATTACAAAAATGTAATTGGTTGGACTTCTCTCTCACATTGTTAATATTTACATTAGTGGTGATTAGTTTATATTATTGCATTTATGAGTACACAGGCTTCAAATGATGTATCAAGTTTCTCGAAAACTCAAAAGTTTTCTGTGAAAAGAGCTCAAAATTCCGTATTTTCAGAAATGCTTTAAATCATTTTCTCAAATATGGCTCCAATTTTTTTCTACTGTTCCAATGAAGAATGGTAATGACACTTTAATATGACATAAATTCATTTTGGGACATGCTTTTGTATTTTCAGAAATTACAAAAAGTAATTTTTTTTTAATATCTCTGATGCCGTTAATACGCACATTGCATGCAATTTGTAAACACTATTGCACTTGTGAGTCAAAGTGCTTCAAATGATTTCGAATTAAATTTTTCAAAATTTCAAAAATCAACTTCAAAGTTTGCATTTATAATAATTAGACATCGAATGCTTAGGCACTAAATAGTCGTCTTTTAGGCGCCTAAAAAGGCACTGAAAATGTCAAAAATAAGGAGAAAAAAAGGCAGTCATAAATTACATTCGCAATAAAATTAAAAATTATTTGTAAAACTCCATACATATTTACAACTCTTCTACTTTTTATTCTTAATAGTTTCCATTGCAATATATTACCAGTAACTTTTCAAGGATCGCAATTTTGAATCTGCAACGATTGAGAGAGACAAAATCAGTTTGAATACAGAGAAGGATTTCTGAACACCTACTGATGTGTCTGGCATATATATTTTAGAAGTCCAACATTAGCAACACTGAAACCTTCTGGGAATTTACATTTATTTCCACTCAACAGATGTCCTTGGTGTATTGACAATCGATCATTTTCTTAGAACATGGCTAGCATTTGTGAAATAAGGAAATGGAGAAAAATATGTTGATATACTTTCAGGAATTCTCTCAAATTTCAAAATACAAATACGTGAATTGAAAGTTTCGTAATGAATGGTCAGATTGGACCATGGCTGATTTTCTGATATCTTAGCATTCTATATAAAAGTAATACAAACTAGTGGTGCTACAGAATGGCACAGACTTTCCCGTATTAGTTTTCTGTTTCCTTGGGTCTTCGCTAGCTATTCGGAATTGCCACATACTCTCTCTTGCCAGCTATCATCTATCACCGCCAAAAGTACATTTTTTTTTGTCATTTTCTTAATTTTTCGGTTTCCTATTGGTAGAACGAAAATATTAATTTTAGAATATTAAAGAACACAAAAACCTAGCCGTAAATGGCTAGGTTTTCAGCTCATTTTCACAGAAAATGTTTGAGTTTTCAAAATACTTTATTTGAAGTTATTTGAAGCACTTACACTCACAAATATAATAATCTTTACAAATTGCTGGTAATGTGCATATTAAAGATGTGACAGACCTTTCAAAAAAATTACAATTATATAATTTTTGAAAAAACAAAAAAATAACTCAAAATAAACTTTATGTCATATTAAGGAGTGTAATTAGCATTATCCATTACAAAAGTTTCAAGAAAAAAATTGCAGCCATATATGAGAAAATGGCGTTCGAGCGTTTCTAAAAATGCGAAATTTTGACCTACTTTTCACGGAAAACAGTTGTGTTTTCGAGAAACTTTACTTGACATTATTTAAAGCACATGTACTTGTAAATATAATAATGTGAAAAAATTGCCGCTAATGTGAATATTATCGACGAGAGAACCTTGTGAAAAAATTTACATTTTTGTAATTTTTGAAGAAAAACAACCTATAGAGCATTATGGCTTTTATGTCATCTGATAGAGTACATTTACCACTATCCCTACCAAAAGTTTAAAGAAAAAATTTGGAGCCGTTTTTGAGAAAATCTTGTTTTTGTAATTTTTTAAAATTGCACATATTGCACGGAATATTGTGCGAAAACTACCAACATTTTGAAAAACATTTACATGACCTTTATGAAAGAACTCCATATGCAGAACCAATTTTATCTGAAGAGAAAATCTCTATCTTCAATTTTGTAAGTGGAGAAAGACGCCGCAAAAAATTCAAACCTTCACAATTTTCGAAAATTGAGAGTAATCCGTGAAAATCAGACCAATGCCATGTTAATAAGTGTATTTTAGTCTATTCATACAAGAAATTTAAGGAAAAAATTTGGAGCCGTTTTTGAGAAAATTTTGAAAATCCCTGGGGGGCTTCATATAAAGAACCTCCTAATTTTGAAGAATCTTTTTCAAAATCTCAAAGCTTTGACTAGAACCAGATCGACCAGGGAATATCCATTTTGGAAGAAATCGTATGTATGGTTTAGGCGCTAGCAGTGTTCACAGACGGACAGACAGACAGACGGACGTTTTCCTTTCAATTGGTATCAAAGACTTAGAAAACAGGGTTTCTGGCTACATCATGTGTTAGGGGATTTTTTTTTCTTAATTTTGCAACTGGTTTTATCCACTTTTTTGTTTTCACGGCCCGGCAATTAATTTTTTTCCGCCGAAAATTTGCCATTTTTTCACGCAGCATTACATAACTTTCCCCATACTACATATATCACTCTGTGTATACGTACATATACGGGAAAGTAAAAAGGCAAAAACTTGCAATAATTCTTAAGAAAAGGCATTTATGCAAAAAAAGGCATTCATGCTAAAATAAGCAAAAATAAGCATTATAAAACTTGGTCATATGTCATCATTGGTCATGATTCGTGCACATATATTATCAGCCTTTAAATAAGTTCGCTAGAAAAAAATAGGTATATATCTCCGAGTGGTTTACATCTGGCGATGTTTCTCGGTTCCTCTTTTCCAGCCTTCTCTATCCATTACATCTTCGTCTGTCAAATTTCTTGTCACCATCGCAGTCAGTATTCCTTGTTTCCATGGGGTTGATGGACTGCCCCTCCATCTTCTAAACGGTGGTATCCATTTATATACTTGTTTGGGCCACCTCTCTTCTGGCATTCTCAGCAGATGTCCGTACCATTGAAGCTGTTTTCGTTCCACAGTATCTATTATATCCTTTTTAATTTCCATTTTATCCTTTATTTCATCATTTCGTATGTGGTGTAAACGAGATATTCTGCAACTTCGTCTCAGAAAGTCCATTTGAATCGTCAATAATCTCCTTCTGTTTTTTTGGGTTAGTTCCCATACTTCTGAGCCATATGTGACAATGCTCTCAATTATGGTACTGTATATATTTTTCTTCGTTTTCTTTGATAACTGGGAGTTCCACAGAATTGAATTTAGCATATTTATGGCTCGTTTCCCTTGATTTATCTTATTATTAATATCTTTGTTGCTTGTGCCCTCTTTTGAAACTGTAAAGCCTAAATATTTAAAATCATCACATAATTGTATTTTATCATTTCCAATACACAGATCTTTTCCATGTTCTCCTGTAACCATATACTTTGTTTTGGACACATTTATTTGCAATCCCCAGAGATCAAATTCTTGTTTTAATTTTCTAAACATATAGTTCATATCTTGCTCATCCTCAGCCATTATGACTAGATCATCTGCGAAGAGTAGAACAGTGTTGATTCGCGAATTTGCATTCCCATTACACTGCATTTCCTCCTCCATTCTCTCAAAGCTTCGGCAATGAACATGTTAAAAAGAGTTGGGGACATACAGCACCCCTGTCTCAATCCTTTAGAAATTATTATATCATCTGATACTTGTCCGTTTACTTTCACAACACCTTTACTCTCTTTGTACATTTTCTTAATGGTATTAAAATTACATTTTTGTTCTAAAATTTTAAAAAGTTTGCTAATGGGAATGCTGTCATATGCTTTTTGAAGGTCAACAAACAATAGATGAGAATCTCTTCCACAGGCTTTCTTTTTTTTTAAAATTTGTTTTAAAATAGGTATTTCCCTAAATATCTGATGTCCAATAATAATGCTTACATGCCATTTTCTTAAATATGGTTCCAAATGTTTCAATGAAAATTGCCATTTATGATGAGGTTTTACTGTTCTTTAATACTCTTAAAGTAATATTTTGGTTCTACTATTAGGAAAGTGAAAAATTGAGAAAATTTCAGAAAGATGTACTTTGGGTGGCGGTAGCTGGCAAAAGTGGTGGCAAGACCAAAATGCTAGCCCAGTCCAAAGAAATTAGAATACTAACTAGTACAGGAAAGTCTGTGCCATTCTGCAGTCCCACTAATTTGGATTTTTTTCAAGTCTGTGGGTAAATAAAAAAACCAAAGACACCTCTCACATCATCCAGTCTTCAAAATATACACTTTTTTTTTCAATAAACATGTATATTTTTTTAAATGATTGGCAAAATGGAAAATCAAACGTTGAGTAAATTGAAAAGCCATATTAAATCAGGACTCGGTGTTTTAATGGATTCAGCCACCTGTTTATTTGATTATTTGTCTCGTGTTTGTTCAAAATCTTGCAAGCGCAGTGGTAAATCTGAAACTAAGGACACAAGTAGTATTTAAAAAAAAAAATGTCTTTCCTGAATGGAATGCTCTTGTTCAAATCACATGATGTCTAAGTATTCATAAATGTTTGATATCCTTTTGTAAGTTATTATGTAAGAAACAAATTATTATACACGAGTTAAGTATACACTACTTTTCTAAACATAAGCATATCATGGGATTTGTTTTCATATTGTCTAGATATGTCTTGTCTGTTATGAAACTCAAGAAGTGTCTTTAGTTTTTTAAACATTTTCTCTGCCTTAAAGATGCACATGAACCCTCTTGAGGCCCCTCCAGTGATGAGTCCCACTTCAGAATCAGAAGCAGAAGTGGAAGAACTTCATGTGCAACCTCCTTTGATGGCCATTGAAATCTCTTCAAAAGTGAGTTAATGATGATCATTTGGGCATAAGAGAACATGACGGAGCAAATGATTAGGCGAACTAACCAAAAACTACATTCATTATTACAAACTACCTGGATATTAGAAAATATTCATTTAATATTAATGACTATTTCTTAATTGAGTATTGAAATACAAGGATTGTACAGATGTTTGTTGAGATTTATCTTGAACAATGTTGTTCTTAAAACCTGCATTTTGTCTTGAATGTTAGTAATTATGTATCATTACTATTTATATAAAAATTCATAGAGGTATTGTAGGGATGAAAACAAAACTCTCTTTTCTCTTGTTCTCATAGGCTGTTTATACATAACAATAAACTTTCTGTATTTCTGTAGGAAAATCTGGAATTGACAGTTTCCAAAACATGTTTGGATGTTCTTGTCAATTTGGGGAAGTCTTTCCAGACTGCTCTTGCTGGATCTCTCATACGTGCGGAAGCTGTTGCTCCTTTCACAATAAAAAATGACACAGGACTTGCAATTGCTGTTATAATAGAGAATTCTCCATTTAAGGTCCTCAGCAGGTATTTAAATTATTGTATATCATTTTATGTTCCAGTGAGTACTTACATGATATTCATAACAATTGTGAGTGAAGTTACTGTTTTTTGAGTTCTTGGATGAAAAGAAATTCATACAAAGACTAGATATAAAGTTTTCACATTATTTGTATGCATGTGATTTTTTTTGGTCTCGGTTTTGCTTTGTTTTTATCTGCAAATTTCAGATATTCTTACATAAATTAAATTGCTTTGGTTGTAAAACAGGTAAGACTTGTTTTCTAATGTACTGTACAGGAACAATGTGGTAATATTTTTGATGTATAACTTCTTCAAAAATAAAATTTGAAGTGTACAATGTCATTACTTTCTAGTCTATTTCATTTTATTGACATTGCATAGTATTGAATTAATAGAATGATGCTTTCAAATATTATTTTTGATAAGTATTAAAAATAATTAATATCAGAAAATGTTTAATGTACTCGTAAGTGTGATTTTTTCATTTTCTTTGTGTTAATATATATTAAAAAAATTTAAAATGGAATAGGAAGGGAACTTAAGAAAACCATGAAAATCATTATATTTTCTTATAATTGATTGATTTGCTCAGGCATGCACACATGCAAAAAATGTGTGTAGTACATCAATGAAACCTCTTAATGTTAGTTGTTTAGTTTCTTGAAAAGGTGTCCAAAATAAAGTTTGCCCAATATGTACAAAGTTATTATTTCAGCAATTAAAAAAAAAAAGAATTGAATCTCTCTGCAAGTTTTTGTAGCATTTTCAAAAGGATTCAACTATGATTTTTACTGAACTAAGAAATGGCTATCCTAATATACAGTGAAACCTGTCTTAAGTGGTCATTATTTGTTCCAGAAAAAATGGCTGTTAGTACAATTGTCCATTTAAAGCAGGTTTTGAGAATATGGGAAGCAAGCAAGTTTGCTCTTTGTAATGAAATTAAGGATGTTTTTCTTGTGAATTCCTTTTAATTACATGCAAACTACAAAAAGCCTTCTTGCATGTGTGTAACAAAGCAAAGAGATTTATAAAACAGGAATTAATAAAAGGCACAACACATGTTGTAATAAAAGGCACTTATATTTTTTGTTTCATTCTTAAAATGTACAATATTTCACAACTTTTTGTGTTGCTTCTTTCGGTACTATCTGTAAAATAAGATATATACACTACGTCAAATGAAAGTGAAACGTAAAACCACGATTAACAAATACACATAAAAGCACAGTATAGCAAGATTTTTGAGGAAAAAAAAAGAGCTGGCAGTTACCAGTATGAAAATAGCAACCCTAAAAGTAATTCAATAGGTCAGATATCAAACAATGACATTTAATATCTAGACACAAGGGATAATGCTAAACAGCAAATTATGTAACAATTTGGATTCAAATAGCTATTTGATTTGATTTGATTTATTTAAGATGTGATCATATGCCTTGGTAAATATATTACTCTCTACCATTGAATTAATAGTATTATTTATCTTAATGAAGTTGGAAACATTCGGACTTCATTACAATCTATTCATTACAACCTGTGTTGTGCCTTTTATCAATTCCTATTTTATATATGATTGTCTATAATACATAAGTTACTTTGAATCAATAACTTGTAAACAAATTCATTGATTTCCACATTTTTGTTCTCTTCTTATTCACATTCCTCTTAATCTCTTCCCATTTCTTGACGTTCATTCTGACATGAATGTGCAGTTTACATCCTCAGGAATCTTTACACAGTGCATGAAAATCATTTATTGTGATGTGAAAAAGAAATGAATTCTTCTGCAAGATAAGCAACTCTAAACATCACCATAGGTTCACACACAAGAGGTCAGGGTGGCCTTGGCCTCCCCTAAAAATTTTGAAAGGGTCCTCTAGCCGTAATGAAACATTTTATTTCTGCAAATAAGTTCTAACTCCGATTTTACCTTGTTAACTTGTTTTACGACATTTTGGGAAGAGACTCTCCATCTCATCTGGCAACTCTGTAAATGGTTCACCTTAAAATCATTTATATTTATTAATTATACCAAAAACACATTATTTCATTCTCATTGAGTGTTTTATTTACATGCCAATGAAATATATCATATGTAAATAAAACATTATTGTAAAAGGGAGCCCAGAAATGTAACCCCCCTCATTTTAGGCTGTGCAGACCTACGGATATCATGATGCAAAAAGGTACTGGATGAACAGTAATCTCCACCACTCTTCTGCTCCTTATAATAACAAAATTGTGAGAAAATTGTGATTGTCTACTGCAGGTTCTTGAATAAAATATCATGGCTGTTAACAACAGGGCTAGGTAACTGTCTCATAGGGGGTGTATTCACATGTCTATCTGTCTAAAAGTGTGTGGACAGATCATTCAGACCCTAAGAACAGGCTGTGAATTGAGGTGATCGCTTAATCAAGGTGGCTGTTTCAGGAGGTTTCAATCTGCATTGAAACAGGAGTATTAAAAAATGCACATGCTTACTCTTGTGTAGAAGATACAAACAAAAATTTATTCTTTGCTGTCTCTGTGATACAGCAATGAATCGCAGTCCACTAACTATCGAGAAGTAATGTTGGAGAGTGGTGCCAGAGTAGAATTGTGTTTAGCTGATCCTGACATTGAAGATGTGTGGAATTTGGGTCTACAGAAGACTACATCAATGGATATTTCTACTTTAGAACAGTATCTTAAAATTAAGGTATAATATTTACGTAGTAAGCTGTAAGCTGTTTTGTGTTTTTTTTTTTTTATGTTCCTTTTTGAGAAAAGAAGAACGATTTAGCCAATGAGCTTTCAAAAAAATACCACTACAACATTCTCATAAATATTTCATATATAGCCACCTGATGTACATAAATAAATTATTGATAAGCACTTAAAATTGTTATTGAAGAATATATTTATAATATCCATGTACTTGTGTATTCACATTCACACATTTAAGTGAAGTATGTAAAATTTTTGTGCAGGTTATTGAGAGAAATTGCCATCTGTCATTGCCAGTAAGACGAGCGGACAAAAGGTACTTTTCTCTTAAACACCGTGGAGAAGGAAATGAACCCTGGGGTCTTGTGTCAGATGTGCAAGTGAAAGATGGTGGAACTATTGTCACTCTTCGGAGTATTATTCAGGTACATGTATAAATTAGAATAAATTAGAAGGTAATTTTTATCACACTCATTCATGCTGTGCCCCCAAACCAAATCGATAATCACAGTACTTATATGAAAGAGAACACAAAATGCTGTAGATTCCCAAAATATCACCCTTTACGGCAATCGGTTGTGGAGATACAATGAGAAACATGTTTTTCATGTTTAATTTTTTTCTCAGCTTCTATTGCATGTACCATGTTGAAAAAATTGAAGATAAGGGGAAATCTAGTTGAATTTGAAGGTATTTTTATCAATGAATTCTGGCACCAAATTCAAATAGCCAAAAATAATAAGTTTTTGATATTGATTTTGAACCTTATAACATTGGAGTACTGTCTCAATTTTTTTTTTCCTATAATGGGTCTCATAACATTCTATAACTTTTTTCTTTTTTTTTTCCCCTTCAGATTTTTAAACAAAATGGACAATAGTGAAAAAAAATAAAAACCAATTTCATCAGTTTGTTGAAACCAACTCCACATTGTTTAAAAATCCGAAAAAAATTATGAACATACAGATCCATGGACCTGTAGACAGACAGTCCTGTAGAGAGACAGATAGACCAACCTACAGGCAGATCAATAGACAGACAAACCTACTAAGGGTCCATAGGTCCATCTGACAGTCAGGCCTACAGACAGGCAGACCCTTCTGCCAGTCAGGCCTACAGACAGGCAGACCCTTCTGCCAGTCAGGCCTACAGACACCCCTTCAGACGCAGCCAGAAAGACCTACAGACGTACAGATAGTCCGATGGGCAGATGGACAGGCAGACGGGAAGACAGACAGACAGACAGACAGATCTGCAGGCAGGCAGAAGACAGACAGACAGACAGACAGACAGACAGACCTGCAGGCAGGCAGGCAGGCAGGCAGACAGACCTGCAGGCAGACAGCTGCAGATAGGTAGAGAGACTTTTGTAAATCAACCAGTGTTATTGAAACTTTTGCAATTTTCAAAAATTCAGAATTAACAGTGAAAATTGAATCAATGGCATTTTCATAAGTGTACGTTACAGTATTCTTACAAGAAATTTAAATAAAGATAGAATTTGGAACAATTTTTTACCACATTTTGAAAATGTTCCAAGAGGATACTATCTAAATTTAAAGCATTATTTTCAGGATTGCAGTGCCGTGAAAGGCCACATTGATCTGGAAATGTCTGTTTTGGAACAAAATCTTCAGAATATTGTGGGCACTAGTATTGTTCAGAGCCATTGATGATTTGAAATGAAAGAAGGGAAATAAATCAGTATGAGGGAACCCAAAATGTGCTTTTCGATTAAAATTTCAAAATCAATTTTCTGCATCATTACATAACTTTCTCTTATATTACAAATATTATTCCACCTACAAATGTACATAACAGAGAAAATGTAAACATAAATGGATTGATAGTGGCAATATTTCACATTTTCTTGAAATAATTCAATCAATTGCTGAAATATTTCCTTTTTGTAACTTATTTTCATTCAGATGCTGTTTCAATTCTTTCTTTTACCTGTGGCATTATATATATTTTTTCAAATTGTGTTTTCTGCAGGTTCACAACCACTTTAATGTACCTGTTAATGTATATTACATGACAAAACGAGGCAATGAAGTGGAGTGTATTGGCACCGTAGAGCATAAAGAAAAATTAAATGTTCCTCTGTATGCAGTATATACTCCTACAGATGAGTTATTCTTCAGTGTGGAAGGGTAAGTAATTGAGACATGTATTAAAAGAATGGGTAAATCTTAAAATCAGTTGCTTAATTTGTCATTTCTGTAACATCCATTGTCACCAATATATCACCTATGACAGACACACAGACTGAGCATCAAACTAGAGCGATAATTATTATCTATCATATCTATACTTTTACTATCTCTACTTGGATCTTCATTATCATCATCATCATCGTCATCGACGAAGGCGAGTATGAGGACCGCGAGGACGACGACTACGAGGATTGCGACGACGACGACGAGGATCGCGATGACGACGACGACGAGGATCGCGACGACGACGAGGATCGCGACGACGACGACGACCCCCCCGACGACGACGAGGATCGCGACGACGACGACCACCCCGACGACGACGAGGATCGCGACGACGACCACCCCAACGACGACCACCCCGACGACGACCACCCCGACGACGACCACCCCGACGACGACGAGGATTGCGACGACCGACGATGACTGCGACGACACCGAATTAAAGAGAACATCTCCACCAAAATTTTGGCTAGTAATCACAATAATCACGTTTTAACTTCTTAATTGTGAAATGACTTGCATGTGCCATTTCTTTCCTTTTAAACACTAGTTTCTGTTCAAGTAAATCCTACCACAATCCACTAAGAATTTATTTACATTGTATCTGCCAGATTAGAAGTTTCATCGTCTTCTTAAAATATGATGATACAGAGGTGAGAAAGAGTATTAAGGACAGGTAGCAATCAGGTAGATTTGTGAAAACTTGACGAATAATGGTAGGAAATTAGGGCAGTTGCAGTGGTAACTCAGAACTTGCGTTCTTAAATTGTTGGATGAAATAAAAATACAATAAAATTCATTTTAGTTATGCGATCTTTAATAAGCAGTACTTACAAAGTGAATTGTGTTGTGCTTATTTAAAGGGTTAAATGTTGTCTTGTATTCCTTCATTTACAATACTGGAATACAAAACAATTTTTAACCCTTTTTTGTTACAAGAAATTTTTCATAAAATAACATGTTATGACACAGATTATAAAGTATTTGCCTTTTATGGCTGAATAATTGTGACCTCATACATTCAGCCAAGCGAGAGAATCATGGGGAGGTAGTTGATTAATTGAATAGCTGACCACAATTTTTTCACACAATGTCAATTATCCATCAAAAAAAAAGAGGGGGGGGGCACATAAAGCTTAAATTACAAGATAGTTGCATTGTGTACAATTATAAATTTATTCTTGACATATTATTTTATTTAAATTTCTTTGTAAAAGAAATTCTATTGAACAATAAATTCATATTGAGTAGATTGTACAACCTGGAGGATCTACAATTCAGCTAGTTGCTTTAGAAAGCACATTTATTGCTTCTGGCTAACGTATTTAGATACACTTGACTCCATCAGAGCGTAAACTAGAAGAAGTGAACAATTCAAATTTTAATGCACAGAATACATATGTATGATACTGTGTTTATAGTCTTGAGTCTAGATCCACCCAGTTATACTATCTACGCAACAAATGAATAAGGGATCAATCAACAACCATTCACCATAATAAATCTGTATTAGAGCTTTTATTTTTTGATTGTTTGTTTTCCTTTAAGGTATACAGTATCTGTGGTACCCTTTGTTTGGAAGAATTTACAAAATTTGCTGACAACTTCAAAAGTTCTACAATGTGATCCTAAAAGCCAAACTGATGGAAAGCAGCCATTTATGATGAAGGTTAGTAAACTGTTACAAATGACACAATACATAATATATATTCCTTGGTATATATTGTATTATTTGTTTGTATTGATTTTGTGGTGTGATGTATATTGCATTTATAAAAGATCTTCTGTAATTGAAACTAATGTTTCTAAAATTTTAATTAACCTCACATGCCAAACATAGAACTATCTTTCCATCTTGTTTTAAACATTAAAACAGAATATTGTCTGTCATATCACAATCATATATATTAATGTATTTGTCCACTTGGTTTCCATCGACAAACAGTTGCTAAAACAATTTTTTTTTACTAAAATATCTTTACAAAAAGTTTATTATTCCTCATTTGCTGAGTGACATTTCAGGGATTTTTCCCCATCTTCAGACTACAATATAAAGAAGAAAACTATTACAAATTTTAAAAAGAACATAAAATAAGAAGTTACAGAGATAAATGAATCAATATCAATGAAAACAGAATTATAATGAAACATAGCACTCGATATAAGCTATCATAAAGACTCACCATTATAAACAAAAATATAATGTACAAAATTTAAGGTAAAATATATACAAATATGTACAATATAATGTGCAAACATGTGTCCAGCATGGCAGTCATAATAATACCATTTGAAATGAATGTAAAACAAATGGTTGCTACCATTGTAATGTCGTTGATGAGGGGGGGAGATATGCTGTCTGTTACACCACCAAACCCAATTCTTAAATTTTTCATTTGCTCTTGTTTACAGATTATTGGTGAAATGGAGCAAGTGTACTTTGAAAACACTACAAGACATACAATGCTGAGCACTTGTTACAATATTCATTTGAGACCTACTGTTATCTTCAAGAACCACCTTCCAGTGCAAATTGTCGTTTGTCTAGCCAATACATCAGTGGAATCTAAGTTGGGAACTGGTCAACGTTTGCAACTGCCTACAGCCGAACCTGGGAAATGCAGTCTTATTGTTCGGGTATGAGTTATGTAAATGTTATGTACTAATTTACATAATGTTACATCATAAAGGTACTGAGGAAATTCACATAATATTATTCTTGAGAAAGTGTTAAAAACTCTTAGACATTTTTCAGATACCTGAGTACCTTGAAAAGGAATGGTCATGTGATCATGAACTTGAAGCAAACCCTACTGAATATGCAGTATGGACATTTGGTGCTTTTGACAGTCAGCAACGTGTTTCACTTGATCTGGGGATGCGAACAATACAGCAACTGGGAAGTACTGTGATGACCTTGTACTGTCCCTATTGGATGCTCAACAAGACAGGACTTCTGCTTACATACAGAGTAAGTGGTGGTGTTTTATATTTTTTAATCAATGTTTTCTATAACTGTGTAACTCAAATAAGATTTTTATGACACTTATTTGTAATGAAAACTTCTTGATTTATGATATAGGAGAGTTCTTATGTTATCATGCTCATTAAACAGAATAATTTTTTTGAATTTTATAATATGTCTCAAAAATCTTTTGAATTATTGAATTTATAACGTATTTGTATGTTAAGAAAACTAAACATACTTATATTCAGCAAATGATTTGTTTATTATAGAATAACCTTTTGATGGGGATCTCATCCTTCTGACCTAACCTGTATTTTTCCTTGTAAAATGAAAGGGAATATTAGTCATACACCCAAAACTTGTTTTTATGGTGAGGGTACTCCGAAAAACTTTCCTTCCACTTTTTATTAACCTCAATGCTCAGAAAAGTATTTCTAATCAAAAAAATGCCATGTAAACTGTTTTTAATACCTTAATTAATTGTGATGTCTAGAAAATCCTTCACTTCGGCACTTTATGTGGGTTTATAGCCTCCATTTTACTCAAAAATTGCTTCTTTTTTTTTTTTTTTTTTTTTTTTTAGAGTTTTTGCATATTTATAATTAGTTGCAACTAGTTTAGAAAAGCATTTCAAGGGACAATATTGAAGGTTACTCAGTAGAAAACATTTAATAATTCCATCAGGATATAAAAGATTATGAGAGGTAGTTCTGTAGTAGAGAACATATCAGAGACTGTAGTACAAAACACTCATATTGGGAGGATAAATTTGCTTATTGATTCCAGAAAGTGGATGAAAGTGTGTCAGAAAATCTTCAAAGTTAATGAGTGTTCTGTGGATAGCCTATGAAATAAAAATTGTATTGATTTTTTGATTTCATCTCGAATAGTTATATAACACTCAGTCAATTACTTTTGTAGAAAAAACATTAAAGTTCTAAAAATTAAATCTTGTATGTATAAGTAAAAGCTAAAATCAAAATTATGTATAAGTCAATTGTTCCAAAGCTATAGTAAATCATAAGTGGGCTAGGATTTACCTTGTTGATCAATGAGAATTTTGCCCAAAAAGTACGTAAAACTTAAAACATAATTAAGGTTTTTCCTCTAGACCAGGGCTGTCCAACTTAGAAGGGCTTATGGGCCACATATTAAATTCTAGTTAAGCCACGAACCACACTGTAATTTAAAATGGTTTTTACCTGAACTACTGAAATTATACTGAAACAAATATATATTAGACATGACTTTTATTCAACATACTTAATGTACATACAATGAGAAAATGAATATTACAGTTATGTAATTATAAAATTGCTTAACAAAATAACTAAAAAAAATGTATTTGGTTGGCATAATAACATTTTTCTAAGCAATTGCGGGTCTCACAAAAGGATCTGATAGTTGTGGCTCGTGGTGTGGCTCGCGGACTGCCAGTTGGAAAGCCCTTCTCTAGACCAATAAAATAAGTAGAGTAAATGTTTAGGCCTGATACAGTTCTGTTGTGCTTATGAGCTCTTTTCTGTGGGAAAAAAAAAACATTTTTTACATGCTTTGCCAACAAAAACAGTTTTGGGGGAATGACTGCATTTTTCCCTTTATTTTACATCCAGAGAAAGGTTTACATAAATGAAAAGATTGTAATAACTGAAAAATACTAATTTGGGCTGAAGGACAAAAAAACATTGAAATTCTGTCAATCTGTTTTGTTATTTGTTTTCTGAAGACTAGCCATGTTAAGGTCTTTCCACAGCATTTTGATGAAATATTAAATGGAGAGAAAAATAACCAATTTTCTCTACAGGTGTATTAACACTGTAAAATTTATTAGTTCCTTTGCTTCTTTTAAATTTATTTTAAACAATGTAATGGCATAAAATAGTTTGTCAATGCTTCAACTAAATCAATTTAAGACTATAAAATATTTTTTTGACCTTGGGATTCAAAATCCTAATCAACTAAACCCATTATTCAATTTAAGAAAACTAATTTAATTTCAATAGATTCTTGCCAACAATGCTACTTCTCTTAACATTGGGTTCTAATCTTTTGAGGTGTTGATTTTTTAAACATATGCACATTGATCATAAGAAATAATTTTCTCGGAGTTTGTTAAGAAGAAAAGTACAATAAACAATTTTATTGTGATAATACATCATATTAATTCAGCCAGTTCATTGCCAAAAACTATGAAATTGCAGAAGATAACCTCATCAGATTCCTGTTCCTGGTGTAAGCACCCTTATATATTTTTGCTGCTTTCCAGAAATCTCGTAAACCTGGCCATGAATCATCTGGAAGCCCTTTGAAGGTATACCTTTCCTCTTCAGAGAATCTGAGATTTTGCTTAAACAACTTAGTTATTCCACCCACAACTATTAACTGTATGTTTGTAATGCAGATACTGGCCTGCATTCTTGCTTCTGTTTTTTTCTTGAAAACCTACCTGAGCATTATAACTTGCACTTCTGCTTGCATCATTCTGATACTAAAAATTTATGCTCTGATAAGCCTTGCTTGATTTCTTCATCTTTGGTTTAATTATTTTTAACCACAAATGTATATTCTATAAATAAAACATTGAAATATCGTTTCTACTACTTGGGTTATGGTACTGAACTGCAGTGTACAACAGTTAATTTTTAGATTTGCCAAAACTGTGGAATATGTCTTATACAAATACCAACAAGTAATTAAGTTACAGAAAAAGAAATATTTTGTAGGAATTTTCACTTTTTCCTTTGGGGGAAATAATAAGCTCTTTTGAGTAGTATTTTTGTTACCGTGTCCAAGAAGTTAATATTGTTTTTTATTTATTAGAGTCTAATATCAGTTGAAAAATATCATTAATTACTATTGTTACTAATCTCTGAAGAAAATTGTGTGTACAAATAGAAGGATACATAAGATGTGGCCAATTTTTAGCATGCTTGTTTAACCTTTCAACGCTGAATGCAATCTTGGAACAAGTAGTTCTTTTTACCTCTATTCCAGGATGTCAGTCCTTAGATACCAATAGATTTTATGTGGTGGGATGGCATCCAGAGATGGTGGGCCCCTTTAGGGGCACTACATGTACCCATGGTGACACACACATCCCCTTTCCTGGAATGCTATTGCACCTAACTTCAGCTTTGCGTTGAAGGGTTATCTGGCTCAGTTATATTTATTAAAATATAACTGAATACATAAATTAAAATAGTTCTTCATCATATTCAACATTTATATTTTATTGAATTACAAGATTAAATAGTTATCACTAATAAGCCAGAAAGATTCTTTGAATCTAGTGTAAAAGTCAAAATATAAAAAATACAGAAAAACTTAATTCTGTATCATTCAGAAAGAGTAAGATTCTGTAAATTGATCTCTTAAAGAAATATGAATTTTTAATTTTGCATTGATGAATTAAAAATAATATTTATTTCCTTTCAATTTTTCTCAAGAATATGATTATTTTTTCTCTTAAAGCCAGTGCATTATACATAGACCCAGGGAATCAGATACTCTGCTGCCTCCCTCCCCCCATCCCCATTTTTAAGATGATACAAAATAGTAAATGAAAAAACTGTAAGTAGTATAAGAATAATTTATTGTGTTACATATTGTGATGTATTTCTTTAATGTTTACAGATCAAATGTTTTAGCAAAAATGCACTTAGTGATACAGCCTATTATTCCTAGCAGCAAATATGTGTTGTTGATTTAGTTTCCAAACATGTGTTAGTAAATTTAATTTTGTTTGTAAATGATGTTTTGATTTGAACTAGCATTTGAATATTACATTGAATACATATGCAAACTAGCATTATTATTTTTATAAATATATATTTTCCTTGCGTGATATTTTATAACAAGTCCACTTTATATTACTAAGTTGGTTACATTAAATGGTAACATTACATGTACCGTAGAAATCTATTATAAGAGAATCCCATTTACAAGAGATAATATTGGCAGTCACAAGTCTCAATGTATAAATTATGAGCATTTTCTTCCTGCATGAAAGATACCCTCTTATAAGAGTTCTCCACCTGTAGTAGAAAGTACTTTGGTTCCTTAAGAATTTTTTTCATTGAGCACATTGCAAGTCAAAAGACAAATTTTGCCAGGAGGCAAGCTGTGTGACTCATTGATTTTATTCGCAAACACTCTCGATAAAGAAGGCAAAACAATTCCTGTTCACAAAAATACTGTTCCAGAAGTAACCTAACTTATCAGCCACTTTCTTGCATATTATTTTGTGCGAGACACTTCAGTATGTCAAGTGCTCATTCAAGAAAATATCCTCATTGTGCTCAGACAAATAGGAACACTGATATCAGTGCAGGAATTAATAACCATAAGGGTAATCATCTTAGCAAGATGTGTGTCCTTTATATTGAGCTTCTTGTTATTGTGGAGGCATGGTGTTTTTTTGGATCATTTCAACAGTGCTTTGATTGTGTGGATGGTGATGTCTCATAGATTTTGTAACACTTTTTTTTCAAAACCCAGTTCTACCCTATTCACCCAAAAAATAAGTTAATGCGAATACTGAAAAAACTTGACAGCATACATCAAGTCATAACAATGAAATGTAATCTTAGGTTAATAAATGAACTTAAGTTAACAATCTTCACTTACAAGAGTTGTTGTCAGATGCAAAAATGTATATTCCCAGAAGTGTTTTGTAATTCTACAAAGTCTTTTATATTTATCCAATGTTCAGAAAATCTTCTTCTCAAATGCTTCTCATACTTGTGAACACACATTTACTTCTCCTTTCTCTTTCAAACTCACAAGAAAGATTAGTCAATAACAAATTAACATACAGTTATCTATTTTATCCTAATAAGTAAATAGATATTAACAAAAAATAATAATTGCTTTATATTCTCTGGATTATCTTTTTGTACATTTTTTTGTATATGTAAAAGAAATACCCAAATTTCTTTCAAAAAATGCCACCCTTATGCAAGGCACCCATCACAACCACCACACCCATCTTTCTGGTTGGAGCATCTCTTTTAAAATATCCAGTAGTTGTTACCAATTAGAAATTTGACCTTTCAAAATTGACACATATGATAATGGGCTGCATCTTGCTCTTCTGGAGTGGAAGTAGTATTCCAGTTCAATACTTTCTCAAAAAGGAATTATTTGCATGATTTTGAATGATTTTGTTTTTAAATGCATTCTTCTAGTAGTGCCCTTTGATACAACTTTGTGCAAGTAGACCAACCTTATAAGTTTCCAGGAGTTCAACATTCATACATTGAAAGAAAGAAAAAAGACAGAAAAACTGAATAAAGCTATTGCTAAAAAATCTAAAATTTTTGAATTTTATTCTTTTGCAATGAAACACAAAATTATTTGCATATTGTTTCTAAACTCTGTGATTAATCAGAAAGAAAAAATATGAATACAGAATAAAATTAAAGGACAATTATCGAACTGTAAAAAGGATTTTTAAAAAGTTTTTTGTAAGTTTGACACAGTAGTTTTGTCTTCTTGTGTTAGCACGAATTCTGTCTAAAAATCTAGACCTATAAATTAAATTTGTATTCACTTTAACTAAAAAGATATTTGCTGAATATGTTTTTGCAAATTCATTATTTAATGTAATGCATAGATTTTCTGATCTCATTCACTAAGGTACTAGCATTAATTTTATTTTTGAAGTATGTTATAAATATCAAGGAAAAAATTGATCTGCTATAAGAAAGAAAGCTCATTTTCTTGCAATCCAAGTGGTAAAGCATTGTTCAGCATTCTGTTCCAGAAATAAATGTATAATAAATGTGATAATATTTTGTGTAAAATTTTCTAAAAGCCATTAGTAACCAATAATACTATATTCATTACATCTTAAATGTAAGCAATTTATGTCAAGGGCAACTCTGTACTTCCTCCCTAAGGAATAGGGAGAAAGTTAACTAATACTGCACAAAAAAACAGTGAATTTTTGGCAGAAAAAATCTTCTTTAACATGGTGTAGCCAGAATCCATGTTTTGTGGGCCCTTGTATCAAAAAAATTAAATAACAGAAAAATGTCTGTCTGTCTGTAAACAACATTAGTGGCTAAACTGTTTAGCCGATTTTCTCCAAAATTTATATTCCTCAATCAATCTGGCTGAAGTCGCGGCCCTTTGAATTTGAAACTAATATTTCAATTTTGGGGGGTACTTAAAGGACGGGGAGAAAGTACGTGCTGTTTAGCACCATTAGTTTCTAAATACCTTACTTGTTACGTATCTTTCTTCTTTCTTCTTTGTTACATTATTCTTCAAAAAGACAAGTTTTTCTGAAAGTTTCGTGAGATATTGTTTACAAATCTTAGTCCTTATTAAATTACCTGTAAGAAGAGTCAGGGAAATTAAACAAAAACAGGAAAAGGAAACCAAAGTATGTTTTATAATTTTTATTAAATTGTGCTATTTGAGAAAGGTTAAAAAAAGACGCACGCACACGCAACAAAATGTTCCCAAGTGCCTGGTACCAGAATGATCAGTGTATTTTGGTTGCCATTCTAGTCATATAAATGATGTTAAAAGAAGTTAAATAAGTGTTTTATGGTGGTTCAACTCTGATTTAAATTATAATAGGGAATATCATCCAAAGGAATATAACAGAATACCAAATTATGAAATATAGAATCAAGTAAATCGATTTTTGTATATCCATTTTCTCTATATATCAAGAGTTTCACAGTTTCATGAAAGTTATGAATTTGTTAATTGAAATGTGAACTGACTGGCTGTGATAGTATATATTCACAGCTGAAGGTCCATAGTTTGGGAGGTTCTAAGATCAAGTCCCTATGATAGCAGGTAGCAGTTTCCTACACCCACTAAATATCTTTTGGATTGGAAAGTGACCATTTGGGGGAAACCTCTGATTATTGAATAGGGATAATAATGTCATGATTCCCTCCCCTGAATGATACAATATTACGTTTTGAAATATTAAGTGATATTTCATTTTCATTTATTGTACCCCAAAGTGAGAGCAAGTGTAATTCACGCTCAAGCAATCCTGTGTTCAAATCTTTCTCTATAATAGAATGAGAAAGAAATCAGAATACAACTGAATCTATGGATGTCATTATTAAAAATTATGAAAAGGAATGGGCTAAATGGGATCCCTGAGGTACCCCAGAAGTAACATTTTTATTATCTGAAATGAATTCAATTTGTCTAATTGAAATCTATTTGATAGATATCTTTGTATCTATTGTAAGAGAGAACCATTGGTATCCAAATTCGATAGTTTCTGTATCAAAATAGTATGGTTAATTGTATTAAATGCTTCAGCAAAATCCATGTAAACTAAGTAAATTTGTGAATTTTGTATAGTAGATTTTTTTCTGGAGTCCACACTGTTCATCAATGAGAACCAAGTTGATACAATCATATTATTTGACTCATATCAGAAATGTTAACAACTTACAAATAGTGCACAATTTGGAAACGGGACAGAATATTTTTAGCTCAATTTTCCACTTTATATATGAGGATAAATACTTATGTGTATATATTGGTACATGTGAAAGTAATTTTCCAAATGTCAGGAAAAAACCTACCTTCAGTGATTTGGAAAACGGTAAATGTAATACTGAAGTCATACTTGCTTTATAATGTATAAAAAAAAGTTTCAGTGTAACCCCTATTTTACACCACTGTTGGGACTGGTCAAAACAAGTGTAAAATTGAGAAAATTATTTGGTTCCAAACGGCATTGTAATTCTAAAAATAATAAATAACAATGGATTAAAAGTTCAATTGAAAACAAATGAATAGAAACTAGTGGTGCTAAAATAGCACATACTTTTTCAACCGTACTTTTATACAAAATTTCACGAAAGGTACTCAAATTTTTGAAAGATTGTGTATGAACTTATTTCAAAATCTATTTTTAAAGAACAAATTTTCTTTAAGGGAAAACATTTCTATCTTCATAATTGTTGTAGTAGGGAGACGCCAAAAAAAGTTTGCACTTTTGCAATTCTCAAAAAAATTAGTTTTCAACATGAGACCTACACCATTCTCTTAAACATCTGTCACACTTTAAAATAAGTCTTTTAAAAGAAAGCTAAATTTGAGATTTAATCAGAATCAAATATCATTAATTTAAAATTTTTACTTTCCCATATACATACGTATATACTGAGTAATATACCTAGTATAGGGAAACTTCTGTAAAAAATGTAAAATGTAAAAATGCGCAAAAAAACGGATTTTCGGCAGAAAAAAAATTCATTGCCAGGCACTGATTATGAAAAACTGGATAAATTGGTTGCTATATGAAGGAAAAAAAGTTCTCTAACGGTTCTCGTGCTGTAGCCGGAATTCTTGTTTTGTGGGTCCTTGATACCGAAAAACCAATTGACGGCAAAACATTGTCAGTCTGTGAACAGTACTAGCGCCTAAATCATAAGTACGTTTTCTTCCAAAATGGATTTTTCCCGATCGATCAGGTTTCACTTGAGTGGCCGCGTTTTTGAAAACCTTTCGTGAAAATTTTGGAGGTACTTTACATGACGCCCCCCGAACATTTTCAAACGTTTCTCAAAAGCGGCTCCAAATTTTTTCTTTAAATTTCTTGTAAGAAAAGTGTTAAATGCACTTATAAAGCTGCCATAGGTCCGATTTCCATGGTTAACCCTAAATTTTCGAAAATTGCAAAAGTGTGAATTTTTTTGGCGTCTTCCTATAACTACAAAATTGAAGATAGAGATTTTTTGTTCCAATAAAATTTGTTCTCCAAAGCGAGTTCTTTCATTAAAGTTGTGTACAGCTTTTTGAAAATTTAGTAGTTTTCGCGCAATATTGCGTGCAATATTTGCAATTTTAAAAAATTAAAAAACATGCTTTTTTCAAAAACTGCTCCAAATTTTTTCTTTAAACTTTTGGTGGGGATAGTGCTAAATTTACTTTATGAGATGACATAAACACCATATTGAACTATTCTTTTGTTTTTGCAAAAATTACAAAAGTGTAATTTTTTGACCTGCTTCTCACGTCAGTAACATTTACATTAGTGGCAATTTGTTCACATCATTGTATTTATGAGTACATTACTTTAAATAATGTCATAAAGTTTATCGAAAACTCATTTGTTTCCTGTGAAAACTAGCTAAAAGTTCCACATTTTCAGAAACGGTCAAACGATATTTTCTCAAACATTTTTTCTTCAAACTTTTTGAACGGCTAGTGCTAATTGCGCTCTTTATACAAATTTAATTTTTTTGGAAGATCTCTCACTCTGTTAATAAGCCCATTTCCAGCAATTTGCAAACACAATTGTATTTGTGGGTTAAAGTGCTTCAAATGACTTCTAATGAAGTTTTTCGAAACCACAAGATTCTTGTGAAAAAGAACTTCAATTTTCACATTTACAGTAGTGCTTAAATGTCATTTTCTTAAAAGCAGCTCGAAATTTTTTAAAGACAATTGTCATTTAGGACAAGGTTTTACCGTTCTTTAATATTCTTTAAATAATATTTCTGTTCTACTATTTGGAAACCAAAACATTAAAAAGTGTCAAAAAATTGTACTTAGGCAGAGATAGATGGCAGATGGCAAGAGTATGTGGCAATTCCAGATAGCTAACTGAGACCAAAGGAAATAGAAAACTAATACATGAAAGTGTGTGCCATTCTGTAAAAACACTAGTTGTTTGTTGTATTCTGGTTAAGAAATTGTCAGCTGAATACTATTAGGGATAAATTGAATTGTTTTATGATATGAATATCTTAGTGCATATTTATTAATCAAGTGAACTAACAACTTATATGTTATTTTAACCAATTATTCAAGAGAATTTACATAAAAATAATGCAGCCAATCTATCTTAGATAAAATCTTATTAATTAAATTATATATGAAATAAAATATATTAAATGTATAATCTGCCATATTGATATTATGCCTCCATTCATATAAGCTTAAAGCGAAAATATCACTCTTAATGAAAACTATATCCATGGGAGAATAAGGATCATATGCCAAAATTAGACAATCAGGGTTTCTAACATCTTGTACACTAAATTCTGAACAAATACTAAATTCAGTATTAAAAATAAATAAATATTTAAATCTGCTGTGGTTATTATTGTCTGTGTCATAAGGAAAGTAATATTGCTATTGAATGACTATTGAAAGGTCAATCACTAAACTTATTATTATAAACAAGATATTCTTCTGTATAGATCTGATGTTCTTCTAAACAAGTCATCAATGGCAAAAAGTACACTGCTTTTACATTCATTTTCATTCAGTCTGTCAAGTGTGTGCCATGATGTTGAACATTGTTTATCAAGTCACAAACATTCTCCTCCTTTTAATTCCAAATGTGTTTAGGCTTGTGTAGCCTGTCTTTGTTTTCACTAACGAAAGATACGATTTGTGTGAAGGATTTCCCCTTAAATATACCATCAAAAAAATCATGTGAAGTTTTGTGATTATTTGATGAAATTTGATGCAATTGATTTCCCATTGAAAAGATTTATTTACAAGAAAATTGGGTTTCTCTGCTGCTTGTGGATCCAAATACCTTGTGCTGAATTGAAACATGAAACACACTCAAAAAGGCATTTATTCTGGCCAAAGTAGGGGGTTAAAACACAATAAACATTGAAAAATCATTATTTAAAAGAAATTTTTGCAGACAAATTAATAGTTAAAATAATACACATTTTTAATTCTCACTAAAATTTCATTATCACTTACATAAAAAGAAACTATTTTCTTGGTAATCTTCATTGTATGTGACCATCCGGTATGACAATTACAAGTTTATTTTATTCGTGACACTGTGTCTACGAAAAGCTCTTGTGGACTCCCTTTGGAATCTTGAAATGCTATCATTGAAAGAATTATAGATCTCGTTTTTCACACTTGTATAATTGTCAGAAGGGAAGAAAGAACAAGAAAGAAATGGGGAAGGGTATACCATGTATACACATCTCTGTCCTCAAAAGGGATCTGAGGCCATATTCAAACATGGGATGCATTCCTCATGAGCGAACAAGTCTGTTAGCATCAATGAAACATCAAAAACCTTCACTGGTATCATCTTCCTTTTCCTTTTAGATTTTTAACACAACCTGACACTAGGCCCTTTGCATCCACAGAAAGAAAATACACGACCTTGCCTTCTGTTGCCTTACTATCATAATTCAGGCATGCAGGCATAACTTACTATCATAATTCAGGCATGCAGGTATGATTCCAGCTTGATGGAGATTAGTGCCAGGAGGGGGAAAAGGAAAAATAATGATGAAAAAGGCACAAATAAAGCAAAAAAGAGATAAATAAGGCCAAATGCCAAAAATAGGCAAAAAAGGCAAAATGAAAATCTACTAAAACAACTCTAGAAGTACAATGAAATGATTCCTATTGTCAAAGGTCTTAAAATCATAACAATAATAATAAAAAGGCATTTTTCCAAACTTCCAGGCTCTACTCATCACCTATGAGAGCAAGCAACCACATATGAGGAATTCACACTACTACTGGGCCTAACCTTATCTTAACCATTCAATGCAGCACAGTGTATTTGAATTGCACCCCAGAAAGTATTAAAAGAAGTGAAATGTTTTTGGAAATATACGTTTTCAATGAAAAATTAATTCCAGCAAACACTTTAAAATATTGATGAAGAGAACATGATTTTTTTGTCAGAATAATTAATATCTGTTTATTAATGATGCTACCTTAGAGGTTTAAGAATGCTCCTGAATAATTTTTGTAAATAAATAAAATAAATTTGCTAAATTAACTATATTACTACCTGAGAACTGTTGAACAATTGCTAAATATGTAACTGAAGATATTAAGGATTACATTTTTATTTTATCTTTTGATCAAAAAGTTCATATTGAAAAATTTCAAGATTTGAGGGTGGCTGAAGAATTTATTAATGTTGTTATAAAAAGACTGCTGCATTCATAATTTAAAAAAAAATTAGTAAAGTCATTGACTCCATTTGTTTTTTTCACATTAGAGATTAAATGGAAAATTTTTGAATGAATCCCTTGCTACTCTAGTTCTTTGTCAGTCTCCACTTTCTTGAGAAATCGTTCGTATTATATACATCAGTCATTCTAGAAGCAAAAATTATACAATATCAGCATTATGTTCAGTTTTGGAATTTGTGATAGTTGTGAAGTATGCATTTGATTTCAGCGTTGGAGTTCAAATCTTAGCTTTACTGGGAAAGCAGCTGCGGTGAGTGAATTTGTGTGTGAATGTGTTTAAAGTATGATTGTTGGTGCAAGTGATTGTAAATTATTAAATGTCACCTTGCTCCGGAGCCTGCTTTATCCTGCATGGCATTCCGGGCAATTAGTCCAAGTTCCCTTTCATATCATTCAAACAAAAACTTGTATAATTAAATAGCACTATTATAATGTAAGTATTTTCAAAACATTAATAAATGTACAACAGGCATAAGACACTAAAGCCTTATACAGTAAAATAGTAGCAGGGTTGGTTTGTCTCTCTATTTGATTGTCAGGATGGGTACCCTGTGTGCTCTTCCTAAATGGTATCCAAGCCTTGCGTATCTGTCCATGAATCCTTGCATATCTGTCAATCCATGAATAGCATATCATTCACTGGTGGCATGTATTCTTATTTGTGTGTGGTCAAAATGTGCCCTTTTCAGCATGATTTTTGCTCTTATGTGTCACAAACTAGGGATTGGCAATCCTTTTTCCTCTGCAGGAAGAGACCATGAATAGGAATTAAGACAAGTACGTTTACATTCTTAATTGTGAACATTGTTTAAATGATAAAAAACTAAATCAAGAGCAAAAAAAACAAGATTTACTAGAAATTGTTATTATTTCAAAAGGTAAAAAGTTTTTTGGTTTTCAAAGGTTTACGTGGATGTTGAAAAGGAAACCACTGAAAATGAATCAGCATGAATAGAATTAGCTCTTAATTTCCTCTCAGAAGGTATCTGAGAATCTCCTCCATTTTACCTCAATGCCTTTAGCTGAAATAGTTTTCCAATTTTGGCCATAGTTCTTAGAACTAGTGATATTTGTCGCCCAAGATCTAAAACTACCCAGAAATAATAGAGCTAATGGCGAATAGCTAATGTTAGTAATGTCTAATACAACACTTTAATGTTTCTTTCCAGTTATAATGATAAAATATCAAACATTTTCTGTGAGTGTGAATAAAATTCTGGGTAAATATAATTTTTGTAGGAAAACTGCTGGAGTGATATTTTCGAATAGCAGATTGTGTTGCCCTGCAGACCATTGATGCCGACCCCTTTTATAACTTTTTTTAATACTATTTGTATTGCATTTCTTTAACTGCTTTCCAAAAATATTAATCATTCCAAAGTTTTTGTTACATGATCTATGTGAATAATTAATTTGATTTCTTACTTGCTTATTTTCAAATTTAATTGCAAAGAAGTAACATGGTGAAGTATATTGGTGAAATAAAGGGGAAAGTAGCTGAATGTCGGTCAGATTGCGAAGACAACAAATATTGTATCTGAGGGATATAAATTAATTTAAAGTGGGAGTAAATAATAATGGCTCATGTGGGTATTATTTTTTCCTTTCCTAAACTTATTTTATTACCACTATAAAATAGCTAATGAATGTAATAAGTTTATATAAATGTATAGTATATACACATAATATAGGATCGTTATTGTTATATTCTTGTGTAGTCTCAGCATATATTAATGAAGTACATACTGGGAAACGTGCAAAGATTAAATGGCAATTATATGACTTGGTTTTGGAACTGGATTACATTAAAGGATGCTATCCATTGTAAACAGGAAATAACATCAAATAACATTTATGAAAGAACTTCAAACAAGGATGGTCAAGTTGGAGAATAAATTCCACTCAATTTGTTGTAAACACTAGGTTACCTATACTTTATTCGCGAAGTGTTTTCAAAGTAGGCCTTCATGAAGCTGACAGGTTGTATCCACAATTCATGTGATTGGTATCGTAATGAATTATAAAAAATAATATACACTGAAAACTAATTAATTAATGAAGATATGATTAACAATTATGTAAAAGATGATAATATGGGCCTAGTTGGGAAATTAATATGTAGAAATATCTTACAATTTTTTCTATTTTTTTCTGCATGTTTTAAGGCAAAATTAATTCATTTTATTGTATTTCTTAGTATTTTAGAGTATATGCTTTTAGAGTACCTATATGCTGCAGCAAGAATGTTGTAAAAGTAAATAATTATCTTAAAGTTGTAAGTGCTAACTTTGGGTGCTACTGTGTGCAAGTTAAGATTATCTTATGTTATTAGATTGTTTGTTTGAGCTGCATCAATAAACTGTGTAGGATTAATGTATTGATATTTGTTAAATTTCTCGGTAGATAATATTACTTTAAGTTAATTAAATCTGCTTTTGAGGCTTTCTATTAGTTCGAGCCTGCATTAATAAATGCGAGCTGTTTTGTTTAAATATTTATAAATGCATGTTAATTTATATTGGTATGGGTATGTTATGTATTGGCATAGTAAAGCATGTTCCCTCAGTTTTCCTAATTTCACCAAACAGAATCTTATGTATCCACTATATTTTTCATTAATATATATTACATTTTGATTAATTGTAATTATGATTTTTTAATGTTGGCAAAGCAAGTTTAATTTCTCTTCTAGAAGTATATATAAAGCATTTTAAAGGTAAATATTATTGCTACTTTATTTTCAGTTATTGTGTTTTAGTATGCAGTTTTGCATGTAAATGAACTTTGAAGAAAGAAAGTTTTGAAATTCCACATCCACTAGTTATTTGTTGCAGAGACTACGTATATTTTTCTCCTTTGTCATTGAGAGACAATGCTAAATGAATAAGTAGATAACAAATTGAAAAAACAAGTTTTTGCCACATTTTTTTATCTTCAAGCAAGAATACAACTTTGCATTTGTTCTATTACTAGTGACTTTATCCCGTTTAACCTTTATTCTTTCATTGGGGATTTCTCAAAATATCATTTGCTCAAAATTTAAAGATTTTGTTTGTTTTTTTTGTTTTTTTTTTCCCTTTTGCAGCAAGTTGATGATTCTGCAAATGTGCTGTACCATCCAGAGCATTTCAAAGGCCCAATCATGTTCTCCTTCAAAGCAAAATCATTCTTTGGCAAAAAGAAAGCAAGCATAAAAGTAGAAGATAGTGAATGGTCAGATAAGTTTCCATTGGATGTTGCTGGCAGTTCTGGTTTGGTTCACTGTAAACATGCTGATCTTGTTTATAAGGTAATTCTGTTACTTTTTAATTCTAGTTCAAAATTTGTGCATAAATTTAAATGATTTCAATACATAGTATTGAATGTAAGACATGTTTGTGGTTTATTTAGTGAGAAAGTAGAAAACAAAGAAATCTTTGGAAAAGTAACTTTGGAAAATGTATTGAATAACATCTTAAAGTAAGAAGTTTCCTGAGTAAATCCATAATTGACTAGTGTTGGAAGTCACGCAACCTTAGTGATGGTGTCCTTCTTGCAATATACTGAAGAAGATAACGGGTGAACTTTTTGTTCACAAATCTTTTGAAGAAATAGCAGTAAGGAGCTGAGAATATTGTCATAATTTCGTTGCATAGTAAAGACTCCCTTAGACTCAAACAACCCTGATGTATTGAGGACTTTCATGTGATAGAATTATGGAGGAATTGTAAAGAATGTACTAGTGGCATTCATAATCACACGAGGCATTTGACATGAAATCGTTAAACTTAAAATGAATTTTCTGACTTTAAAAGATGAAGTGAAACTTCTAATAAAAAATGAAATATACCAACAGAGCATCTACTTCTATTTGCAGATCCATTGTTGCATCTTCTAAGGCAGAGGAGTTCAACTTGCAAGTTCTCAAGGGCCAAAACTAAAACCTTAAAATGGTTGCGGGCCATATTTTCATTACTTGGGTGATCCACATATGACCCCATATTTTGATCTCAGGCATGCTTAATGTAGTGAAACAGTGTGGGATGATTTTACTAGAAAAGATTCGTTAAATCTACACTTAATGTTAAGGGAGTGTTGACCCCAACAGGGTGTCAGGTGCAATATTCTCACCCGACATGGGTGCAAGGGACTTTCACGTTTGTCCAATAACCTTTCACAGGCCACAATAAATGGCACCGCAGGCCACATGAGGCCCATGGGCCACCAGTTGGACAGCCCTGTTCTAAGCCAGTAAACCAACTTATATGAGATTGCTCAAACACTAATGACTTCTTTGTGTTTTCACTATTTCCCTAAAGCAAGGAATGAGTTGTATTTGACCACCCAGCAGAGGTGCAAAATGATTACATCGAGTGTGGATTGAAGTTGCTAGAGCAAGAGAGGCCTTATGGGAACTATTATGATCATATTTAAGCCTCTGCTATTCTCATGGTTTAAATTTAAATTAGAGTTTTGGGGGTTATGTCTCAAAGCTTCATAAGTAGTATTTTATTCTTATATTGTAATAATTGCATTCTGTGGTCATAATTTGTGTTGATATTCAATTAATTTATTTCCTTATTTAACAAAAGTATATATATTTTTTTATTTTGTAATGTTTGTGTGTCTTTGTTATCAGATTGGGGTGTACATTCAATTAACATATTCTTCACTGACTAAACAAGTTATTTTCACTCCATATTATGTGTTATTGAACTCAGCTTCATTTTCTATTGAAGTTCAAGAAGCTGAGAGGCCAGCTGATCCCTGGATTACAGTAAGTGTGCCTCTTCCTTTACAGTGAAGACTGACTAGAAATATAATTGAAAGAAAAGATTTGTCAAATATGAGAGTGAAGATCACTCCTCCAGTTGTATGAGAAATATTTTATATTATAAGTAGATATTAAATAGATATTTTACATTATAAATAAAGTCACAGATATAATAAATCTATATGTTTAATGATATGAATATTGATTTGCATAAAAATAGTCAGCAATGATACTAAAGAGATGATGATTAATATGGACATTAATATTTTGATATGATCTGCAATAAAATGACCAATAGAGATTGTTTTGGTCTGTTTATTGCAATCCTTCTGACTAGACTATTGTATCTAATCTTAATTTTCTGTTTTGCCTTCATTTTTATCTTTCTTTAAAAGGCATACTTGTTGAATAATAAGTTTTTTATCAATGTAGGTTGAACCAAATGGTTGTTCTCCTTTCTGGCCACGAAGCAGTAATACAAAACATCTTCGAGCACGTGTTGCCGGCAGTACAGAAATGACAGCGTCATTTTCTTATGACACTGTCTATACTACTTTATTGCGCCTAGATAACAAGGTAAAAATGTAATGTGTCCTTAGCTGTAAATAAGGCCATGTAAGTGTTAAGTTTGTGTGTGTTTTGGGGGTATTGGTCTGCATTAATGTGTTCCTTTTAAACTTTGTTGCAAATTTCAAGAAATATTTTCTGCTAGGCAAATGTTTATAGTTGTATAAATTGAACCTGCTTTTATTCCCTTTCAATTGTGAACTGTTTTGTAGTATGGAGGTCTGAATGTGGATGTCCAAATGGCTGAAGGCTCTGTGTATATCTCATTCATGGCTTATGAACCTGGTTTGGCTCCTGCACTTATTATGAACAATCTTGATGTACCAGTATCTTATCATGAAGAGGATGTCAGTACTCCGAAGTGAGGAAAACACCAAATTGTTTCCTTTTTGCAGTGCATATATTCTGTGTTGTATTAAGAAAGAAAAATAAGTTTTCTCATTGTACCAAAAAAAATCTTTTTACTTACTTAAAATTTATTTAAATGTTTTTCTTCCTTTGTTGTAATGAACATACAGTAGATCCCCATTATAAAAGAACCTACGTTTAAGAGCCAATGTGCCCCCCTGTGTATGAATTATGGACATTTTCTTCTTGTGTATAAGAGACTCGGTTATTTCAGACTCAGAAATTTCACACCTACAGTAGACAGAATATTGATTCCAGAGGAATTTTTTCCTCATGAATAAAAGTTAGTAATTGAAATTACAAATTTTCCCATGCTGGAGACCAGGTGACTAATTAGTTTTGCTCTCAAACCCCCTTGACAAAGGCTGCTAAAAAAAGGAATTTGAGTCTGTGAAACCACCTTTCCAGAAATAACCCAGCTCCTCTGTGAAATGTGAAAATCTCCTGCCACTTATTCTGCATAATGTTTTATGGAGAAGCTTTGACATGTGCCTCTGTTGAGAGATCATTCAAGCTAATGTTCTCATTGTTTTTAGGCAAGTGGAACAGTGTGAACTCTGCAATGTTTAACTAGTTGTTAGGCTAATCATCTTAACGCATTGTGTACTTTGTACTGAGCTTTTCACCAGTGTGCTGACAGAGGCATTGATTGTGAGGTGAACTATTTCTCAGTTAAGAGTTTTGTAAGAATTGCAAACAGATCTGATAAGAAAGTTATTGTCAATATCAGAGAAAAAAGGCGAGAAAGTAAAAAGACATCATATACTAGATTGAAAAAGGTAAAAATGTGAGATAATATAGGTGAAGATGAATGAATTTATATTAGCATTTCCCAATTTCAAGAGTTTCCACCCAGAAGAAAAACTCTGTTCTAGAAGTCTCTTATAATGAGGTTCTACTGTAAATAAGATGAAGTTTGTACATGTATGTACATGAAGGTAAATTATCATTAAGAAGTTGAGGAGTATTTTCTCAATTTCTAACTCATTGATTGCTTGTTAGCCAAAAAATAATAAAATGGAAATACAAGAATTTTTCAAAATACTGACAAAATTTTGTTTTAGGTTAGAGTTTTTAAATTTTAGGAACTTTTTCATTTCTCTTTCAGAACTATTATTAAAAGGCACAAATATTCTCTACTATGCAGTTATTATTCCCCCCCCCCCTGCACTCATTTTTTTTATTTCTTTTCGTTTTTGTTTCTCACTCTTTATCATTGTTATTCAGTGATCTAGTGATTCATAATGGCTAACCTGACGTACTCAAATATATTGTGGCTTTGTATTTCATTTGTATTCATAAATTGTTTTGTGTTTCTCATACGTTTGGCTTCAGATTTCCATTTATTTTGTGCAGGTTCCTAGAGCCAAAGAATGGGGTCATGTTCACATGGACAAATCCATTAGGTACAAAAACTCTTATTTGGGCCAACCACAAGAAGAAGCAGATTTCAGATGATTTACGCAAGGTGAGCTTTTGTAATATACTTTCTTGTACTTCAAATTATTGTTAATTTATATGGTTTATTTTGTATGTGTGAGTGTTATTTATGATACATTATATTAACAAAATAAAAGGTCTTTGTCATATTCAACATAACTGTCTTTTCATAATTTTGTGTGGTAATTTTCTTCATATAAAAACCATTCAAGTGATTTTACAATATTTATTTGTCTTTTAATCTATGGAATGGGCAAAATGATTTTGATAGGATTTTCACTTAAAGGTTGAGTATTTTGTCAGACATAATTTAGAGTTGTTTTTTTTTCACCCAAATAATAACTGTATTTTCTATAGGGCTGGCTTTTTATATAAATCTACAAATTTATTCCAATATCAATGAAATTTACCATTTGCATAAGATTTTTTTTAAAAACTTCCATCTCTCTTTCTCCAGCCCCTTAAAACAGAATTTAATTGTGCAATTTTTTTTAAATAATTTGCTAATATCTTTAAAATGGTCAGGAAATCTACTAAAGTTTATAGAAATTTTCTAAAAGCTCATAAGATTTCCTTCTAAATGCATTTTGTATAAGTCTGTGAGAAATTGAAGATAAAAACTGAAAATGAACTCCAATGAAGATGGGCTGCACAGAGAGAACGGGTGGAGCAGAGAGAGAGTGGAACCAAGAAGTTGGAGTGAGATGGAGGGTGATGGGTATTTTTTTTTTTTTTTTTAGAATCATTAATTAAATATGAATATATTTCCTTTCTGAACAAACAGTACCTTACTCGAATATTTCAAACATGACAGAAATTGTCATGGGAATTTACCTTATTTTTTACCTTACAGATTAGTTTGTCAGCTGATTACCTATAAAGAAAAATATTTTTTTAAAAAGAGTAATAAACAAAACATTTTACTAAAACCGTACTGATCATTCTTAAGTTGATAAAGAAATGGCCATAATTTTCTCTGTCATCCAATATTAAGTAGAATTGCAAAATATGTTTCATCACTTAGTTCAACATATTTCAATAAACTGCAGCAACAGGTAGTTGTAACGTAGGCAACAGAAGTATCATGGTCTATATTGATTTGAACCTGTTGGTGTTAAATGAACCCTCTGAGTGGAGGAAAATTTTAGGTCTGGTATTCTTATTAGTCATATATATGGTTCCCCTGATTAATGTCAGATAGGTGCTGAGGCAGCACTTAAAAAAATTCTGACATTTCCTGTAGAATTCTATTTTCATATATACAACAACCTCAAAAGCAAAAACATAACCTTCATCTTTAGTAATAGTAGTGTCCATTGTTAGTAGTACACTGATCTCTTCCACCTTCAAAACTTTTTGAGAAATGCCAGGAAATTGTATACATCAGGAATGTAATACAAGGTAGACTAAATTCCCTTAACTAGTACTTGAAAATATTTCTCTATTAGAAGACTCATTCATTAGATGCTAAATTGGGACCAACTGACAGCTACTGTCTTTTAACTCTTCTATGCAGACAGTATTTATATTTGATAGTTGCTGATTGAGAAGAATAACTCAACTCTACCATTAATGAAATCAATTATGAAAACTTGGACTTTTGCTTAGTCTTTTATCTTGTTAATGAAAAATAAACAAACTGCAGTAATACAAAATTTTAGTCACTTGATATTATATTTTAGGAGGAAGACTGATAAAATGTATTATTGTATGTATAATTCATTGAAATAAGTATTAAGAAAGACTTTTGAATGTATGTTTTTAGAGCACTCTTCACAACAGAAGTAAAACATTTATACAGCCAATTACAGAGGAAAGAAACATTAGCTCCTCTGAAAGTCAGCATGATGACACTGACAAATATGATGATGGTGATGGTGGTAGTGGTGGTGGTGCTGGTGACTGTGTAATTAAAGATAATTCTAGGGGTGTTAATAGAAATACAAAAATTATCATCCAAACTAAATTGGAAAAGCCATGGGAGAAAAAAAAGAGCTTAACAGAAAAAACTCAACTGGTATTTACAGAACTTTTGTCTCTATATCTTCTCTTCTTTGTAATGGCCTTCAACTTCTTCACTGTTATTTTGAGAAGCTGCCCATTCTATCCCAAACTTTATGTAGAAATAGCTACAATTAAAATACATTGATCAATAAAAAATATTGCTTTGATTCATATTTTTTAGTAAAGCATACAAGTGGTAGAAAATATTTTTTCTAATGATATATTACAACATTTTTATAATAATGTTAATGATTTAAAATTTTAGTCAGTTTAATGTTTTTAAATTTAAGTCAACATTCTTTCATTCTGCATTTATTCATTGCTTAATCCAATTATTCTTAGCCTTATATGTTACTGAAAAGAATTCTACAAATAATAAGCAAATCCCATTCATAAGCACATTCTCGCAAAATCCATCCTGCATAATATTTTGGGAAAATACAATCTATAGTATCCTCTCCAGACTTTCAGATTGCAGAAAAAATTGTATGAATATGATGTAATCCCCTTGCATCTTGATTTACAAATTTGTAATTTTTTTCAACTGACTTGCTCAAAGGTAGGAACTTATTTTCACTGAACACATATCTCTAATTATAACTCACAGCTTGCATAGGAAAATGTTCAACAAGTTTTAGTAACAGCAGCTCACTACTAAAAATCCATGAGTAATAGGCTACATGTTTTACAATGTATTGTCTGATGACATTAAATACTTACAATCGATACTCAAGTTTAAATGCCAAGGAAAAACTTTTCTGATGATTTACAGATTTTACATTTAGAGACTGTTCTGAATATTGGAAATGAAAATTAAATTCATTTTAACAACACTGTTAAAACAAGTTATTTCGTAATTCTAAAATATTAAGTATGCTTGTAACCAATTTTGAATATCAGCTTCAGGGTCAATGTTTCCCATACTGGTTAGATTTTTTGCCCATTTCACATGATCCTTTGAGCCAAGTATTGAGATTGCATTGATTCTGGTCAGTAAATGTTGCTTCACTATCTAAGCAAAGAAAGAAACTAAAGAAAAACTGTTTCAATGCATTTTTGCATTTCAAATCAGCAATCGCATGTTCCACTGAAAATGAACATGAGAGGGAGACAAAATATTAGATATAAAATAGGGATGTTGATATTTACATAAGAGCAAAACTCCAACACCGTTGGACCGATCTCCATGAAAGTTGGCACTTCTATGTGTGTTTTCTCACCAAGAAGGTTTATGTGTTGTTAATTCTGTTGTAACTCCACTACATGGTGCTACATATTCACTACATATTCACGTCAAATGCAACCTGCAACACACTCAGCAGCATTTTGAATCTATATCGTTAAATAATTCCAAAACAAGGCATTCTAGGGCCTTAAAAACTAAAATTTTGAGGTCAAAGGCCTCAAAGAAACGTTTCTCACACTGTAATCTACAGAATGAGCTCTTCTCAAACGTTCTATTACATTTTTGCTAGTACGACGCTTCCCGATATTACCTCACCTGCTCAGAGACATGCATACATGCAGTAAATATGAATGAGAGGGGACAGAAAGCGGCAGAGATAGAGACACATGGAGACGGACAGGATGAGGGAGAGAGGAAGCGACAGTGAGAAATGGAGGTGGTAGGGTAGGTAGAACAACTTCTTCTGGATTTTCCTAGGGTAATATATTATTTGTGAACTGTAAATATGATACTATACATTACGATTGTTTAAATAATTACATAATTCAAACATAAATATTTAAATAAATTTTGCCAAATAAAGGAAGGTAAATGAAAACTCTAGACTTGGAGGGGGGGCATGCCCCCCCCCCCCTGGCTCCTCCCTGGATCTGCCAGTGAGTGGAAGCATGTTTACGACTATGTGCCAATGACATGTTATAAATCCTGAAACATTACTGTATTATTTACAAAGAAGGTAAAATAATTTTCTTGCCACTCTATTTCACTAATTTGCAATTTGGCGGTGTTGAATTATGCATTTAAAATTTTAGTAAAATTGTATATAAATAAAACAAATAATCCAGTCAATTTTTATCCCTTATTTATATTGTATTTTTACTGAAATGTTCTATTACATTGCACCATACATTTTTATCTTCAACGAGCCTGTTTTCCTAAAAAAAAATACAAATTTTTAGAGCCTAAGAATCTGTTTAAATACTGCACTCATTCCTAACATACCAGTTTATGCCATGATTGGCAATTACTGTTCACACTTTTTCTCAATAATAATGAAATCATAAAATTAATGCTTTTATTATATTTGCCTTAAGATGAAGTTAATACTATTTTATGTCGAAAGAGTTTTTTCAGAGTTCAGTTTGTTTGGGAAATAAGAAACACTGAATTAATATACTCAAAAAGGGACAAAATTATTCCTTTTTTATTATTTTATTTTTAAATTTGAAAAACAAAATTAAGAATTTTTTGTTTCCCTTTATTCTTTATTGTTTGTTATCTTCACTTCTTCATTTTCTTATTTTATCAGTTGTTGTTTTGCTTGCTTGTTTTTGTAACTTCTCATCTTTTGTAAGCATTTGTTGTATTCTTCCAATAAATAGCACAATGACTTCCTAATCTAGT
This sequence comes from Acheta domesticus, assembly GCA_031308135.1. Classification (NCBI taxonomy): domain Eukaryota; kingdom Metazoa; phylum Arthropoda; class Insecta; order Orthoptera; family Gryllidae; genus Acheta; species Acheta domesticus. The sequence continues at coordinate 221,312,636 of JAHLJT010000631.1, forward strand.
AGCTAAGTATATTTTGAGTCTGGCTAGTAGCTAATAGGTATTAACATAGGCCAGGAGTGAGGAACCTGTGTCTTTTGGAGTGTGATGTGCTTCATCAAGTTTTTGTATTGTTATCATATACTGTATGACAATAGAAGAGAGAGAATAGGAATGCTAAATTAATTTCTGTGATGAAATTTTCTGGCTTTTTTTGTTTTCTTGAAGTGACTGCCTTGAGGTTCAACTTGTATAAGACAATTGCTCAGCTTTGACTGTTTCAGAATGCAGGTTCTGATGCAGTGTGATGACATTTCTGATTTGACAGTTCTGATGTCAATTTGACTTGACTTGTCAATCTGATTTGACAATTCTGATTGACCAAACTGCACAATAAAGACAAAAGGTATTGCCACTGGGAGGTGGTTTCCTGAGAATTCATGTACCTGCTAAACACCAGTGCATAATGAGATGTCCATTAATCAGTGGCTTGGATGTCAGAAATGTCACTTGTGTAATTTCAATGTAGTAGATTTCCCATCACATGTTCTTGAGCAAAACATAATCACCTTCAACCTTCCTAAATTCCCTAGAAGTTTCTAAAATTTGTTCTGAACCACTCTGATTTTGACAAAATGACCACTAAAAAATTATTCTTGGGAAAGCAATTGTCTGGCCTCTGTAACACGGTATTGCTTACTTAATCCCATATAAAATCTAAATTAGTATTAAACTGAAACTGGTGGCCTGTAGCTACAGCAAAAATGCTGCCGGATAGAATAACATCAAATGGTTTTCCAAAAAGTGGCACATTCACTTCTCAAGAACAACAAAAAATATACTCTTATAATACTGCAAGAAATTAAATATGTTAACAAAACAGTCTTCATGAATATTGCAATAACATAGAACAGTAAATATACAGTACTACAACGATGCTTTACATACCAAGAATGTAAAGAAAGCTGTGATTCCATTATTCAACACTTGAGTAGCAAATATATAATGGCAGATGGGCTGCCTTGGAGCATTGCTGGTGAATGGAACAAGCTGTAATTGGTGACACACTGAGTATGAGAACTCAGTCAATAAGCCAATAAGAGAAAAGGCAGGATAACGCAATCAAATATTTGCATTTAGTTGAAATCAAAAGTTTCATTGTTTTGGAATTTTTTGTGAGTTCCTGGGTATTTAATAAAACAAAAGAAACCATCTTGTGACTAGAAATTGCTCAGTTTTCTTTCAATTTGTATGTGCATTGGAAGTTAGTAACTTAGATTATTTGTATTTTGCAAGTTTTTATTTTTTATATTATTTATTTATTCTATTAAATGGGGTCATTTAAATCTTGATTTGCTCCTTCAAATGAGGAAAAGTTCCCCACTCCTGCACTAAGACCTAAACAATAAATTAATCATCTTTTGAACATTGTATTGGAATGCTACGTAGTCGTGGCTTTGTGATACAGAATTCTTAATTTCAAGAAAAATGAACAAAAGAACTATCATCTTTCTGAAAGAAAACAATTTTTATTACTAAATTATTTAAAAATATTAATAACAAAAACAATTATCTTCTTAAGGAAAAACACAAGAACCATTGGGGAAAAAATGGTGGCTTTTGAAGAGATATTAATATTGCATTATTTCTTGATTTCAGAGGTCATTGACTTTGTTTTAATATTTCCAGCAATTTACGCGTACAAGTAGACCTATAATTTTTCTTTCTTGGTGGAAGAGGAGAGCAGATGACCTTCGTAAGGTGAGGCCTCGCTTTCAAACAGACTGTCCATCAATAATACAATGTCTTTTCCATTTTCCTAATTAAATTCGCGCAAAACTTGCACTAAATCCACTCAAAACTAAAACATCCACTTCCAAATTGTGAGAATTTTTCATAATACATATGTTTGTGTATGGTGTCTTGATTCTATAAAATTTCATTTACCTGAATGAGAACCATTTCTCTCATCAGGAACTTAAATTGAAACATGTTTCCTACATCTAGCATCTTAAAATGTATTTTTGTTCGAAAAATTTAATTTCTAGTGCAAATTATGCTAAGAACTCATATTAAATTGAAAATTTGTGGGACATTTAACATTTTTGTGCTGTAGCATTCATATCTGAAGACTTTTTAAAGAGAACATTTTTAAAGTCTTGCATAAAATATTTTTCAGAAAAAATTGTTGTATTATTTAAAAGTTTAATTTTGGATTCAATGTTGTCGAAAGTGCATTTTTTTGTGAAAAATCTATAATAACCAATTCATAAAATTGTGAGTAATGATTTTAAATATTGAGTAATTCAAGATAAAAGTGAACATTTATAATTTTTGAAAATTGAAAAGTTGTAATGAAAATGGAACTTGTTTCAAATTCTTAAATTCATGTTATTTCAATTGTACAAAAATGTTTATATTTGAGACCTTTTCAGAAAATTGTCACTTTGGAACTGAAGAGAAGGAGAAATTTGTCAAGTTTTTGAAATGCATCAGACCCATATTTGTGGAAATCTCAAATCATAAGCAGAATCCCTATCTTGTATTTGAAGGGACCAGGAGTAAGTGATGACAATCCTCAAAATTGAAGTTTTGATTGTACTACGACAATATACAGCTCATAAAGTGACCCCCATTTGTAATTTTTTTTCACTTGAACCCCTTAAATCTAAAGGTTCACTTGCTTGTGAACTTAAGTGCTTTCATGTGTATTATCAAGTTTTATACCCAAATTAAAATATTGGACATTTTCAAAAATCCAGGAAAAATGTTTGCAGGAGTTAGTAAATAATATTCTATTTTTAAATGTTTTGATGCAAGCAATTATTTTCCCAGTTTTTAAATAATTAAGCCCATCCCCAAATTTCCCTTCTTCCGGAATACATTGTTTGAATTCTTGGACAGCCTGTAAAGTATTGGCATTACCTTCATAAGTACAAAACGTTTAATTTACACAGTAATAAACAAGAACATATTTTAAGATAAGGTTTTATTTTGTGATCTTCAGCAGACTTAATTAGCCTACATCAGTAATATTTTTGTACAGTAATTGTGTGTACAACTGGTTTGTATTCAGCATGTGGAAAAGAAAAAGATTATAAAGAAGAAGAAGATGATGGAAAAGGAGGAAGCAAATAAGAGTAAGATGGGGGAGGAAGAAGCTAATGAAGAAAAGAAATAAATTAAAAATGAGGAGGCATCAAATTATGTTATTTTTTGGGTCAAGAATATTCTCTTATTGATCTGACAGATGCTACGTTTGGTCTTCTGCAGCTTAGGGCCAGTTTGGCTTGGCTTGGTATCACTTGTGACACAAAGAATTCTTGCTATTTTTCATTTCGTGTCAGTATCACAAGAACAAGAATTATCCATTGTTTATTTGACATTTAGAAATTGAACTTCTCAGATTGATATGTCATTTTTCTTGTACGTGTGCCATTTCTGTACTGGAAATATTTCTGGACGGCAGGAGAACCTGCTCTATAGCAAATTTGTAAATTGTGGTGATTTTTAAACTTGGTCAATTTCTCCTCGAATAAAATTTAATTTATTACTGCTTGATCTGACACAGGATGGAATTGGAGAATTTGCACCTGCTGTTGATAAAAGAGCTTACTGGGTAAGCTTCTTGGATGGCATGCAGCGTATTCTGCTGTTTACTTATGATTTAAATGTAGCTCGTGATGCTCAATCAGCTGGCGAAATGGAACGGATTGATCAGGAAATCACAGTAGCTATTCATGGAGTTGGACTGTCTCTTGTAAACAATTACACTGGTCTAGAAAATTTGTACTGCTGCCTTGCTAGGTCAGTGCCATTTACTTCAAATATTTTTTGTATTAATTTTTTGTATACCAACAGTTATATTTTTGCTTTTTACTTGCAGCTCTGGTGTCATATGGGAAATGTGTAAACTTAACCAGAAAAGATTCAAGCCCTTAAATGTCATGGATACTCGACTTGTGGAAGAAGCTTATGTCCGTTACCAACAAGATCTTGTTCTTGGAGAAACTCCAACAGTGCAAACATTAGAAAATGGAATGGAGGTTAGTTGTTGACTATAAATACAAGGGTAGGGCTTAGTAGGAAAGCTTTCATGAAAAGGTGGCAAGACACAATAAGTTATCATTAGAGCTTATATAAAATTGGTTCGAAACAATGATTTGTAGGCAAAAATATGCATTATGGAAGCATAGAAACACTCCAGAAACATGTAAATTGTTTATTAATTACAAAAGAAATGAATATATTTGCTTAGACAGAAAAAATAAGTGATAAATAAAAAGCAGTCGAATTGAGTAAATTGGTTGCTTTTTTACTTCTCGCTTAATCTTTCTTTCTGATCAAATATATTCATTTCGCTTGTAAATAATAAACAACTTACATGTTTCTGGTCTATACACACACACACACACACACACACACACATGCGCACGCACACACACGTGCACGCACACGCGCGCGCACACACACACTCGCGCGCATGCACACACACACACGCGCGCATGCACACACACACACGCGCGCATGCACACACACACACGCGCGCTTGCACACACACACACACGCACGCACACACGCACGCGCACACACGCACACACACACACACACACACACACAATTTATTCTCAATTTATACAAATAATATTGGTGTGATATGATATGGTGCCTGATGTTTTATTGTTACATTAACTTTTAAAAACTTAAATAAAGAGGGGAATAAAACTAAAGGGCTTAAAATTTCTAAAAAGTATGTAAATTGATATTTCATTGTTTTTTGTTGTTTTTTTAATGTATTTCTCTGTAGCATTGACAGAAAATATTTCTTATAGTTTTATTGAAATTTTTGTGTAGGTCGATTTGAGAAGGGAGAGTTGATACAACCACACCGTCGACGTCTGAAACGCACCTACAATACTGGTCTGTGGTTGCAAATGAAGACTTCAAAACATCAAATGCAATTGCATGCAAAGGTGAATCGTTTGCAAGTGGACAACCAAATGCCAGATTGTATTTTCCCTGTGGTGGTAGCTCCTGTCCCTTTGCCTCGCAGCATATCTGCCAACAGTGGTAAGTTATTACCAATTATGAAGGGATTACAAAGTCCCTTCAGCCAACAATTCACAATATACTTACAAAATACAATCTTAACATTGTATTGTGTTCAATTGCATTTAGGAAAAAATTTGCAGTGCTGTTAGTGGGTCATATTTCTCATATATTTAGCATGTGTTTTAAAAGTTTAATGTATTTCTCTTCATCAACATCACCAGCACCAATTTGTGTGTGTGTGTGTGGGGGGGATTCAACAGATAAAAAATGGGGGGGAGGTGACTTCTTTTCAGTATCCGAATGTTCTATTGAACTCTAAATATTAAAATAAATTAAAATGTCTTTTTTTTCTTTCTTAAATGTAAACTGATGTAGGTTTCTATCAACAAATTATATAATTTTAGTGAAAAAATTATATGCAAGTTATATAATAGTGTGTAGTAAGAGAAAATTAAAAATCTGTTGCTCAGGAAGACGTGCACTTGTGTATACTTGACTCATACACAATTGAAATTGTATAAGTGACTCAATAAATATTATTATTGTGATTATTTTTGTGATTATTATTATTATTATTATTATTATTATTATTGTTGTTGTTGTTGTTGTTATTGTTATTATTATTTATTATTATTATTGTTATTGTTATATATGATTGCAGCATTCAAACCATTTCTGGAATTAAGTATAGTGAAACGTTTGATGGAACATTCACCTGTTGTTCAGTATAAATACTTCAAGGCCCTTGTACAAGAATTTCACATTAAGGTGGATATTGGCTTTATCAATGCTCTTTTACAATTCATTGAAGCAGATGTCTCAGATGAAGATGAGGTGAGAGGCTTTTGGCAAGAAGAATCATATTCAAGATAAAACTTTGGTTATTGGCTTTTGTACTTCTTATTGGCTATTGTACATGTATGTGTTGTTATCTAGCAAATGCGCTTTGAGGAAGATTGCAAGGTCATGAACGAACCTCTGAAGGCACATGCGTCTCTGATGTCATCAGCAGAGCAGAAGAACTTTTATGATTTGTTGCATTTCTCACCTTTGAAGGTAATTTTAATTATGTTTACAAGATTGAAATTATATGAAAATACATTAGTGTTTTGGCATTAAACATAACATATTTTTTAAGAACTACTACATTCTTATAAACATTTCTTGACTGTTGCACAAATAACCTCTTTGTTGATTCTGTTTCTTCTTTAAGTCCAAGCATTCTATGTTCCAGTAATTTTGGGGCAAGTTATGTCATTGTATCTTTCAAGAATCTTTCTATGTCAGTTGCTCAAGCATTGAACACTTTCCAACCACAAATTTCAAATGCCACTTGCTCTAGTACTTATTAAATCAATATTCAGTTCCTGCTTTCAACTATAATGATTTTTTAATAAAAGTAGGTTATTTGGCCTCACAATAAAGACATTAAAATCATAGTTAATCTTCATTTTAGGTTAAATTTAAAGTTCAATTTATATTAATTATATTATCAGAATGAACCATTTTCTTATACTTTGCCTGTGGGGAACAACAGGAAAACTAAAAATGAAAGTAAGTGATAAGACGAGGATGTTGAAAGCACAAGTAGAGAAGATAGTTCACATACACTTGCACTCATTTGCAACATACATATACTGAAAACTTAAAACACTGTTTTCTCAATTAAAAAGATAATATTGTATTACATGTGTTATTGTACAATTCATAACATCCAAACTAGGCATGGTAACTCTGCTTGAATTTGAAATCAATTTTAAGTTTAGTTTATTACTGCACATGCTTTTCACTCATAATTCATTTCAAATCACATGGACAAATGCTAAGACATCTTTATTCAGTGTATATCTAAAGAATACAAATATCAATTCTGAATTTAGAAAAAAAAGGTTACTGAGTTTCCTAATTATCATCACTAGCTGTTGAATGATTTTCACGTTGTTTTTTTTTGGTTTTTTTCCTTCTGTTTATTTCACCTAATTTGTGATAAAATAAATATCCTTTCTCAGAAGGTGGCACACAGGAATGAATATCAGTTTCATATTCAATATTCACATTGCACAATAATGAAAACTGTTGCAGTCTATAACTTTGCAACATCACATTAGGTGACACAATGTTCTACAAAGCTCCTTTATGAAAGTCTTTCAACAATCTGATTTTAAATTATAATTTGAATTAGAAACTATTCAAATTAAAGTAAATTATTAATGAATATAGTTTTATTATATGTCATTGGATTTACAAATACATCTCATGATCATGATAATGGCCTTTATTAATAATACATAATGGTAATTCTGCAATATCCTGTTCACATGTAGCATCTCAAGTTGCATTCTACTCATCAGTTTATTATTTGTTTGAAATCATATTGTTTTATGCATAATTCATCCTGCCTTTCTATTTGAATGTAGATACATCTGAGTTTCTCTCTAAGCTCCACTGGAGGCGGGTTGAAAGGAGTAGGTCAGGAGGCACCACATTTCCTGAATGTTCTGATGCAGAGTCTTGGAGTGACCCTGACTGATATGCAAGATGTTGTTTTTAAGTGAGTTATTACTTTTAAGATTTGTCGGTAGTTATATTTTTACCTTCCAGGAAGAAAAATTTATTAATTTCATCTTGTTTGCCTCTTCTTTTTTTTTCTAATCTAATTTTATTAATGTTCAGTTGTAGAGGAAGCTTAAAAAAGTAATTTAATATTGATTAAGGAAATTATAAAGATTTGTCAAAACAAAGTAATGTTGCACATTGTTTCATAATGATCTCTTCCAATCTACGTTTAATCACCTATCTGAAACAAGTGATGCTACAACTTAAAGCAGACATTTGTGTAGTAGGAATGTGTGCCAGCTGTTTACAATTGTAACAATTGTATTGAAAGACACTTAACACTTCAAAGAGGTGTCCCAACTTTCTTTTCATCAAAAGATTAATATTACAGCACTAAAAGCCAAAGTGCATCAGTGAAAACCTAATGTCCTTACAATTTCATAAAAAAATTGACTTTTTTTACGACAGGCTTCCAGAATCTACTGCTCAAATTAATTAGCTTTCACAGATAAAACAAAATATCTTTATTTGCAGCACAGTACAGGTGAATATTAAAACAAATGAGTCCTCCTTTGTTTTTAATCAACATTATTCAGACATAGATACAAGAATGTTTAATAGCTTATCTTAATTTCATTTTCAATAAAACACTCATATGAGCAGCTCCATTTTGAATTTATATGCACAGTCGCTTTTTTCCAAGTATTTACTTGCAAATCGATCAAAGAGTTTCTAAAGGAATAAATTTGGAGATTTTTCAGGCCACAGTAGCAGTATTATCAGGTTGTCTTTCAACTTTTCTTGCGATCTTTAGAATATGAGACAGGTCACCAGATGATGTTTGAAAATATTACATAATGATTTCCGCTGATTGATCCAGTGATAGTTGTTATATCATTTTGTAAAGGAATGACCTTGTGGAACAATGAAAGATCATTTCAGCAATTAAATATTTTTACTTTCACATTGCTTTCTTATGTTTTGTGAGTCTCTCCAGAGCTAAAATATATGAAATTTTTAAAATGCTATGTAATATACTTGTTTATTAGATATTCAAAAATAGTATTAATTGCATTTAGATGTGAATCTTTGGATTGTATTTATTGTTATCATATAGTACAGAAGCATTAAATAAATCAAAACAAAATTGTGCATTACTGGTGAGTACATATTTGGTGAAAAAAATAATATTCCTTATTTTTTATTTGATCTTTTATAGATTGGCATATTTTGAAAGAAACTATACATTCCTTACCCAACGACAGTTGACATCAGAAGTGAGCACACATTATATCGGGCAGCTCTTGAAGCAACTTTATGTACTTGTCTTAGGACTGGACGTACTAGGAAATCCCTATGGTCTTGTTTTGGGTGTTGCCCAAGGAGTAGAGGATCTGTTTTATGAGCCTTTCCAGGTACCTCCTTGCAATTGATTTTTAATAAATTTACTTATCTCTGTCTACCTCTCTCTCTTTCTCTCCACCTACTCTCTCTTTCTCTTCCTCTCTCTTTCGCTCTTTCATCTCGATCTCTACCTCTAATCTACCTATAACATATTTATATCTACAACTATACCTATCTATGTGTGTATCTTTTTTTAACCTCTTTGAGAGAAGAGAAAAGAAAGAACTATTGTGGGAAAATTGACAATTTTAGAAAACCTTCATAGATTTTGAATTGATGTTTTTATAAATGTCATCTCAATAGACCTTCTTATTTTTATGCACTTGTACAAAGGGAGCTATTCAAGGCCCTGGAGAGTTTGCAGAAGGGTTGGTGCTAGGTGTGCGAAGCTTACTTGGGCATACTGTTGGTGGAGCTGCGGGGGCAATGTCCCGTATTGCAGGAGCCATGGGTAAGTTCCTAATGCAAAATATTATTGTGAATAGTATCAATAGAAACAAAATTGCATTATTCTAATTATTCTACTCTATGGTTTACAGAAGCCCAATTAAATATGCAACAGGCTTAAATAACAATAATTACATATGAATAACTAAGATATAAAAGTTGAATCTGTTTTTTTTTTGCATAAATTTTGACAATTCAGATTCAATTGATTTTTCTCTCTAAATATTTAATGAACAGTTTATTTGATTTAGAATTGTCTTTTTGATTATCTACTTCATTGTATAGAACAGGTTTAACAGACAGTAGTGAATGAATACAGAATTTACTTAATTTGTGTTCTGGAAATGTTAAACTATTATTAGCTATGAGAAAATATTTATGCTTTTGCAACAGGTAAGGGTGTGGCAGCTCTCACTTTTGATAAAGACTATCAACGTAAAAGAAGAGAGCAATTTGCCCAACGACCAGCTAATCTCCATACAGGTCTTGCTCAAAGTGGGAAGGGTCTTGTGATGGTAAGTATAAGTTTTCCAATTACATTGAAACCCCTATTTTACGCCACTTTAGGGACTGGTCAAAAAAGAGAGTAAAATCGAGGAAAATAGATTAAATTATTTTTTTGCACAGATTTTGTTTTAAAACACATAATTCGAAATATAATAAATAATACATTCAGGTAAAAAGAAATGAATAGAAATTATGGTGCTAAAATAGCATGTACTTTCTCGGATGTACTTTCATGCAAAATTACGCGAAAAGTACTCAGCACTTTCAAAAAATTGTGCATGACCTTTTTTCAAAATCTATCTTTAAGGAAATTTCATAAAAAGAAACCATCTCTGTCGTCATAATTTTAGTTGTAGGAAAACGCCAAAAAACGTTTGAACTTTTGCAATTTTTGAAAAATCAGAGTTTTCAACGAACATGAGACCTACACCTTTCTCTTTAACATCGTTCACACTATCCAACAACAACATTTAATAAAAAATGATGGAGCCATTTTTTTTCGAAAATTTTGAAAATGTCCCAGGGGCTTCATATAAAGTCTCCCCAAAAATTACAGCATTGGCTTCAAATTCAAGGGGTCCTGACATCAGCCCGATCAATAAGGGAATATTAATTTTGGAGAAAATCAGCTGAACGGTTCAGCTGCTAGAGTTGTTCACAGGTGGACAGACAGAAAGACGCTTCGCATCAGTCAATTTTTCGATATCAAGGATCCTCAAAACATGGATTCTGGCTTCACCATGTGTTAAAGGATTTTTTTTTTCTAAATTTAGCTACCGTCAAGTGGGGTAACTTGGACCAATTTTTATGTTTGATGAGAAATATTTCTGCAATGTAACTATAAATTTCAAATAGAAACTCCTGAGAAATATAGGCGTGTATCTATACAAGACATCTAAAGTACTTATTTCTGAATCTAGGTAAATTAACAGTTTATTTAAAATGTTTGCATGGATTGTCCAAGGTAACCTCCGAGTTGGGGTAACTTGGACCACATGCATATTTTTTATTAGAAAGTACTTTAAGACATTAATAAGAAAACATGGACCACAAAAACAACTTATTTAGGTTTGAAATATATATTTCAATGGAAAAATAGGCATATTAATATAATTTTCAAAGTGGATTACAACAGTTCACATGAACATGTAAATCTGCCTTTTCTTGAGTGGATAAGTTCCACAATTCTATTTTGATCAGTTCTTACTTCACAAATATTTTCCACTGCTGGGAAAACATACTTATTTTGGCATTTAGAAAAATTTCTCAAAAATTTAACACTGACAGTTTTGAACTCAGGTGACACCTCCAATATTTGACCGATGAATTGGCTTTTCCTGTCTCTTTGTACTTTCTGTAAGGCACATTTATGTTCTCTTTTGAAACTTCCACTTCATCTTCTGACATCCCCTCATCAGAGAATTCATCGAAGCAAGATGATGAGCTACCATGCACCATGTATCATGTAATAATGTTAGTCCAGTGATTTTAATAATAAATAACTGAAATTGTGTGCATAAACATCATTTGCAAAACAGGTAATTAACAAACAGTAGGGAACATGGACTAATAGCCCATGTTACCCTACATCTGTCTCTTTTTTTTTTTTTTCTCCTCCCACCTCTTCCAAGCAATATTCACAGAATAGGTTTTCTGTGTGTGTATCGTGAGAAGCTTAATTGAGGTTATAGCCAAAACACCAATTTTCATCAATTAAACACAACAACTAGCTACATCAGAAGTTTGTAAGCATATTTTTTTGGTGGCAAATGTCAGTTATACAAATAATGTCAACAATATACATATCTTTGTTAACTAGACATCCAAATGCTTTGTTAAAACCACAATGTATATCACTGCAACAGCTCCCATGCAATTTCAAACATACAAACCAGAAGAAGTGCTAGTAATATTACACCAAAAAATATCTGTACAAATTGGTCCATGTTACCCTCCTGACCTAAGTTACCCTATTTGTCGGTACTGGATTTATCCACTTTTTCGCTGCCAGGGCCCGGCGATAAGAGTTTTTCTGCCGAAAACTCACCACTTTTTTCCGCAGCCTTACATAACTTTCTACTGCGTAAGCGGTAGCGAGAAAGTAAAAACCAGCAACTGTCTTATCACTGACAACAAACTCAACAAACACACTCGAAACGAAACATGTAGGCTTAGTCCTGGAAAATTATTCAACCAACCAATTCAGAACATTCACCAAAATATACTCCGATTTGCAAATAGCAAAACTCATAACATTTATATCCCCATCAGTATCGCCACCACCCTTCACGAAACTGACACTGACATTGTCATCTTTTCTTTCAGAATGCCCGTGTAAATTCGAGAACTGCTGTGCAAAAATCTTAAAATCGCAGTTTTACCACATAGTAGAACTTCACAAGTCAGGCGCAAGATCGAGGAGTATGAAAATCGCGAAAATGTAAATTCGAGGAAAATTGTACATTTCTTATATAAGATGTTTCTTATAAAAATGCCGGGACTACTCATTTGTGACATGAATTCCGGGAAAACTTAAGATCGGGGCATGTAAAATAGGGGTTTCACTATATTTTCAGTTTAGTTCAGAAGGTACTGTATTGTATTTTGTTGAATTGAAATAAAATAATGGAGGAATGCATTTGCATTTACTCCAAATTGTCAGAAGGTTATTCTTGAGTGTATTTAGGTGTACTTCTAGAATTTTAAGGAACCATTAAAATTATTCTTTCAAATTGATACGAAATGTGATCATAGGGTGTTGTTGCTGGAGTATCTGGTGTGTTTACCAAACCTGTGAGTGGTGCTCGTGAGGAAGGTGTAGAAGGCTTCTTCAAAGGCATGGGCAAAGGAATGGTGGGTCTGGTAACTCGGCCTACTGCTGGTATAATTGATTTTGCTAGTGGAACTTTAGAATCAGTGAAACGGTGAGTATTTTCTTTACCATTCGAAAATAGTTAGTAGCAATGATGAAATTGAGATGTTCAATTAACTCTCTGAAAAGCTTATTCCTTTTCTAACTTCTTTATTACACAATGGAAAATTAGTATCACAAATCTGAAATAGGGAGTAGAGAAGGCAATGAAATGATGAATAATTTGTATCTACAAAATGAAATTTTAGTGTAATGAAGTTTGCATTACCATCTATGTGTACAAGGAAGAAAGATAAATAAAATTTAGGAAGCTTTGAAGAATGTGCTAATAAAGTTCCTCTCTATTTGGAGGAGTCCCGATACCTTGAAGATTGATTATTAAAACACTGATTGTAAGGTCCTCACAAATTAAGCTATTATTGTGCATAAATTCTTTCTCTTAAAAATTTTTCGTTTAGTAGAAGTAAGTCAGTAAATATCTAATGATCTTACCTCTCTATAGTATGAATAATATTTATATTGCCATCTCCTCACCTGCCAACTACTCAGTTCTTCCACACCTCAGTTAATGTTTGATCGTCTCCTATATTATTTCAGTAGTATATCTTTCCGTTGTGGCTCTCACTCGCAACCAATCTTTATAAATGAAATCTCTATAGAAAGAGAATTTCACGGAGACGTGATGAATTGCATTTTGACTTTAAAAATATGAAGGATTTGTTTAAAATGGCATCTATATGTTCATGTCAAATGCAACCAGCAACACTTGCAATGTTTTTGAATCTATATCATCAAATAACTCCTAAACAAAGTGTTTTAGGGCCTTAAAAATCAAAATTTTTAGGCCAAAGGCCTCCAGCAAAAATTTTTCACACTGTAATCTATATGATGAGACATTCTGTTTAATTTTCAGTTTGGCACTTCGATACTATCAATGCCACTTAAATATATCAGCCCTTGTTGCTGATAGCCATTTTTATGACGACACACTTAAAAGGCTTAGATTCCTATATCTTATACTTATGCTTTCTGTATACTCTGTGGTTTGTGCAGACTGATGAAGTTTATTTGTGTAATCATTAATTCAAGATTTGCTCTCCAGCAAGAACTAGAAGTACTATTATAGTTGCTGGATACCTATGAAGATTGTTACTTATGCGTGTAGTGAAACCATTCAATAAATGTTTTGCCATGGTGTATAAGTGCTGTGTACCTAATTATGGAGGGATGTAGGTGTAGTGAAGAGTGAAGACTGTCTTTGTGTTTTACCTGTACCAGTATTTTCGTTATCAGCAGTTCAATGAAATTTTCAAGTCAGTGGATTCAGACACACAGCTTTCTCAGAAGTAAAAAGCTTTTTTTTTTCTGACTATCACGAAAAGCTAAAAAGCTAACTGTCAAAGAATATTAAATAATTCCTTGAAATGTTGTCTGTAAGGAAGAGTTGTGAATTGTTCTAAGAAAGCTCTCCATGATACTGAGTAAACTTTTATTGAAAATTTCTTTTAAACATCAATTACGTTGTTATTTATTTTTATTTGATATTGTATTAGTACATTGCAAGTTACCTTTATACATTTTGAAAAAAATAAACATGTTTTGTTAACAACTTTCCCTGTTAGAATGGAAATAGAAGGATAGGGATGAGTGTGGTAATCCCCACTCATCCATATCCTTCATGCGAGAGTCTTTGCACGGGTACGCGGAGGTTGTAGGGGAAAACTTGTGCTGTGGCACAACACAAAGAACAAACTTTTTAAATTAGTTAAAGTAAAATAGCTTGAAATAAATGAAAGCACACTAACCTACAGTACTATGTGAATTAATTTAAGAAAGTAACTAAAATTAAAATTATAGACTGAATAGCGCAAGTCACTCAACAACTGCCAACGATCGCAGTCCAAGCACATGATTTAAATGTTGGCTATATATGGAAGTTTGTACATCAAAGCCCAGCTGCAAACTCATATAGTAAATAATGCACCATTTGATATTGAACTCAAAATGTCGGTTCCTTAAGATATTCAATATGCAAATATCATTTGAGCAACATTCCCATGTACCGAAGTGAAGACTAAGCCTACTAAATTGTTTCTAATGGTAACAAATGATATTTAGTACCCAAAGGTGAAAATATTAGTTTGATTATTCTTTGGCTTGGAATAGCTTTTCTTGAGGTACATAAGAGCGCAGAAAATAATCCAATACTTTTCAGTATACAAATAATTTTTCAATTTTCGAACCCCAGCAACCTGGCACCCTGACTCTCCAAAACACCCTCTGTTCCTCATAATAAATCAAGGAAAGTTATATAATATTGCAAAGAGTAGGGTAGTACTTGCCCGATCTGGTATTTTCCCACTACTTTACTTGGCTTTCTCAAGTGTAAAAACCTTTTCTAATATTTTTTCTGACTATCAAGGAAAAGCTAAAAGATAACTCTCAAGGAAAATTGAATAATTTCTACAAATGCTTTTAAAGAAGTATGAGTCGTTCCAGGAACATCTCTCTATAAAGCTGAATAAACCTTTATGGAAAATTTGTTTCCAACATCAATTGCATTGTTATTTTTATTTGATATTCTGTAAGTACATTAGAAGTTATATTTGTGCATTTTTTGAATAAATAAACACGTTTCATTATCAACTTTCCTTCGTAATGGAAAGGATAGACAAATTGATAGGGAAAGGATGGAGTGCAACATGCACGAGTTGTCACGTGGGTACGTTAGTATATAAACTAGTGGTGCAGCAGCACATGCTTTCTCTTATTATTTGTAAAAGTTACACAATACAATAATAAAGTGACATAAAACCTCATATTAAGTAATACCGTATATACTATTGTCTTGTCTTGTCATACATAGCATGTGCTGTGTCATTTGACAGATAAATTATTACAATTATATTTATTATTACGATGTAACACACAGCTCTGGGCCAGGTCATTCAAAGTTGGGTCGCCAAATGAAGCTAGGATCACTTTTAAAACAATACTTTATAATATGCAGAATGCTTACATGGGTCCAGCTAATAATTGATATTTTCTTGGTCATGGATGGATGGATGGATCAGGAATAAGCTCTAGTGTCATTACAGGGATCATTAATATTAATTTTAATCATTCAGGTTAATTTTGGATTCTCTCTTCGATCTTTTCCCATGTATTTTCCAATAGCCGTTCTTTTTTTGTCTTGTTTTCTGAAACCCACCACCTTTGTTTATACCCTCTTTTATTGTTTTCCACTGGTCTTCTTTGCTTAGATCATCCGTTTGCAGAGCCTAAAAATGATTTTTTAATTATATTTTGAACTCTTTGCTTATTTCAGGTGTATTAAGTTTTGTTACATCATATGTCATTCTTTGAGCTTCCAATCTTGTTTTATTTGATAAAATCTTGATACGGTTTTTTGCCGTCACTAAGTGATGGTCACTACCAATATCTGCTCCTCTTTTATTGCACACTTTGAGTAGAGACCCATGCCATTTCCGGGTTATTGCTATGTGATCGAATTGATTTTGTATCCTATGGTCTGGGGAAACTCGGGTGACTTTATTGTGTGTTTTATGGGGGAAAATGGTTCCTCCTATGACCATGCCATGATGTGCGCAGAATTCGACAATGAGCTCTCCGTTTTCATTTCTCTCTCCTAGTCCATGCGTTCCATTACTTATTCCAGACCTTCATTTTCTTCTCCCACTTTTGTGTTCATATCTCCCATTAGTATTTTCATCTATTTGTTTGGGATGTTTTGTGAAACTCATTGTAACTTTGAGTAAAATTTCTTTTTGATTTGCTCATCTGTATTTTCTGTTGGATCATAGCTTAGAATTAACATTTCTAAATCTGGCTTTAAAAGTGCAGTAATGATTCTATCCGATATTGGTTCCCAACTTATTAAGCTGCTCTTTATGTTTTTTGACAGTATTCCTACATCATTCTGGCTCTCCTTTTTCTCACCAGGAATACCAGAATACACAAATGAGAAGCCATCTGTTGTTTTAAGTTTGCCAAAATCCTTCCATCTGATTTCACATATCCCAAGAATCTCCAGACTATAGTCCACCATGTTCTTTACTGCTTCCCTCAATTTTCCTGGTCCTAACAAAGCACGTACGTTCCAGCATCCAATTTGTGTTGTCCTTTTCATGCCAAAAGTCTTCAACAAAGTAGTTCGGTCATTCTTTGCTTTGGTTTCTTTAATAGATTTATTTAAGAGAGTACTGGTTACTGGCCAATACCTCTGAGTGTCCATTATGGGGCTGCCATCATTCGGCCTGGCGTAGCTCATTTAGATTACTTACAAGCAGTAGCATGGGCATTTCCTCCTGTTGCCAATCATCTGTGAATATGGTTATCCTGCCAGTACTTGGTCGCCATTTCCTCATTTGTGTTAACAGGGCCCACCCCAGGAAGGTGACGTTGGCATTTGGTTGTGAGAGGCTTTGCGCATCAACAATCCTTAGGCCTCTTTGACCTGATTGATCCTTGCATTATTTTGATGCAATTAAGATGTCATCAACATAGACAAGTGGATATGTGTGAGGTTCTTTGGTATCAATGCATGGATCCGAATTTGTAGCTCGAAGACCAATATCTTCTAGAGTGTCTTCAACTTCGTGTGCCATTGTCAATTTGCTTAATGAAGACCATAAATGTCTTTCTTCAGTTTACAGATCTGGTTTGGAGCATATTTTGGGCCTTTTTCATTAAATAAATGTCTCCTTCTGTCTCAATTATTTGTTTTAATGATTCATTCAAGTATGGTGGTTTTGCCATGAAGCATCGATATCACCTTTCAAATAAGCATTAGTGATGTCAAGTTGAGAAATTTTCAAAATAAGTTTGACCGAAAATGCCATGAAGAATCTAAATTACTCAATTCTGGCAACAGGAGAGAATGTATCAATAAGATCGATTCCAGGTCTTCAAGGAAACATCACGCAAGTACTCTGGCTTTTCGTCTGAATAGATCCATCTTGTTACGGTTCTGTAGTCGATGACAATATCACTGCTCTGTCCATTTACTAATTCCCATGTGTCAATGGCAATCAGACCCTTGATCTCAGAGTATCATCAAGCCACTCGGATTTGTCAGGACCATTTGTAGCATTGTGTGTATTTATTTCAGTTGCATTAAAAACAAAGTTATTACCTTGTGATGAATCATTTTCTTCAATAACATAATTTTTATATTCATAACTGATTGGAGATAAGTCCACTATTGGCAATATGGGAGACTCTTGGTCTGTATGATCTTCGCCAAAATTAGTTTCAATCTGGTCTTTACTTACTTGCGAATTTCCCCATTTGGGTGGAGATCCTCTTTTCCCAGTTTTTACTTTTCTTGGTCTTCCACCTGGTCGTTTGGTTGTAGAAATGTCATCATTATCTTTGAGAGGTACAGAGGAATTCATGCCTTCGAATTCAAGAGAAGTATAGTTTCACTGCCATTTAAACTTTGGACTTGGGAGGGTTTGGATCCATTTCAACTATTTTTGGTGAATTTATTTCGAGCTTCTGGTTTCTTTTGTTGAAAACTTTTTCTCTAGGAAAGAAATCTTCGGACGATTTGCAGTCGAACTTTTCCGAAATCTTGTATTGCGTTAAATATGAATTGCTCGTTTATGAGGTACTCAGATACGATATCCCTTATTGCAATTGGAAAATCTAACGAATTTTCCGCATATATCTTTGCTTTCAAATTGATCTTTGTGAGGTGTATTGTCTAGGATACAAACCTTGGTCCCAAATGCATGCATTAATACTCGATGACAAGCACAACACTCAAAAACTGATGAACAATGACAGCTTGACAACCGGAATGCTTGTTAAAACGCAACGCTTCTTCAAGAAACCTAGAAATGATGACAAAAGCAATTTCAAAACCAAACAAATACTAAAGAATACAAAATTTAAAGTAAAGTGTAACTTGCAATAAAAAGGGACATAAAGAGCCGAATATCTTTGACAACAAAACAGAAAAGAGTTATTTATGTCTGTCAATTGAAAATCCCATTGTGAAATCATATCACATAGAAAAATTGTGGTGTATTGACAGTGGTTGTACTTCCCACATGTGCAACAACAAACATGCAATCACACATGCGAATAAAACTGTTGTTGCACATGTGGGAGGTACAAACAAGAGTATGACTTTAATGGATTTGGATTGATTGTTAATTGTGGATTAAGATAGAAACAATGTGAATTCTTTATTTGCAGGGCTGCTGATCCGAGTGAAGAAGTAACCCGCTTACGGCCTCCTCGATTTATGCATCCTGATGGCCAAGTACGACCGTATGTACTGTATGAAGCACAGGGCAACAAACTTTTAGGTGTAAGTGTATTTTGTAGATAATAAAATTTGTCTTTTATTTTTGTATTTCTTCTGCATGGAATACCAGCTATGCATTTCTTCGAGAGATGACTTCTATTCTTGAGACAAAATCTGCAGCTGTCAAAATAATTTTTTTGCCATGGGGGAGGGGTATCCAGATGGGATGTGCAGTGGATTGCCTATTTACAGCGGACATTTGATATTACCTACTTATTTTTCCTCTTATTATTTATTTAGTTTGCTAGTACTTATCAGCGTAATTCTGTGAGAGAGAACATTATATGTTGATTAATGTTCTCTTTAATATGCCTTAAAATCTGTGAGCTTCAGGAAACATAGGTAGGATTTCTCAAATTGGTTAGGTTTTGTTTTAATTTTTCTGATTCTTTTTCAATTACTCAATTGATTTGAAAGCTTTGTCTAAATGTATGTAAACAGAACATTACAATGAAACTATAAACAGTCCTGAAGTAAGGATCAAATCAATTGTATGTTAGGCTGAATCTGCCTGCTTACCTGTTCACAAAGTCCAAAAGTCTAGATCATTTTTGAACCATCATATGATGAAATTGTATGAACACCAAACTTCAGGAATCATTAAATCAGTTTTTCACTAGGATGATTTTTTAATAGTAATAATTCTTAATTGAACCTAGAAGTTAGTTCAAGTCCAGTGTAAAGCACGTGTTTTTCATTTTTTAATGTGGAAAGTAATGGTTACCCATAACAATACTTGTCATAAATTATGTCACCTTTGAACATTTAAGAGGCTGGTCCTTGGGTGGGGGACAATCCAGGGATAAATTACTTGTTTGTTGTTATTCTATAGGACAGTTCAAACATTTCAGGCCATATGGATAGTTCCTAGGTTTAGGTTTGATATTTTAAAAGATTCTGTAAGAAGATTGAATTTATGTTAACATACATATTCAGAGAAATAATGTGATTATAAATGAGGAGATTTTTTTAAAATTTGAATGGAATTAAAAAAATTGTAATTTTCAAAATTTGAATAATTTATTTATTCATTTATTTTTTAGAATATCCCTTACAAAGGTTATAGTAAGTAATGCACATCAAAAAGAAGAACGAATATCATCACAAAGTAATCATAAATAATACATATTAGAAATTTTGTAGCAGAAAACAAAGAATATCAAATAATGTTGTTATGTGTTTAAGGGAATTTTTAAGAAGTTGCAGAGTTTTGTTGGGTAATTGTGGAAAGAATCAACTTTGTCGCAGATTTCATTGGCTTCTTGTGATAGTCTGTTGAAAAAGGACGAAGTACAAATAATTTCCCTGCTGCATTTTATGTAGAATGGCTTGTGTGGTCTGTTGCTGTGTTGAACTATAGCTGGGACAGGATATCAGGACACTTAATATTATTTGCAATGATGAAATGCAGAAAAATAAGGTCATGAAACAATCTTCTCATAGTTAGTGTGGGAATATTTAGTAACATGTGTATGTTCTCATGATCATAGTCTAGTTGAGATATAGGTGGGCCATCTGTATATACGAGATGTTGCAGAGATCTGTTTTGAATTCTTTCTAGTAAGATGGAAAATGTGATTGTACAAGGAGTCTAGATTACTGTTGCATATTCCAAGATAGGCCTAACAAAGACAGAAAATAGCAGCTTGTGAGTAGATATTATGGAAGATTTGAGAGTTCAGAATGAATTCAAGCATCCTTCTGTTCTTACTGCAGTTAATTCAATACACAGATTAAAGATTTAGTGTGCATCGAAGATCTGTAAGATCAACTATATTGTCTACAAACATATTGACATTAATATGTTATTAAATTTAACTTACTATACTCATTAAATTCAGGTCAAAATGTACTTATTGAAATAATTTTGATAAATCTATATATTGTAACTTAGTAGTATCTCTTGTATTCATAACTTCCCTGAAGTCTAAGATAAAAGCAATTTGTCACATAAAATTCTGATCAGGCATGTCCAGGTATTTGTGATAAATAAATATCTGAATGACAGCTCTTCTAGTTACAGTAAATCCTTGATGAGGCATGCAGTGATTTTGTGTTATTTTGTGACTTAGTATTTAAGATTTGTGTTAACAGTGCTCTTGAAAATGTTTATATTGGTGTAATTTTGATTGTCAATTCATTATTAACTATTATCTTAATCATATAAATCTGTAAGTATAAGCAACCAATTGATTGACAATCAATTTCAAACTTGTTTCTGTTTCGGCAGGAATTGGAGAAAGGGCGTTACAGTTCAACTGATGTGTATATGTTTCACATGGGAATTGTGGCTGGAGCAAAGGATGTCTTGTTGCTGACTGACAAACGTATTATGTATGTTGTACATAATGATGTATTTGGAGGTTGGCAGGTAAGATGGTCATCAGTAGTCTTGAGCCTCTCCCACAAAATTTCAAATATATTACTTTATTTAATATTGTAAAGAACTGAAATGCCTTCAAATTTGTTTTGTTTTTGATTTTCTTCTGTTAGTTATCCACAAATTAATAAATCTGTTCCTCATTAAAGCTCGAGGAGGAAACTATCAATTTTTTAAAACTTTTTAATCTGCAGTACGCAGATCATTTTTATACTATGCTTTCATTAAAAAATAATTTACTACACTTCGAGTGTTTTGACATCAGTATATTCCCTCTTGGAAAATTGCTAATTTCACCAACTATAATTTATTTCAGAAGTATTAGAATACAAGTCTTGGGGATCCTGCAGTTCCTGAAAATAAAATATTATTGATTCTTTTAGTTGTTTTGTACCATAGTCGGTTGTTTATATAACAGTCACATTAAGTGAGCAGCTTGATGGCAATCATTCTGTTTCAAGTGCATTGTTGTACATAGTATCATTTACAGTGTTTTATGCAGACATTTTCAATTGAAATGTGCTCAGAAAATTTAGGAATGGTGTAATCTTTTAGCCCTCAATATACTTTCACTCACAAGATTCACATTTGTTTCTTGGAAAGGGGTGATTCAAATAATGCATTTGCAAATTTCAGCCTTCTCTAAATCATGTCTCCCCTTCTCCTTTGTAACAACTTGTAATACTTACACCTAACCTCCCCTTTTGAGCTTCCCCTTTTGTACCATTCCTGTATCCTTGTATAGTATTGGAGTAACTTGCCTATGTCTATCTGTACATCACTCATGGTTAGATCCCTTCCCAGCCCCCATCTGAGATAAATGAAGAGTCATTCAACGCATCTCAGTCTTCTGGTTTGTTTGTGAATCTGTTGAGAAGATTCTAAGTAATTTCCCCAAATGTGGCTTTTCATTTTTTAGCACTGCGATCTGGTGGTGGCCACATGCCCTGCCATGGGGCCGAGCCTATGCCCTCATATGTGATGGCAGTGAAGGAATGTAATGACACTTGTCTTAAATTGCTCTGATTGTATTGCTCAGATGCCGAAGTTTACAGTATGTGATTTAGTGCTTGGATCACTGAGAAGGAAAAGGTTCATTGTCAGTGTTGCCATCCCCTAATGCAAATGGAATAGTCCCTCTGGTGCAAATGTGATACACTCCTTTGAAAGAATAATTTAGATTATAAAATTATATTCTAACATGAATGTATAAGAATTGAATGGTATGTTATAGAGGAGCTTGCAAGTGTATAAATTTTCTTTAAAAAGCTGTCTGATAATACACTGAAAGAGTATACTTGTCAGAACAATTTTGGGAGCATTTGGATGAGGTTCTTATATTGTGGGATGGGTAGATAGTCTAGTCAATTGGTAGAAAATAGGGGAAAGTTTTGGTGTAGTATTGATTTTTGGATCCTATATGTTTTTGGGGTCGCTGAAAACGAATATCATGTTTGTTAACAAAAATTTTGCCCGGAAATACGTTTTTTTCGCAAAAAACATGTTAAAAATCCGCCATTTTTCAGTTTTTTCAACATAACTCGAAAACCATCCACCTTTCGTAAATAAAGGTTATACATAAAATTAAAGAAGATAAAATTGCCTACATTTTATGTCTTAAGAATTTTTTTCTCCAATGTACCATTCAACCGCTAGAGCAACCTGAATTTTCGTGTTTTTATGAAGGAAATTGTGAAAATGGGATTCGTCACTTTTTATCACAATGTAACTCAGAAACTACGCATTTTTAGTGAATATTGACCTTTTATGAAATGAAAGACTACACAATTGTCTACACTTTAGGACTTAGAGGTTCTTTGATAAGCAGTTGCGCCGCTACCGCGCGTCGAACCCAAAGGCCAAAAATACTTGGATGTTACTGTGAGAATGGCACCTCACTTATCCTCCCTCACTTACCCTTGCAAGCAATATAGTTGCCTGTTTCTAAATATGAGGGCTGTTGAATCACTCCAACTGAAAAAAGCAAAGTTGGTAATAAACAAGGTAAAACGAAAATTAAATATTTTCGAACCCGATGCCCCTCACCTTCATCGACGCATCTTTTTGTTTGACGACCTTGGCTTTTCATCGTCATCTGTTACGTAGAAATAGAGAAATGGAATTTTATTACTGTCGGCATTGTGTATTGTATTATTTCTGAACATGTGGCCATTGGTGGCCATTGAACAATTTCTCATGAAGCACATGAGACTTCATGTTGGATTTACACATGGTCGTGAGGTAGGGGAAGGTGTATTGGCGAGATGGACAATGGGAATGACGTCTGTACAACATGTTTGTGAACATATTGAAAATTATTCTGACGTTACATTTCACTCTTCTGAACAGCACATAGGTTTCAGGGACTCCAGAGTAGAACGAGACATCAAGGATGGAGCCAAAATGTGTTAATGGTTACTGCAGCATTTTCTCTTCCCACAAAACCCTGACCTATTTTCAACCAGCACTGATATTGTTGCCGACGATAGAATTAACAGCCATAAGGCTTGGGATTTGGACAATAAGGTCATCAATAGAATTATTGATGGTGACTTCGTAACTGTAAAATTCAAGCGTAGTTACAGAGTACAGCCTCTTGCTGTAATGACGTAATGTAGTGACGTCTGACTGTAATACGAATAGACGATTGATTCCTGTCAATCCAAGTGTCAAAGAATTACCAGCGCTAAGAATACGGATGTCCAGCTTGAAGAGTGTTTGAGCTATGATTTAGGCCCATATTCCTTGTGATTATTCGGCAGTGGTTTAAGAAAAGGAACAAAGTCAACTCTCTTTAAAGCATTCAAACCACAGAAACCAAATTCAATAGAGGCCAAGTTGAATAAGTCACCGACGGAGGATTTTTATTGTATAGGCTTCCTTGGAGTAAGAATCAATCATTGTCTTGTGTTTGTGATAATTATATGAATACGTGAAATCAAAATATCAATTGCAACCTGTGGTGGTTTTTTATGGCTACCATGATAGTGAGAAAGGGGGTACAAAAAGTGCAGAGCGAATTAAAAGATCTAGAAAACTTTCTTCAGCTGACATTCTGTTTGACGAAACAATGTCGCCAACGACGTCAAAAGAAATTTTTCTTGCTATATAATCATCACAACAAAACTCGATTTATAGCAATGTTGATTGCAATGTTTACTTCAGCGGGAATGACATGCATGGAAGCGAAGGAAGACGTAGACACCCTGATAGTCAACACAGCTTTGTCCTTAGCTGCAACTAATGAGATTGTAGTTGTAGTTGGTGAGGATGTGGATCTATTGGTCATTTTGATAGGCCTCTGCCAGCATGAAAACGTGTTCTTTTTGAAACCTAGAAAAGAGAAAGTTTCTACAGCTACGTTTTCTCTAATTGATGCTGTAAGTTAACCAATTGCCGAAAACAAGAAGAACCAAGAAATCATGTTGACACAATAAAAATATTCAAGAACTGCAATGCGACTCAGGAGCTGGTTTCTGATGCTGGTGAATATTTTCTTGTTTCATTATACGGCTATAGCGGGAAGAACGCGTCATCACTCAACAAATATTTTTGACATATATTGAGACTTTTTTTTTTACATCAAATTTGCCTTCAAGTACAAGTCAATCATTGCTGTACTACCACCATCAGCAGGTGGAGCACAACAACACTCTTTAAGAGTCGACCATGAGGTCCAGCAATGGCTAGGCGTCG
Source organism: Acheta domesticus (assembly GCA_031308135.1). NCBI lineage: Eukaryota > Metazoa > Arthropoda > Insecta > Orthoptera > Gryllidae > Acheta > Acheta domesticus. Next base: position 221,337,863 of record JAHLJT010000631.1, read on the forward strand.
AAAAATCTACCTGAAGAGTGGTGATGGAAAGGAACTAAACAGACCTTGCGCCTGTGACAACATTGTTTCCATCCGAAACTTCAGCTTTATTGAAACTTGTTTCAAGCAAATGCACCAAGAACTGTCAAAAAAATTGTGACTGCCAGAAGGCAGAGCTTAAATGCTCAAATTAGTGCTTAAATTGCGAGAAGAGTTCTGATAATACGACAGTGGTTACTGATGATGACCTAGAGGATGAATTAGAATTGGAGGACGAGATTAAGCCAGATTTCCCAACCTATGGAACTGACGAAGAGGGTGGAAGTGGAGCAGGACATTCCACAAGGTAATAGTTCATACCAAACCTTAAGAAATAATACAATACACAATGCCGAGAGTAATAAAATTCCATTTCTCTATTTTTATGTAACAGATGACGATGAAAAGCAAGGGCTGTCAAACAAAAAGATGCGTCGATGAAGGCGAGGGGCATCAGGTTCGAAAATATTTAATTTTCGTTTTACCTTGTTTATTACCAACTTTGCTTTTTTCAGTTGGAGTGATTCAACAGCCCTCATATTTAGAAACAGGCAACTATATTGCTTGCAAGGGTAAGTGAGGGAGGATAAGTGAGGTGCCATTCTCACAGTAACATCCAAGTATTTTGGCCTTTGGGTTCGACGCGCGGTAGCGGCGCAACTGTTTATCAAAGAACCTCTAAGTCCTAAAGTGTAGACAATTGTATAGTCTTTCATTTCATAAAAGGTCAATATTCACTAAAAATGCGTAGTTTCTGAGTTACATTGTGATAAAAAGTGACGAATCCCATTTTCACAATTTCCTTCATAAAAACACGAAAATTCAGGTTGCTCTAGCGGTTGAATGGTACATTGGAGAAAAAAATCCTTAAGACATAAAATGTAGGCAATTTTATCTTCTTTAATTTTATGTATAACCTTTATTTACGAAAAGTGGTTGGCTTTCGAGTTATGTTGAAAAAACTGAATTGGGTAAAACACTACATTATATTCCATAGACCAAATGGATTATAATTTTATTAGATTCAACTTTTGTATATGGTACTTATACTGTCTCAAAATGTTTATTTGAATAACACTTAGAGCAGTTTATAGATTGTCTGTTAAAATAGTTATTGATTCAAAGTATCCTTGGTATTGTAGACAATTATAGATAAAATCAGGAATTAATAAAAAGAAGACAACACAGCTTGTAATAAAAAGGACTTATATTTATGTTTAAAAATGAAATATGAATAAAAGTGCTTTGTATTACAACTTGTGTTATCTGCCTTTTATTAATTCCTGTTTTTATCTATGATGGTCTATAATACCAAGGATACTTTGAATCAATAAATTTATTTGAATATTATATTACAGTTTTTAAACTTCAATGTATGGCATTTAAATCTATCTGAGTTGTCTCCCAAATGAAAAATGGGAATAAGTGACATCTATTAACATACGAAATATATTATTTGTCCATTGATCTTTCTGCAATAGTAACCATTGAATATTACTATAGTGTATTATTATAGTTTATGCCAAATCTATATTAACTTTCCATTAACAAGGACAATAGTATATTATCTCTTGCATGGCAAACTTTCTTTCTATCACCCACAACAACATGGGCTGCAATGTAGTCCAACTGAGCGTGGATTTTGATGACTTAAAACATTGCTAAAAATAATCAATCAAATGTTTATAAAATGTTTTAAATATGCTCTAAAAGCAAAGAAAAATAACTTTAAAAAATTTGATGAAAACCAGTTCGGATGAACTACTCAAGCTGATATGTTACTGATGTACTTGAGGCTTCTTATATTAATTCAAGTGAACTCGACTTTGAAACTTTGGGTTTTGACTATTCTTTCCCAGAAAATATCTGTCTTTAGTTATCCCAAAATCAGTTGAACTGCCAATGGTACTGATAGGATTCACAGGAACCTTAATTATATTCTTACAATGACTGCCATTACAACTTCTGAGCGAAGAAGTCAAAAAGGCTACCAGGTATAGATACTCTGGAATTCTGGGGAGAACATTTGTTGCATTTCGTAAATATTATTTGTAGCAAGTACCTTTAAAATGATATTAAAATCGATGAAATCAGTGAAAAATGCATTAAAAATTATGGGAAAAGGTAAAAAATTACTTATTAGCCAAAATCTATGCCAAAAAATGATGTACAAAAATGGGTCATTTCTTTTTATCATAACATAAAATGAATTTCTATACCATACAGCATTGTTCTAAAGTGAAAAGAAAAAAAATACATTTCATATAAATTCGATCCCTAGTAAGGAGGAGGGTTCTTTGATTATTTTCATAGAAAGTAAGACTCAAAGTTTTAAAAATGGTAACCATTCTCTGCAACTTGTTCATTAATGATGATGACTAGACATCGGATGTTTAGGGAAATGCCTATTTTTTTCTAGCGACTTTATTTAAATGCGGATAATATAAGTGCACGAATCATGACAAATGATGACATATGACGAAGTTTTATAATGCTTATTTTTGCTTATTTTAGCGTAAATGCCTTTTTTTGCATAAATGCCTTTTCTTTAGAATAATTGTACGTTTTTGCCTTTTATGTATTATTTTTATATACAATGCTAAGATATCAGAGAATCGACCATGATCCAACCTGGCCATTCATTACAAAACCTTCAATTCATGTATTTTTATTTTGAAATACGAGAGAATTCCTGAAAGTATGCCTACATATTTTTCTCCATTTCCCTATTTCATAAATACTAGCCATGTTCTGAGAAAATGGTCGATTGACAATACACTGGGGACACCTTTTGAGTGGAAATAAATGTAAATTCCCAGAAAGTTTCAGCGTTGCTAATGTTGGACTTCTAAAATATATGCCAAACGCATCAGTAGGTGTTCAGAAATCCTTTTCTGTATTCAAACTGATTTTGTCTCCCAATCGTTGCAGATTTGAAATTGCAATCCATGAAATGTTACTTGATATATATTGCAATGGAAACTATTAATAATAAAATGTAGAATAGTTGTAAATATGTATGGAGTTTTATAAATAATTTTTTGTTTTATTTTGAATATAATTTATGACAGTGCCTTTTTTTCTCCTTATTCTTGACATTTTCAGTGCCTTTTTAGGCACCTAAAAGACCATTTTTTAGTGCCTTAACATCTGATGTCTGATGATGACCATTGATATTTAATGTAGAATTTTTAAAATGAAGAATCTTTTCAAGCCTCTAATAATTATTTCTTTGTTTCTTACAGGTGGATTGGGAATATACATGGGAATCCCTTGCTGCTCCTCCAGCAGTTGTGGAAAAAGGCATTTTCATTACAACTAAAGAGCCTCGGAAAAAGGTTTTAGGTATTTTTGGTTCTGCTGACAAAGGAGGAAAAATTATATTGGTGAATGATGTTGATCAGCGAGAGGTAATTTTTTAATTAAAATCATCATCATCATCATCATTGTCGCCTTCAATCCCCTGGTCAACTCAAGACTATCCCATGTTATGGGCAACACAAACTGTGTTAAGAGCCTCTCTTGTGTGCCTTCATCATAAATGCTATAAAGTCAGATATGTGAGAAATTATCAATTCTGTTCATCCAGCAGTATTACTGTCATTCAAAGGCAACTCCAACTGATCGTAGATAGACTACGAATGAGGCATTTTCACCAGCTTGAATTCAATTGTAGTCACTTCTGCAGGATGCACCACTTGCATGGAAATTCAGACCGTAAATCTTTACCTTGGAGGGAATCAGCTGACATTCATTGATTCTGCGAAGGTCCTATGACTGACATTTGATGGAACCTGAATGTGGTGTGTCCACATCTGTGGGATAACAAAATGACTTCCTTAAATCTATGAACCCTCAGTAGCTCATCGACTGCACTTGCCTTCTGCAACTATTTAGGTGACTCATCCAACCAGTTATAGTCTACGGTAGAATTGTTTATGTATCTACAGCCCTTTCCACTCTCTGACCCTTCAAAATACTCATAATTCTGGTAACTGTATATTCACAGGTGCATACCGCACTTGTAGAATTTACGGGCTTTTAGCTGATACTGGTGTGTGCCCCTGAGAAAAAGAGCCATTCTGATTAGGCCCTATGGTGCTATATCGTAAGTAGTATTGAGCCATTCGTCCCACTGGGCTTTTTTCATCCTCAGTATTAGAGTTCATATGTTCTTCAAATATCACTGCCCCAGCAAGTATCTGTTTTCAAAATCTGTTGCGGGATTTTGATGGCTACTTGTCCTCTTTAGTGAAGCTGTCAAGCGACCCCATTCCTCTGTGGAAATTGCTTTGCTCTGCTGTTACCTGATTTTCCCAAACATGGATCCCCTCTTGCATACCAGACAATTTTTCAGGATATGAGGGGGGCCTATCCTGCTGGTTCTTCATATTCACTGATGGTTCTTCTTTCAAAAGTGAAGTGGCTTGATCATATAGGATCTTGATCCAGAGCTTTTCACTTGGAAAGTAAACCTTTTTGAATAAAATAATATTGTCATACTTTTATCAAATTTGCCCTTTTAGTTTTTATCAATATTTGTTAATTCTTTCTTGTAGATCAGTCCAAAGTTTCTATAATTCCAGCCTCACAACCTTTGTTGTGCTGTGCTATATTCTGCTTACTAACCTACCAGTGTCGATTCATATTTTGTAGTAGGTTTCAGTTTTTGTTTTTAATGTAAAATATTAATAATCAATAATTTTTGGGATGTTAATTTTTCTTAATTTCTTCTAAAATAGTCTTATGTCATTGTAATATAGGTATTCAGCTTGAATTGCATGTGATATTTCCAGGAATTTAATTATATTGTGTGACATGTCTAAAATTTTTTAATATAACCTTGAGTCAACAAAGTTTGTTATTAATTGCACTCTATGCTTTCTTGCAGTGGCTGGTCAAGAAAATGAATGAAATTATGAAAAATTGAAGCTTCATGCTTTTTGGTATTTAATTTTTACAGTTATGCATACTTGGACATTTTACTGTGAGTTCTGAATGATTGTTTTACATTATCCTTTAATTTTTTGCAATGATGAGTCTATCACTTAATGTTTCTGTCAGATTGCAGGTTGTCCAAGTGCTTCAGTTCTCTTTGGAACATGTGAAAAATTTTTGTGCTTGTGTGCACCTAATTTGGCACACAGTTGGTTCTGCCTAATCTGCGGTCCATATTGTGGTGTCCAAGTACTTACTGCCTGCCCCTGAAGTCTGGAGTTCATGAAAATAAAAAAAAAATCTATTTATGTTTTTTCATAACATTTTATATTTTTGCTATTATTTATTACGAATAATCGTTTAAGAAGATGTGAGTATGCTATGTATTATTGAGAAATGAATATAATACAATTGGTTTATTTTTCCTCTAAGAAAGAGAGAGGTGATTGAGAAATAATGAGATCAACAGAAGAACTGCATTACCTGTGAACATCATTTCAGATTACATTGAATAGTTTTCTCCAGTACTTCTGATTCATGTGGTAGGTACTGAAGTGCCTTGCTTATTGTAAAAAAAAAAACCTAGAGAACTTGGAGCTACTGCAAGTGCCTGGCTTTGCCACTGATGCATTTCTTCCTTATTTAATGATAGTGTACATGCAGTTGAAGTTTTGTTTGTGATATATTTTATGACTGTGAAGTTGTAAGTGAATTCTTAAACTGTGTAGGTATTTTTTATTCTCAGAACAAAATTAAAACCTGAAAAATTTCAGTTGTTACTTGATGTTTCTTGGATTATTACAGTATTTTTTTCTGATTAATGCAAAGTTTGGGGTACATTTGGAGTTATACAATGAAAATAACTTTGCGAAAATTATATGTCAGAGTTTAAAAAATGTCTCATAAATTGAATTGACCATATATATTTTACTCAACTTATTTGCAGAGTTGACTATTTGCAGAATTGTCATGTAGTTGTACAAGTAACGTCATCAGAATTTTTAATGTTATTTAATTAAATAGATAACAATGACAAAAGATGAAACTGCATATAGGCCATTTTTGGTATCTTTGCAGCAAGGTGTTAAACATCCAGGCATAAGTCTATTTGTCAGAACTTGTACACATTTGAACCAATGTATGTGAAGTGAAAATTAGTGTGAACTATTACTGAGCAATGGATTAAAAGCTGTGAAGAAACTATTACAATTATTGAGCATATAGTTCATTATAGTGAAGTGTCAAGTTTTTGATTTAGAATAAAAGTATCGTTTCTGTGACCCTGTTGTACAATGTTCAGCTTTAGTGTTCTGTGAAAAAGTATTTCACATCGATGTTGCATTGAGGTGTAGATTTTCTTAAATGTACCATTCAATCAATTAAATATTGGTAACTAATGCATGATTTTGTACAGTATTCTTAAAAGAATGATCATATGAATCTCAAGGAAATTGAACCTAAATATTTGTTACATTTCTATGTATTTGCTTCTCTCATTATTTGTATATTTGTTTGTTAATTTGTGTTTTTCATAATCTTTCGAAGATGAATGAATTATTTATAAGAGTAACATTCAAAAAATACATAGATATTGTCTTCCTAGTTTTCTACCACTGACATTTATTTGTTATTGCACAAACATTTGTTGTTTTAAATGAAGTGTGAATATCACAATGTTATGGTATGTTATTTATAAAAACTTCACTTACCCAGATTTTATCCCAAATTCTGTACTTTAGGAAGTTCAAGAGGCAATGCAAATAAAGCATTTAGGAAAATATTATTTTTTATAGTGTAACAAACAATTTGAAGTCATAGACTATATTTGCCCTAGTTGTTTTCATAATTCTGTTTCAGAGTTAGAGAAACAGAAAATAGTAACATGGCATAGGCATTGTCTCTTTTACTTTTAAGGCAAAGACAAAAACAACAACAACTACAAATAATAATAATGATAATAATAGTAATAATAATAATAACAACAACCACCACCAAGTGAAGTGGCTCAGAGCGTAGTGCACTGGAGTCGCAATCAGTAGGGCTGGCCATCCTCACTGGGATTTTTCTTGTGTCTCTTAGTCATAAGGTGAATGCTAGGATGGTTCCAAATGCCCATGAACACCTCTTATCTACCACTACCCACCTAACACCTCACACCATCATCCTAGTCCTTTCACCCCTCATCACCACCTCCCTATTCAGTAATAATAAGAACACCATCCTATCACCTCCTAATTGATTATTCAAGGCTAACAACCTTGTTTTAACCAAGGGATACAGCCAAAAGGTTGATCCTCATAATTACACCCGTTCATCTCTCCAGGATAGAATATGACTGGGCCTCGAAAGAGAGAAACATTTTGCGTGGTCATTTGTGGCCCATACGCGAACAACAACAACATTGCTCTGCTCGAGCTGAAAAGAAAAATAAAACTAATGCTTCAGAATGACACAAATTTTCTTATACTGTAGTTAGTTTCCTTTCTCTGTAGACTGAGCTAACTTTCTGGTTTTGTAATAGGCTTAGGTGACTCAGGGCATCAAATGATCTCGCTGCAGTGCCTCTGATCTGAAGGTCCTAGGGTTTGAGCCCCCAGATTTTTGACTCTAGCTAGATAGGTTGAATTCAGCTGCTGCTGGGAGAACAAAAAACAAAAACTGCTCTGCTTGGCAGTTTTCCATGGATTCTCCAGTCAACACCGGGAGAATGCCTGAGCAGAATCCTAACAAATGGACCACGAACTGCGTACAATCTTTCCTTCTTCCTTGTCCCATCCTTACCCCTTACACACACACAAATGTAAATGCACTATACATATCGGGAGATGAGAGCTTATCCCGGCTGAGGTTGTACTCCGCTGGTAGGAGGGTGCCTGATTGGGGAAAACCCCGTAAGCCGACATGTACGTCGGCGCTGGATTACCGACTAGGTGGGTCAGGGCTTTAATAGATGTCACCCTATGCCTATGACCGAGAGGTCCTAAGGTTCGAGTCTCGACGGTGGCAGGGTCGAATGAAGTCGTTGTCTGGAGGAAATTATAGCGGCCGGCTGTTCTGATCGGTAATTTTCCGTGGTTTCTCCGATAACACCATAATAAAGGGGTCGCGTCACGCACCGCTTGCGATCTTTCCTTCCCCTTCTTTGTTCTATCCTTTCCCCTTACACACATACACTTACATACACTATATTATTACCCGTCGGGAGACCAGTCGTGAACTAGAGTCCGTCCCGGCTGGGGCGGTTCCCCCGCTGATGGGAGACACTAAGGAAAACTCCGCTAGCCGACGAGTAGGTCGGCACCTGATCTCGCCGTCCAGCAGGGGAAGACCGCCATCTCCCACGATAAAACATTACTACACTTACTGGACTAATAACCGTAGAAGTTGACGTGCCCTGAATAAATTAATAAATCGGCGTTGGAGCTCTCCATCCAGCGGGGAAGATTAACCCCACCATCCAAGAACAACATCGGCACCAATAAAACCGTTTTAAAAATGGGTTTAGGGGTGCCACAAATCCCATAAACACCCATTTTTCGACTGTTTTTCGCTAATTTTTAGAAAATGACGAATAAATATTATTTAACCTGATTTTTATCAACGGATTTTGAGCTGAGGTGGTGCCCACGTTACCCCGCAACAATTTTATGATCATCAACCAATACTTATTTGACGCAAACATTAGGTCGAATATGGCCAATTTTACGTTAAAACCATAGAAATAGACATATTTCAATTGACCACAGCTCCGGAAATGTTTATCCAAAATGCTTTTAATTTATATACGATTAGAGCTTGAAATCTCTACTTTAAGAACTTTGTTTCGCACAATTAAACTATTTCACTTCAATCGGCTAAAACTTCGCCGCGCGGTATTGCTATTTATGACCCACATTTCTTTCGCTCTGCTCTATATGATTCACTGTTAAGCTGTATTCAACATATTTGTAGAGGCCTAGCGAAAAAAAGGTTAGTTTTTAATGCAAGAATAACATTGGCATCAATAAAACCGTTTTTAAAATTAGTTCAGGGGTGCCACGAACCCCATAAACACCACATTTTTTTCGGCATTTTCGCTACTTTTTAGAAAAAAACGAATAAATATTTAATGGTATTTTTATCAACGTATTTTGGCTGACGTGGTGCCCGTGTTATTTCACAACAATTTTATGATTATCAAACATTACTTATTTCCCTCAAGCAGTGGGCAACATTAGTCCGAATATGGCCAATTTTACGTTAAAACGATATAAAAGACACTTTTCAATTGGCCATAGCTCCGTAAATTTTTTTCAAAATACTTTTAATTTAAAGAAGATTAAAACTTTAAATCTCTATTTTAATAACATTACTTCGAACAATTTAACTATTTCATTGCAATCGGCCAAAATTGCTCCGCGCGCCATCTCTGAAAGCAGGCCTCATTTGAGCTGCACTTCTGTGACTGATTTCTTTATTCACTATGAGGCTGTATTGTAAATATTTGTAGAGATATCAAACGGGTTTTTGTTTCTCCATTTTAAAGAACACTACATGGAATTTAGAAACCTATGAGCTATTTTTCCCTGTTTGTTTCTGTGCGTGCAACAGTGCCCATTTCATCGCGCCGACCGGCCTGCCTGTCCCGGGTGCCGCCCAGGCCCACGCTGCTGAAGGAGGCACACTCACTTATGCATTCTGAAAAGCCATCCTTTCTTTGTTTAAATTTCTTCTGTATTTCTAAACTCAGTTAATGATTTATTGATATTTCCACGTGCAAGCATTAGGCAATCGAAAATGTTAGCAGTACACGGTGCTGCACATTTAGAAAACTAACAATTTTTCAAATCAATTTTTTCATCTCAGTTGTTGCTTCAGTTTATATTAAAGATGAATAACTGTTATGTTACAAACTTAATAAGTATGTTTAAAATAGTATTAACTCGTGTACATGAATTTCAATTATTCTATTCATTTCAGTCCTGGCGTACACAATACGTGTACAAACTAAACATAAATACTAAACATAGTAATTTTGATTTCTACGCAATTGTGGATTCCAATTTGCGCTGGATATGACGCGAACTCTTTTTTGAGGCTTTACTAAACATTCTGGTGACAGTTCTCTGAATGCAATTTTTTGGCGTGAAAACAACCAGAACGAAAGGCGTCACTTGTTGAAGGAGTAGCACTTTCTACCTAGGATTGAATTTTTGTTTGCGAGCGTATACTAAATATTTACTGTTTATTTGTAAATTTTCTAGGTACAATTAGTTAACTATTGAACGTGATTACGTAATTTTCCAACTAAGAAGTTGTGTCTTCTAACACAGGGAAATGCATTAATGAGTGTGCCCCCTTCAGTGGCGCGGTCCCGGTTGGCGCGCGCGTGGCAGATCAGCGGTAGCGACTACATGGACACTGTTGCACGCACCGAAACGATGAGGAGAACAATAACGCATGGGCTTTCAAACGCCGTTTACTGTTTTTTAAAGCCTAGTAACTTACAAACTCTCGTGCTGTCTTTACAAATATGTTCAATACAGCCTCATAGTGAATAAAGAAATCAGTCAAAGAAGTGCGGCTCAAATGAGGCTTGTTATCAGTCATGGCGCGCAGCGCAATTTTGGCCGATTGCAATGATATAGTTAAATTGTGCGAAGTTAAGTTCTTAAAATAGAGATTTAAAGTTTTAATGTTCTCTAAGTTAAAAGTATTTTGGATAAAAGTGCAAGTGTGGCGACAACAAAAAAGTAATTTTGTATCAAATGTAAGTAATCAATGTTTACAATTTATGTCACATGCTTTAGAAATTATATATAAACTTATAAATGTCAATTGTTTCAATATAAGAATTTCTTCTCAAAGGATATAAATGTAGAGGAAAGATGGCCGGTGTGGCAATGTTATCCTGAAAGTAGTATAAGCTCTTAATGCACTTTGTCTTGTTTATAATGAATAATATTAAGTCACGACATAGCATGCCTAGGACATAGCATATTTAGTTATCTATGTCGTTTGTTTCAACTGAATTAATCGAAAATTAACGAAGTTTCGATTACGAGATTTGGCTGCAAGACAATACATCATACATATTTACGGATATTTTAGGTTACAACTGTAACCCAACACAACAAACGATTGTATATAATGTTTCTAAGATAGGTAGCTAACTATGGGAACACAGCCAGCAAATACATTTGCGATGCAGAGTGTGTTATTTAAATTTTTTGAAGTTGTGGCAATGTTTCACTCATGGCCATGTTACCCGTCGTTACCTTAAACTCTAAACAAAACACATTAAAATGACGTTTGTCATGTTATTCAGTGTTTGATAATCACAGTTTTTCTCTGCAGCTTTATATAATTTTCTATACATTGAGTATATATTACGCATGAAAGTAATTTGTGGTATTTTAGAATTACAGAAACTTTCTCGTACTATTTAGATTCCGTATCTCTTTAGTCTGGTCTAGCTGTTTGGATTTGGCCATCCTCTTCCTAACTGCAATCTATTAGCGCGAAGGAGCGCGAGCGAGGAAGTTTGGGAGCTGCTTGCATTATGTATGAGTGAATGTTATCGGTAGGAGTGTCATTGCCTGAATCGATAAAAGTGTTCGAAATGGCTCTCAGACGTTTTGACAGGTCGTGAACCAGAACCAGACTCACTCCACTCAATCCAGGGAAACCCCACAGTAACATCTAATGCTTTCCAAACTGGCGCGTCTATCACTAAGTTGTTCAAAATTTATCACCAAATTATTTGAGTGTTTTTTTTATTTAGTAGGTTTTACAGTGCTGTTAGAGGGATGAAGTGCTAGAGTTTATCTAGCATTACTCTTTTTCTCATTTTTTGGTAGTTAATTGTGGTGCGCGAACGCGAGTGCTACACACAACACACAATTCCTTACGCAACACTTCGTCACTGTAATTCCGTATGGACGATTCTCTCGACCTACAAAAATAAGTTTTCTGTAGCTTGCAACAATCCCCCTCAGGTCTGATTGCGTAAATAAACAAGGAACTTGGTGTGCATTAAAAGGTGGGTATAGTGTAGGATATCCCAGATGAAAATACGGGTTATCATGTATTAAATAAATTAGAGAATAGTTGGGATGAATAGAATGAAAACCAATAAAATTATTACTAAATCAGTGTTCAAAGGAGATTCATTTTAGTGTATGTATAAGTAATTAAGTATTCTTATTAAGAGTTGTCATTTTAGTTTATGTAGTCATTTTCATATATTTATTTTGTAAATGTTCATAAGTTGATAATATATTTTTAAAATAGAAACATTTCGTCATTTTATTTTTACAACGAATGTAAATAAACATTAATATACATGCAATGTTATCTTTTCTTTATTATCTTAATTCCTAAAATTAAAAAAGTAAATTATTTTCAAGATAATTTTTTAAAAAATGTTTTGAAATTAATCAGAATCTTGACATTAGTGCACATCCTCTAAAACAATAACCTTAATTTGAAGCATCCTGACAGGGACGCAAATTCCATGCTTGCCATGGGCGCCTGAATACCTAGATACGCCTCTCAGGAAGAGTAACAACACGTCCTTTGTGAGAATGTTCGTTGCAAAATTTGGAGTCGTTTAAAAAAAATAGCGTTTAAGCATCACTTTAAATGCGAAATTTGAAGCTCTTTTCATAAGAATGTTTTGAGTTTTCGAAAAGCTTCATTTGAAGTAATTTGAATCACTTCCACCCACAAATGCAATAATATATTCAAATTATTGGAAATATGCAGACTAACAGCGTGATATTTCAAACGTGGGGCTAAAACAGCACGTACGTTCTCGCCCTTATTTTCAGGCAAAATTACGCTAAAAAGTACTCAAATTTTGGAAAAATTGTTCATGACCTTATTTCAAAACCTATCTTCAAGGAAGAGATTTCATTAAGGGAAAAAACTTTCTCTTTTTAATTGTAGTTGTAGGAAAACGAAACATTTTGAATTTTCGCATTTTTCGCAAATTCTGAGTTTTCACCGAAAATGCGACCTGCACCATTCTCGTAAACATCTTTGACACTGTCCAACAACAAAATTGAATAAAAAACGATGGAGCCATCTTTTAAAAAACATTCCCGGGGGTACATGTAAAGCACCCCCAAAATTGAAGTATCGGAGCCACGACATCAGATCGATTGGGGAATATCAATTTTGGAGAAAAAGATTGACCGGTTTAGCTGCTAGCATTGTTCACATACGGACAGACAGACGTTTTGCCGTCAATCGATATTTCATTATCAAGAGCCCAGAAAAATGGATTTTAGCTGCACCACGTATTAGAGGATTTTTTTCTCTCTAAATTCAGCAATTGGATTCATCCACTTTTTCGTTACCAGGGCTCTGTAATAAGAATTTTTCTGCCGAAAATGCCCCGTTTTTTTTCGCGCAGCATTACATAACTTTCTCCCCACAATTTCTGAAACGTAACATATGACGTCTGACTACGGAGGGGGTAATTTGTATTATGAAACAAGATTTATGCTCTTTCTTTCTCGTATGATTACGTATATATAGAGTAATATACACAGGATAGAGAATATAAAATTGTCACCTTTCTTTGAACAAATTTAACAATAGAGAATGTTAAGTAATGTTGCTGAAAACGATTTCGAGATTTCAACGGAAGTACACATTTTGGGGTCCCTTTGGTATACCGAAAAAGTATTGGTTTTTTTTTCAAACATCGGTCACTCCGTCTGTCCGTCTATTAGCGCCTAAACTATATGTAGGATTTTTTTCGAAAATGGATGTTTCCCAATCGATAGAGCTCGAGTCAAAGCTTTGCGATTTTGAAAAACGTTCTTTAAAATTTGAGGGTACTTTACCTGAAGTCCTTGTGATATTTTCAAAATTTTCTCAAAAATGGCTCCAATTTTTTCTTTAAACTTTTTTAAAGATTAGAGTAAAATACGCCTATGAAGATGGCATAAGTCCGATTTCCAATATTTACTGCGAATTTTCCAAAACTGCATACGTTTGAATTTTTTACGGCGTTTTCCTACAACCACAAAATTAAAGTTAGTAATTTTTCATTCAATTTTCAGGTTTTTCATTAAGACATGTATACTTTTTTGAAAATTTATTTCCCCGGTCGATCTAGCTCGAGTCGAAGCTTTGTGATTTTGAAAAACATTCTTTAAAATTTGGGGCTTCTTTACATGAAGCCCCTGCAACATTTTCAAAATTTTCTCAGAAATAGCTCCAAATTTTGCTTTAAATTTCTTATCAGAATAGAGTAAAATATACTTATAAAGGTGACATAAGTCCGATTTTCACTGTTAACACTGAATTTTCGAAAATTGCAAAAGTTTGAATTTTCTTCGGCATCTTCCTACAAGTATAAAATTGAAGATGGAGGTTTTTGCCTTCAGACAAAAACAAACAAACAAAATTTGATCTAAATTATTAGTTATGTGATTACCGTATTGCACATTTTTGAAACTTTTAGTAGTTTTCGCGCAATATTGCGTGCAATATGTGCAATATTAAATCAAATTACTTCAAAGTTTTTCGAAAGCACTAAAGATTCTTCTGAAAAACCTTCAAATTTCGCATTTTACAGCAACGCTTAAACGACATTTTCTTAAAAACAGCCACAAATTTTTCAACGAAAATGTCCATATAGGACGAGGTTTTTCTCTTCTCTAACATATTGAAAGTAATTTTTCGAATCTACGATTAGGAAAACGAAAAATTGAAAAAAAATTAAAAATGTGTTTTGGGCGGCGATAGACGGCAGCTGGCAAGAGGATGGAGCAAGACCGTGAACCTAGCCCATACCAAGGAAATTAAAAACTTTACTGCGATAATGTCTGTACCATTCTGTAGCATAACTAGTTACTTTTTTGTATACGGTATATATATATATATATATATATATATATATATATATATATATATATATATATATACACACACACACACACACACACACACACACACACACATATACGTTTCGTTCCGTCGTAGTATAGAGAAAGTTATGTAATGCTGGGGTAAATCGATTTCGAGATTTCAAGGGAAATACATGTTTTGGGGGGCCCTGATACCGAAAACTTGGTAATTTTCAAAACGTCCGTCCTTCCGTCTGTATGTCCGCCCGGCTGTTCGACCGTCCGCCCTTCCGTCCGTCCGTCTATGAACATCACTAGCGCCTAAAACATACCTAGGATTTTTTTCCAAAATGGATATTGCCCGGTCGATCTGTCTCGGCTCAAAGCGCTGAGATTTTGAGAAACTTTTTTAAAATTTGGGAGTATTTTACATGAAGCCACTGCAACATTTTCAATTTTTTCTCAAAAATAGCTCTAAATCTATCTATCTATCTACCTATCTTTTTTTTGTTTATGGGAATGCGGAAACCTTTTATAGGCACCACGATTTAACTTCGTGGTAGTGTGGGAGTCCCTGCCGGTTTACCTACTAAAACCGCCACCCTTGTTCAGACCTTCCTCCCCCTACGGAACCGCCATTAGGCATTACATCGCAGAGGGCGGTCTTAGCTGCAGCTCTTCACCATTTTGTTACTTCATTCGTCATTTCTTCCGTCTTCTTATTTTTTGTCAGAATCGTGTTAATATATTCTTCAATTTGCGTCTATTTTGTTTCATTTTCGAGCATTTGAGATACCATTGTTTCAGGTGTCAATTGGGCTTCTAATTGAGACTCTAGAGTTTGCCTTTCCCTTCTCCAGGTCTCGCACTCAAAAAGGGTATGCTCTGCATCATCTCTCTGGTAGTGGCAGTATCTGCACCTCGCATCCTGGCGGTGTCCGAAGAGGTGTAGGTAATAATTAAAATTACCATGTCCACTCAGTGCCTGTGTTACGTAGAAGCTCAACTGCCCGTGTGTCCTGTCGGCCCATTTATTTAATCCTGGGATTAATTTGTGTGTCCACCTTCCTGTCTCTTCATTGTCCCAGCGCCTTTGCCAGCTTTTCATGAGCCTCTCCCTGGCTATTTTTTACCTCTTTTGTTGCCTTTCGTTCCGTGCCATCTTGTTTCAATGTATTGTATAGCTCGGTTCTTTCGAACGCTAGGAGGTCAATTGATGGAATTCGCCTACTAGGACCAACACTGCGTTCTGCGAGACCGTCCTGTACGCCGAGATTACTCGGATCGCGCTGGCTCTCTGAACAGAGAACATTCTTTTCCCCCAGCTCCGTCTCGCCAGTGTGTCTGCTCACACCGGTGCCGCGTATAGCAGTTTGGCGTGGACGACGTTGGAGAGAAGCCTCCTCTTAAGGAGTTTCGGCCCTCCGATGTTTGGCATCAGTCGTGCGAATTCACTTTCAACTTTTGCTGCTTTTTGAGCTACATTTTTGGCGTGTACCCAGAAGTTGATTTTCGAGTCAATCTCAACTCCCAGGTACGCTAGACTACTCTTCCACGGAATTTCAGTGCCTGCAACGATGAGTTTTGGTTTGGTATATTTTCTCCTGTTTGTGACGAGTACGGTTTCGGTTTTCTCCGTTGCCATTTGAAAACCCCTTCTGTCTAGCCATCTCCTGACTCTATCTAGACTGTCGTTTATTATGATCTGCATTTTCTCTGCTGTCTCCGATTGACTGAAGATGATTTCGTCATCTGCGAAGCCTATCAGCAGGGTCCCTTTTGGGAGACTCATTTCGAGGAACTCATCGTATAAAACGTTCCACAGAAGTGGCCCGATTTTCGATCCCTGTGGCACTCCACATGTTACTTCATTCTCTAGCATATTACAGGAATAAAGAATGACCTTGTCTTTGAGGTGGCTGTGACTCTTCTCTAAGCGGGTAGTCTGGCGTACTTCTCATCTTTGGAGCTTCCAGAATATAATGCCATCTTGCAGAGTTAAATGCATTTCTTATGTCAATAGCGATAAGAGCACAGAAGTCCTTTTGGCTTCGCGTAGCCACTTTGCCATTTTGGCTAGTTCCATTACTATTTTGTTGGCGTCTATCGTCGACCGGCCTTTCCGGAATCCGTATTGCCTCTCTGAGAGCCCATTTGTTCCTCGTAGATGTTTCTGAAGTCTTTGATGGAGAAGGCCTTCAAGGAGTTTGTCCATATTGTCTAGAAGACAGATGGGCCTGTAAGAAGACGTCTGGTTGAGAGGTTTGTCTCCTTTTCTCAGTAGGCTTAGTTTCTGCCGTTTCCATTTTTTAGGGAACTCTGCTCTCTTCAAGCATGCATTGAAGACCCCGATAGGATTTCAGGATATAACTCGATCACTTTTTTTAGAACTTCATTTGGTACTCCTTAGGGACCAGGGGCTTTTCCATTCTTTAATTGCTTTCCCAGATGCTCCAACTCTAGCCTTGTAAAGAGTAGATCCTCCGTCACTTCACAGTTGTCAAATGTATCCCTTATCCAGTGATCTTGTTTTTGGAAGAGATCGTTAATGATCTTATTGACCCATTCCGGGTAATTTAGTCCAGGTTTGTTCTGGGGGATCTTCAATTCGTTTGTTACTATTTTATACGGCAGGCCCCATGGGTCATTTTATACCTCTAGGATTAGACCTCTCCAACACTCTTCTTGTCGCCTTTTGATAGCTATTTTAAGTTCCTTCCTTGCGCATTTATAATGCATTTGGAGTATCGGGTCCTCTTTTGATCTAGTTGCTTTCTTTCTAGCACAGAGGCATTTCTTCCTTAAATCTGCGATTTCACTCGTCCACCAGTACACGGGGGCTCTTCTTTGTGTTTTATTTCTTCTCGGCATAGAAGTTTCACATGCAGTTACGATTTTCTCATTCAAACTTTTTAATTTGTTTTCAAGATTGCTTTCGCTTCTCGTCCAATTTAGTTCATCTATCAGTTTCATTTCTTTCAGGATTGCCGTCAGATTTGATGTGTCTAGCTTACGGGGTTTCCAAGGTTAGGCCTTTCCTGATTGCCCGTTAAAATCCTTCTGTAATTTCCTTGGCTTTTTTCTATGTAGAACTCTATATATTGGTGTTCACTCAAGGTGTAGTCTTCCAACAATGGAAAATTGCTTCACCCGTGTAGCCAGTTTTGGTGTGGAAAGCGACAGGTCGATTATAGAGCCAGTGTACAATCTCGTAAATGAAAATTCATTACCCCTGTTAAGAACGACTAGATCATTTTGGGCCATGAATTCGGTGACTATGTCCCCCCTTTTGTCAGATCTAAACTCTCCCCAGTTCGCCGCTTTGGCATTAAAGTCCCCTACGTTAAGGATGTTTCCTGTGGCAGTCCTGACACTTTTCTCTAGATCATCAATATATTTAGTGAAGTCTGCTTCACTGTCGTTGGGCGAGTAGTAGCAGCTGTATATCCGAATTCCTCCTGCCTACACTCAGACATACCCTGCAGCTGTCTCGCAGTAGTTGATGATGCTGAAGGTACTGTTACGAATTGCTATTACCGCTCGTTGTGTCTATCTATAAAACTGGATGTTGTATATATACAAGGTATGTGAATTAGTTTTGAGGGATTTACAATAGATGGCGTAACTTGTGCTATATCGCATCAGACTCTTCTCTAACTATATTCTCGTGTAAGCTCTATGAATAGGCTTTACTGTTCAGTATGTGACGTTGGGTTGATGTGTAAACAACACACTTGTTTGCAAGTCTGAAAATGTTGAAGTACGAGCCAACAAAACACCATTTGCGGGTAGTGTTACTTTTTCTGTTTAATTCGAAGAAAAGTCATGCTGCTGAAAGTCATCGAGTGCTATTGGAAACTTATGGCGAACATTCTCCTTCGATAAAAACGTGTGAGTATTGGTTTCGACGTTTTAAAAGTGGTGTTTTCGATACAGTTGACAGAGAACGCCCAGGGCAACCGAAAAAGTTCGAAGATGCGGAATTGGAAGAATTACTCGACCAAGATTCATGTCAAACGCAAGATGAACTTGCTGAATCGTTGAATGTTGATCGCACAACCGTTTCTAAACGTTTAAAGGCTCTCGGTATGATTCAAAAGCAAGGAAATTGGGTGCTATACGAACTGAAGCCGAGAGACATTGAACGCCGATTATTCACCTGTGAACAATTGCTTCAACGCCAAACCAGGAAGGGATTTTGCATCGGATCGCCACTGGCGATGAGAAATGGATTCGGTACGATAATCCTAAGCGGAGAAAATCATGGGGTTTGCCTGGTCATGCATCGACATCGACGGGAAAACCGAATATTCATGGTGCAAAACTTATGCTCTGTATTTGGTGGGACCAGCTCGGTGTTGTGTATTACGAACTGCTTCAACCGAACGAAACAATCACTGGTGAACGCTACCGAACAAAACTGATGCGTTTGAGCCGTGCATTAAAAGAAAAACGTCCGCAATTCGAGCAAAGACATGATAAAATGATTCTTCAACATGACAACGCTCGACCACATGTTGCTTGTGGAGTGAAAAAATATTTGGAAACGTTGAAATGGGATGTTTTACCCCACCCGCCATATTCACCAGATATTGCTCCATCTGATTACTACCTGTTCAGATCCATGGAACATATATATATATATATATATATATATATATATATATATATATATATATATACTAGTTGACCCAGCAAACGTCGTTTTGCCATATAAATTATTCCTAGGATTATTTTAGTAGAAAAAAATGACTAACTTATTGTCAGTGTTATGAGGATGTGGTATATATGAGTTGAAGAGGCATGGAGCGCTGTGAACGATGATGGAATATAAAAATATCAACTTCCGAAGGCTAACTAAACATTAATTAATTAAGGCTAATTAAACATTTCGCAGGAACAAACATCATACATTATTAAAACAAAGTTCCTTGTTCCAATGTCATTTCTACCTGTAGTCAAATAGTAATTGCAATTTTTTCCTGCTAATTATAGTATTAATGATATATTATAGTATTAGTCTCTAATATGCTTAAGAGTCTTCAAACCTAACAAAACAATGTATCGCGGAGACAAAAATTTGTTCAGTTGAGTCTGGCACTGGCCTGACGTTGTTCTGCCCCTATATCTTTCTCCTTCCCTCTATTTCTCCGTCTCTCTTTTTCTCCGTCTCTCTCTCTTTCTCCGTCTCTCTTCCTTTCTCCTTCCTCCTTAAAAAAATTAGCATTTTCCTACATTATTACTGCATGCTACTGCGTACTCTACTCGAGGTACGCTTCCTGAAGTCGCGATCGGATATTCTCACAGTCCGACGCACCTGCCTCAGTTATTTCAAAGGCGGGAAGTGCATGTCAGCGACAAATCGTTCTCACTTTTGGAGTGAAAAGTACCATTGACGTCGCGCTTGACGACCTTTAACCTTAGTGTCCAAGAAACATTGTCGATCACCGTCATGTAACACTTCGATGAGAATACCCCATGCTGCAGTGTTTGTTTGCTGGTCGTAAAATTCGCCAGTTTGTACGATGCCTTCTATTGTGTCTAGTCTGCTAAACTTCATTTCTGGATAAGATTTTGTGAAGGTTTTATTACTGATGGGAAAGTTATAAAGTCAAGTGTACATCAACCTGTGCTTTTCAAATGATTTTTAAAAAGTTTGCATTAATTTTAAAATTTTTATAGGGATTTTTTTATAAATATTAGTTAATTTTATGTAAATGAGTTTTATAATAAGAGTATTTTAATATTACATATTATATCCGATTTTACATATTTATTACATATTCTTACCATTTTCATTGCATATTTATGTACATATTTTGACGTTTCATATTACATATTTTTCCGGTATCTAATTATTACCGACTAAGTATTATTTGCTTACTCTTCAAAAACTTGTATTTCCTTTATTTATATATTAAATGTATTAAAACATGGAACTTGTTTTAAGAATATCTACGGTGTCGGTACGTCTAACAAATTTTAATAATATATTTATTTATCAAAGTGGAAATTTGCGCCCCGCGAAAGCAGCTACAAAATGAATTTTTATGTCCTCGGGCTAAACACTGGGCGCAAAAATGTACTTTGTAACCTTTTCCTTGGAACAACGGTTCCACTTTATCATACATGAATGACAAACAAATTAAAATGGTGCCTATTGCAATACCACTTGCACGAACGAAAAATTCTATTTTGCGCCCTACATACTAAAAAAATATTTCGTATCAAAGGCGTAAAACATAGAAGAAAAATCGAATGTCTTCATCGCTCTGAGGATACTTTGAACAGTACCAATATCTGTGGCAAGTGGAGAATGTAGTTTTTCGAAACTCAAACTCATAAAAACATTTTTACGCTCCACAATGAAGAGAGACTCGTTAGCTTAGCTACTATGTCTATCGAACATGCTGAAGTACTTGATCTAGCTGAATTAATCAAACAATTCGCGAAACAAAAAGCGCGTAAAGTTAATTTTTAATATGTTTCATTGAAAGTTTTGTAAAATCGTTTGTGTTACACTTATTACGATTGCTTTTATACTTGTAAATATCATTTGTCTTATATTTGTGGTACACCTAAATATGTAATTTAAAATAATTTGTGTTTTATGTATATATATATATATATATATATATATATATGTGTGTGTGTGTGTGTGTATATACACATAAAACACAAATTATATAATATATATATATATAATAAATCATATTTTACTTTAAAAAATATTTATAAACATTATTATTATTGGGAGAGGCGCAAACATCTAATTTTGCCTGAGGCGCAAAATAACCTAGCGCGGGTCCTGGGAAACAGTACTACATAACTATTACTAAAGGCAAGAAAGTACATGTTGTGTAAAAATTTTTTTCAGTAAGCTTCACATACATACGAGGTAAATAAGAATGGACATTAAATGCAGCGTATTCATAGAAATGTCAGTTTTTGTTTATTGAGTGTCATTATTGAGTTTATCAAATTATTATATTTCAAAATCGCAACACGTTTACAAATAGCACGGTCAGTTGATTCAGCTTCATGAGACAGGGTCTCGTGGCAGAGGATTCAAAGTTCGTGGATATTTTCGGCTGTGTTTGAATGAATAAATATTTTCAGTTGTCTTTGAAGCATGGCAGACATTGCGAACTTTGTACCTGACCAGTGGTATCATAACCGAGGTTGGGCCATGGTATAACATTGGCAAAGTTTTAAAGGTTCAGGACCGAAATGTGTCTATTGTATGTTCAGAGCACAGTGTAATCTTACACCGTGGTTCAGGGTGAGTGATGGTGCTCACCACCACCACGAAGAGCAACGTCAGGCACCGCGAAAGGCCCTGTCAGATTTTTAGACGTGGAAGAGAATAGAAAACTAGTACGAGGAAGTCTTTGCCATTCTGTAGCACAATTAGTTACTTTCTCGTATACGTATTCGGGGTAATGTACGTAGTCCAAAGAAAGCTATGAAATGCTGCGGAAAATCAATTTCGAGATTTGGACGGTAATACACGTTTTGGAGCCTCTTTTACTGAAATATTTTTTTCGAAATGTCCGTCCGTCTATCCTTGCCTGTCTGTGTTGTTCTTTCAAAACGTCTGTTGGTTTGTGAACAGAACTAGCGCCTAAACTATTAGTATTTCAAAATAGTTTTCTATAAAAATGAACTAAAAATTGCGCATTTTCAGAAACACACAAACAACAGTTTCCTAAAAAACTAATCCAAAATTTTCAATGAAAGTTTGCATATAGAACCAGGTTTTACTCTTTTTATATATTCTTAAAGTAATTCTTCAGTTTTATTATTAGAAGACTCAAAAATTGAGAAAATGAAGAAAAATGTATTGTAAGTGCCGATAGATATCAGCTGGGAAGAGGGTGGGGGAAAACCGGAAATCTAGGCGGTGTAAAGAGATTAGAAAACAAACTAGTACGCGAAATTCGGTTCCGTTATGTAGTATCACTAATTCGAATAGGTAATATAGGGAAAATATTGTAACGCTGCAAAAGAGCGATGCCGAAATTTTGACGGATTACATATGGGGCGGTAGTGTTCTTTCAAAAACGTGTCTGACCGCGCTTCTGTCCTTCCGAATAAAAACAAAACAAAACTAGTGGTGTTACAAAAGCACATACTTTTTCATTATTTCTAAATTTTCAATTTTCGAAAATTCAGAAAGTTCAACGAAAATGAGACCTGCGCCAGGTAGATTCGTAGGCTTCCGCGGCCGGAGTCATTATGTTCTTGGCTGTCCGGGATGAGCCGCGTCTCAGTTGGTTTTACTGACGTTTCGTCCATCTTGCTGTGACCTTCTTCAGAGCTATACTGCTGAGACCTGCGCCATTATTTTAAGCATCCATTATTTAAAGAACGTCTTCAAGGAACAGATTTCATTAAGGAGTCTAGTGGTGCTAAAATAGCACGTACTTTCTCGCCTTTAGTAATGGTTATGTATTACTATTTATACCACAATTTCTCTCCGAATAAACGCATCTCAGCAGTCATTTTTTGTAAAACCCATGACAAATGGTAGATCATTGGGTGCGAAAATAAATAAATTTAAACAAATACCAACCAAATTAGACAATTCTGACTCCTTTTTGTACAGATAAATCAAGTCACAAGAGTCTTAATTCTCAGAAATTCGCGTGCGCAACGCGGAATGCTATTGTATTCCAATCTGATGTTTCCTAAAGTCTAGCAATTTCTTTTCATATATTTCAAATATGTATTAAAGAATTTCTAAAAGATTGTTGAAAACGTATAAGATACTCTCCTCTGTAAGAAACGAACAAAGAAATGTGAAAAAATACTCACATTTTAACTTATGTAGCATCCATTTGCCTTGAAACGACTGTAAAATCACGTTCACGAAGCGCAGTAAATTCGGAGCAGGTGACTTCGTTTGTAGCCAAGAAAAACACAAAAAAATACTCAATTTTCAAAAAATTCAACATGACCTTATTCGAAGATCTGTTTTTATGAACACATTTCATTAAGAAAAAATTGTGTCTTCATAGTTGTAGTTGTAGGACGGCGTCGAATTTTTTTAATTTTTTAAAAATTATCGTAAAATCAAGCATTTTAATGAACATGAGACCTGCACCATTCTCTTAAGCGTACTTTAAGCGTACAAAAGCGTACCAAATCGAAGGTCTAAATTTAATCAAAATTTTTTGTGCCATTTTTAAGAAAAAGTGGTTTAAAGAAAATAAAAATTACCAGTGTTTAACCCAAAATTTCGCAAAAATTATTCATGTTTTTGAAAAATTGAACTTGTCATTATATTGTAATGTTTTTGAGTTACACATTTAATTAAGAAAAAACGTTTATTTTCATAATTGTAGTTGTAGGAAGGCGCCGAAATTTTTTTTTCCTTAATTCGAAAATTCATGGTTTTCAACGAACATGAGACCAGCGCCATTCTCTTAAACGTCCTTCACACTATCCAATAATAACATTTAATAAAAAACGTTGGAGCCATTTTTTTAAATATTAAAAGTATGTTTAAGTATTTTTTGAAAATATTGAAAATACGAGTTTGTTTGTTTGTGCATGTCTCATACATGTCTGTTTGCGGGTATTTCCCCTCTTCATGCATCTCTATCTGCGGAGCACCGCACGGACGGGACAAACTCTAAGCTCCCGATATGCATGGTAATGCAAGCGTAAGCATGCGTGAGCAAACATAAGTAAGCGTATGGTATGCAAACGTAAGCATGCATGAAAGCAGAGAGGAGGAATTAAGGATGATGAAGGAAAGATCTCGCGCGGTCCGTGGCACATTTGTTAAGGTATTTCTGCGGCTTCGCCTGGCATTGATCGGAAGGGGAGAAAAAAAACAAACACAAACAAACAAAAAAAAAAAACAAAAAAAAAACAAAAAAACAAAAAAAAAAAAAAACAGAAAACTATCGAACAGAGTACCCGACCGCTAGAATTCTCTAGACAGCGGCTGAATTCGACCTAGCTATCAAGTTAGTGTCGGGAATTCACTACCGTCGAGACTGGAACCCTAGGACCTCTCTGTCAGAGATCTACAATCGTCTCCTATATTATTTCAGTAGTATGCACACCTTTTGCGACCCTCACAGGCAACCAATCTTTATACATGAGGTCTCTAAATAAATAAAATTTGATGGAGACGTGACGAATTGTATTTTGACTTTAAAAATTTGAAGGACTTGTTGAAAAAAAAAACAAAAAAAACCTACAATATACATATGAAATGCAACCCGCATCGCACGATAGCTTTGTCTCGCACACCATGTGTGTGTGTGTGTGTGTGTGTGTGTGTGTGTGTGTGTGTGTGTGCGCGTGCGTGCGCGTGCGTGCGTGCGTGCGTGTGTGTGTGTGTGTGTGTGTGTGTGTGTGTGTGTGTGTGTGTGTGTGTGTATGTATATATTTCAACCCTTGGTGCCGGTGACCATCTCTGTGGCGTCACACTTAGAAGGTTAGAGTCCCTTCTTTACGCTTCCTGTGTACAAAGTGTTTTGCACAGACTGGCCAGCTTTATTTACATCAACACTGATATTCTACGTCAAAAAGAAGAAACAATATTGGCAAAGAATGGACGATTGTGTTCAGTTAAGAGAGAAGACTGTGTCTTGTTATATTTAGTTTGTGTTTTAACTGTGCCAATATTTTCACATCAGCAATGATTCGGTCAAATGTTCAAGTTAGAGTGATCAATCATAATATTGCATTGAAAAAGCTGGGAGATAATACTTTCCCTGGAGTGATTAGTAATTTCAACGAGTTAATTTATATATTGAACAGGTTGAAGCCTTTTCAAGAAAACTAGGACTATTCTCATAGTACATCCAGTGCTGTAAATGCAATTTTGAGATTAGTATCTAGATAATATGTGCAAGCAAGTTAAATTTATTATTAAACTGATCGATTTATTAATCATTGAACAACGGTGTTACATATAAAATGCTGATTTGTCTGCGTTATGCGGTATTTTGTTTTCTATTACCCCTCATGCACACAAATATTTGAGAAAATCTGGATATGTTGCCTCGCCACAACTACGAACAGTAAGAGCAAGCAGATGAAAATATTTTGAAATATGCTAAGGAGAATTTCAAAACATTGCATGGACCAGATTGCATAGTTTCATTAATGTTAGATGGAATTTATATAAAATCTTTCTTGAAAGAAATATAGACGGCACAGCATACTATAGTCCAAAAGTTGCTACTTCAGCTCATGTTTTATTGTTTATATTTTAAAAATTCCCATCCTCTAGTATTTTAGTAGTGTAGATGAGTTTTGTTACTCTCACATGCAACCAATTTAAGAAAGAATTTCACGGAGACTTGACGAATTGTACTTTGACTTTTAAATATGACGGATTTGTTGAAAAAATACGCATCTAAATATTTCGTCAAATGCAATCCGCAACATTCGGGCAGTATAGTTAAAATTTATTTAGATAAATAACTCCTAAACAAAGCGTTCTAGGGCCTTTAAAATCTGGAAATTTGACGCCAGTGGCCTCCTTTCAACGTTAATTTCTAGGACGAGAGCTTCTTGTACATTCTATTACGGTCCGGGGTAATCCGACGCTTCTCAATACCACCCCACGTGTTCAGAGACGAGCAGAATCTGCAACAGAGTGTGAAATTAAAGTTACTGATATTTGAGGTGAATTGAGTTGCACGGGTGTACTTCTCAGTTCGGTAATGAAGTTAAATAATATTCCAAAAAGTAGTGTTATACTTGCCTGATCCGATATTTTCGTATGTACAACGTTACGTAGCTTTCTTAAGAGTAAAAAGATTTTCTAATATTTTTGTGACTATCTAGGAAAGCGAAAACCTACATGTCAAGCAAGGTTCTCGCACGGGTACGCTAGTTTATCTTTAATCTACAATGTATTCAATAATCGTGTAATTACTTCGAAGAATTTTGAATAAATAACACAGGTCTGCGAAAAAAAATTTTTTGTTAGCTGCATTAGATATTTTTACTGAATTATATGTTTTAAAGTGCGCTGATTTCAAAAGTTATGGCCATTTTTTTCTATCACATAAGGATTTTTTGCAAATTCCAACACAAAATATTGGTTAAAGCACTCCTTTATTCAAAATTTTCAAACAATAAGTTTTTTTTTTAAAGCAAACGAAACATTATTTTGATACATGTACTTATTCATGTTCTTTATGAAACGTCTTCTTCTTTTCCTTGATACTTTGACGAGTCCTTTTCCGATTTTTATTTTCAGTTTCTCGCTTAAGCAGCCAACAGTAGTCAGCAAGCATAGTGACATCCCATCGCCCTTGGTACCTTCTCTCGATATCACGCACATCCTGGTGAAATCGCTCCCCCTGCTCTTCACTGTAAGCTCCCAGGTTTTCAGGAAAATAGTCTATGTGAGAGTGTAAAAAATGGACCTTCAAGCTCATCTTGCAGCCTTGAGCTTCATATGCTGCTAACATCCGTTGCACAATGGTTTTATAGTTAGGATTCCTGGTATTTCCTAAAAACTTTCGCACTACGTCCTTGAACGATACCCAAGCTTCTTTTTCCTTCTCATTCATAGTTTCCACAAATGAAGGGTCCGTTAAAAGTTTTCTTATGTCGGGGCCGGTGAAAACTCCCTCTTTCAACTTTGCTTCTGACAGCTTCGGAAATTTTGTACATAAATATTTGAAACAGTCTCCATCCTTTTGCAGCGATTTTACAAATTGTTTCATCAACCCCAATTTGATATGGAGAGGGGGCAACAAAACCTTTTCTGGTGGTACCAAGGTAGTGTTTATAACATTTTTCTCTCCAGGTTTTAAAGTTTCTCGGGATGGCCAATCACTTTTTTTCCAGTGCTGTTCTCTGGCTCTACTATCCCACAAGCATAAGAAGCATGGGTATTTAGTATAGCCTGCCTGCTGACCCAAAAGCATTGTCAGTATTTTGAAGTCCCCACAAATCATCCATTGATGGTCTTGATACTTGATTTTTTCCAGGATAATGGCCAAATCGTTATAATCTTCTTTCATATGCACGGAATGTCCAATCGGAATCGAGGCAAATTTATTTCCATTGTGCAATAATACTACTTTAAGGCTAGTCTTAGATGAGTCAATGAATAGGCGCCATTCAGATGAGTCATACTTTATATCAAAGCAATGTATGAGTTCTTCCACATTATTGCAGAAAACTAAAGTTCCTTCTTTTGAAAAAAAACTGGGTGAATTCTTTTTCTCGGTGTCTGTACCAGTAGAAAGAAGTGCCAGGTGATAAAAGGTTTTTATTTTTTAATCTAGAACCTAACAGTTCGGCTGCATCTTTTGAAAGACCTAAATCTCTTACTAAATCATTGAGCTCACCTTGAGAAAATAGTTGAGGCCTTCCATCTTCGTCAAAAGATGAATCTGAGCTTGATTCACCGGGAGGAGGTAAAGTAGCTTCGTCCTCCAACTCACTAGGATATTCATCCAAACTGGAAGGTGGCTGCGGGATAGATATCTCGGAGCTATGGGGCACTGGACGTATAGCTGAGTCAAGATTAGGATAACTTATGTTTCTTTTGTTTTTTTGAATTGAATCCCTTTACGTCAACTGAGCAGAAGTAGCAGTCAGAGGTGTGATTTTTCTGCTCACGCCATATCATAGGAATTCCAAATCGAAATGATTTTTTCTTTCCCTTAAACCACAAACGAAGATCTTCTTCGCATCTTCTACACACCTTATGCGGGGCCCATGGTTTATCTTGATCACCAACTTTTAATTTAAAGTAGGCAAAATAAACTTTCCGTATAAAATCACTTATATTTCTCTGTTGACTTTTAATAGTGAATTCACCACAGATATAACAAAAACTGTTTGGAGAAATAACACAACCCCTTGTAGCCATGATTAACAGACAACAGCACTGTTCACTTCAATATCAGTATGTCTACTGAGAGCTTTTCTTTGTTTCAAGCGATATACGTCATTTGACTTGTCTCAACCTGTTAAAACATTCCCAGTCTTACCAACAGCTCAGGTTGTTTTTCTCCATTATCAAATAAAAATCATATGGGTTTATTACTATAATTATAATTATAATGAACGTAGGTACTGCAATATACATAAAACCTTATGTGATATAATAATTTGAATATTTTTTATGATTTTGGGAGGTCAAAATCTGTAAGAAAATGTAAAAAAATCCTATGCAGTTTTTTGGTCGCAGACCTGTGTAATATTTTGGTTGCAACGCAACGACATAAAATGTCATTTGTAGAAAAGTCCATTTAAACATTTACACAAAGGGCCGGGGTGAGAGAGAAAGTATGCAAGAGTACAGAAGAACTGAAATATCTCAAAAACGAAAGCAGATTTAAAAGGGCTTGAAGCATTTAAAAGAAAATAAATGAGAGTGTAATAACTGATAATAATTATAAAACAAAATTTCATGACTGTTCGCCATTTTCACGTAGAAAGCTACAATGACAACGTTAAGGCTGAAGATGTAGATTGTTCATGAAACCACGTGACAAACGACAAGGAATTAGCTTGTAATTTATATATCAGACATTGCATTCTATGAATAGTGTATAAAATGCTGAAGGATATTTTTTATATTAGATGTGAGAAATGTGAGAAATAAAATTGTAGATTAATTTTCAGAAAATGCCATTTTCTTAGAACATTTCACCGCACATTTTAATGAAATTGGTACCGATAACGGCGACAGATTTTGCATATTTCTATAAATACTTCTCCTACAAGTATTTTGTACTGAGACAAAATTACAATGGTTTTACGGAAGAACACAAAGTTCCCGAAAATAATTTGCATCCTTGCGTCTGCGATTCCTAGTGCACTTTTGGAGAGGCGCAGGCAGTGCAGTGAAAATTCGTAAGCAAATGCATAAGTATTTAGAGATTATTTAAAACGACACGCATTCTTTCTTCGTAATTGCATTTGCCCGCCATGGAAGTACATTGTAATCATTGTAAGAAGTGTGGCCTGCTATCGAAATGTAAACGGTGTAATATAGAACGTTCTTATTTGTTAAGAATACAGAGGCAACTAAGTCTTTTCAATGTATTAATTCTTAATAACTCAACTTTAATTGTTTTTTGTTATTTACGATCATAATGAATAGTTCTCTTACCAAGGATTAACACATATTTAATCAATACATTAAGCAAGTGCTCGTTGAAACAAAACTCTGCCTTAAAATATCAGTTATTTTCACACTCGAAATAAGCTGAAGATAGTATTTGAAAATGATCTTGAAGGAGTTACTTATACCTGAATGTAAGTCTATCTAGAAACGACTTGCTGAAATTAAAAAAAAATTGAAAGAAATTCTAGAAAAGGGGCACAAGAACTTCACTGAACACACCATAATCGTGGCTGGAGAGAAGCCGATCGCACTCTCTTGTGAGCTCCAGAAATATTACGATCGCCGCCGCCGAATTTCGTCGCGGGGTCCGTCCTTGACACCGCTGCGCGGCGGTTGCGTGGAGCAGCGACCTGCGGCCCCGCGCGCGCGGCGGGCGGCGAGGTGCTCGCGGCCTTGGAGCTGCAGCCGCGGCGGCGGCGGTGGTGGCGGCGGCCGGCCGGCAGGGGCGCTGGCCACCCAAGGCCGCGGCGGCCGTCCGTCGCCTTTGTTCCGGCGGCGGCGGCGCTCTCGCCCGCCGCCGCCACCGCCGCCCGATCTGGACCGGGCGGGCGGACGGGCGGGCGGCTGCACGGACGCACCCGTGGGCGGCGCCGCGGCGACTCAGCGCTCCGGGCGAAGCTCTCCCCGCCCCGTGCCTCGCCCGCGCTCGCGCCCGCGTGGCGTCGCCGCCCCGGACCGGACACGACGCGACGCGATGCGACGCGACGCGACGCGACGGCAGGCGACGCCGCTGCCGCGCCGGCCGCGCAACTTTCGCTTTCTACCGGAGGGCCTCCTTCTCTTCCCTCTCTGCGGAGATGGCCGTCACAAGGCCCTTACAGAGCTCCTTTAAATGCCAAGTTATTTAGTGCTGTTTCTTGAGAACCTATTATAATATTCCACGAATGTAAATGAACTCGAATTAAGGAAAAGTAATATAGTTAAAAATACCGATCCCCTTATTCTAGAAAAAATTCCATGAGAAGACGACGCGGAGCTTAAAACTGGCCAGTTTCGGTGTACTCGCTCGTTTCATGAGCACATGGATTGAAGAAAAATGTTTGACGGGTTATGAAGCAAGCAACAGCAGAGGTACTTAAACGTTTCATCCCCCCCTTCCTTTGAGGAACTGTTGGCGCCCTTTATAATGTATACACTACATATTTTAAAATCACTAAATAGAAAAAAAAATCGCACGCAGGAAAGTATAAATAAACACTTCGAATGTGATGAAAAAATGTTTTTTTCTAACTTCACAGAGTTTCATAAAGCAAGGAGAGATGTCTTGGTTCTTTGCTGTTATTTAATTTTCTTCGAATCTGGGACTTCGTAGATGCAAGGGTAGAAAATCGTTTTTCAAAAATATGTAGTTGCAAACTGTATTAGTAGTAAATTCTCGTAACTTTTCCATACAATCACAGGACTCCTCTTTTATACATATCCAGAAATTTGATTGTTTTCTTCTTCAAATCTTATTTTTAATGAATCATCACAAAGAATATCAATGATTTATTCTTGTTCTGCCTAACTCATCGAACTCACTAGTTTCCTTCCGCGGTTGCAATGGGTGATTTATCCAAAAAAATGATTGAAGGTCTTCACGAAAATACTCCTGAATTTTTATTTTTTTGCTACAGCTTATGCAGAATAGAGAAAACATTGTGAAGCTACAGGAAAAAGGGGACTTTTCGATAGAAAATCACTTATTGCCGAGTCCTGGTAACGAAAAAATAGATAAATCTTGTCCCTAAAAGTAGTAAATTGCTTTCTCTAACACGTTGTGAAGTTATCCACGTTTTGTGGGTCCTTGGAACCGAAAAATCGATTGCCGGCAAAACGTCTGTCTCTCGTCTGTGGTCAACACTAGCGCCTAAACCGTTCAGCCAGTTTTCTCCAAAATTGATACATTTCCCAATCAATCTTACTGATATCGCGGTCCCTTGAATTTGAAACAGATTTTTTTGGGAGGGGGTTAACATGAAGCCCCTGCAACGTTGTCAATTTTTTTTACAAAAATGGTTCCAATTTTGTGTTTAAATTTTGTTGTTTGATAGCCTAAATGACGCTTAAGAAAATGGTGCAGGTCTCATTTTCGTAGAAATCCCTGATTTTTCGGAAATTGCCAAAGTTCAATGAAATGTGTTCTCTTAAACAGATCTTGAAATAAAATCATGTTCAAAATTTCGAAAATAGAAGTATTTTTTGCACACTTTTGCGAGAAACAGGCACTTTTTAAATTTTAAACAATAATTTTCTCAGAAACTGTTCCAATTTTTTTTCACATATGTAGCAAAGAATGATAAAGAAAGTGGTGCTGATCCCATTTTAGACGCACTCTGTATTTTCAAAAATTGAAGAAAGAAAAAAATATCGAAATGGTAAATTTGAATTTCCCGCGCTTCGCATGAGGCGCTGTCAGTGTGTGAAAGTAATTTGAGATGCGATTGGAGGTAGTTGAATATTCTGAAAATTCCTTCTCATTGTTGGGACATCTTTTATGTGTATGAAACGCCGTTTTAGTTGTCAAAATTAATTTGATATTTGCTTTAAAATAATTATTTTAGTACCTAATATTCTGCCTGCTTTTTCCGTTCATGTTTGCGTGTTTTGGTACTTTTTTGGAGAAATTCATTCCTAATGGATTTTTGAACATTTTTACTTTCTCGCTACCGCTTACGCACTAGAGAGAAAGTTACATAATACTGCGCGAAAAAACTGCGAATTTTCTGCAGAAAAAACTCTTTATTACAAGGCCTGGTGACAAATAGTTAAATCCAGTAGCTAAATTTAGAAAAAAGTCCTCTAACAAGTGGTGTAGCCAGAATACCTGTTTTGTGGGTCCTTGATACTGAAAAATAGATAGACGGCAAAACGTCTGTCCATCTGTCTGTGAACAACGCTAGAGACAAAACCGTTTAGCCGATTTTCTTTAAAATTGATATTCCCTGATCGATCTGGCTGATGTCGTGGCTTCGTCAATTTGAAACCGATATTTTAATTTTGGGGGGTTCTTCATGTGATGCCCTTGGGGTATTTTCAAAATTAAAATAATGGCCCCAACAATTTTGATTACATTTTGTTGTTAGATGGTGTAAAGGACGTTTAAGGGAATGGTGCAGGTTTCATGTTGGTTAAAACAAGATTTTTCGAAAATTGAAAAAATTCAAAATGTTTCGGCGTCTTCCTAGAGCTACAATTATGGACATAGTTTGTTTCTTAATGAAATATGTTCATCAAAACAGATCTTCAAATAAGATCATGTTAAATTTTAGGAAAATTTGAATATTTTTTAGTAATTTTGCGACAAAAAAGATAGTCCACCGCTCCCAATTTACTGCGCTCCTTGAATGTAAAATGAATATTGATGCTAAGCAGTTGGATGCTACGTAAGTTAGAATTTGTATCTTATTTCATATTTTTTTTCGTTTCTTCTTCGAGGTATTGTCACAAGTTTTAAAATTAATCGTTTAGAATTATTTAATACCTATTTTAAATTGCGTTCTTTGATTTAAATGAGGAAAGGAATACATGATTTGTTTTTGCTTAACAAGATGTGGGAATAAAAAATAATGTATGTAAAAACCGAGTAATTCTGATGTACATAAAATATTATATTTAATTATTATATT
Organism: Acheta domesticus; assembly: GCA_031308135.1. Lineage (NCBI taxonomy): Eukaryota > Metazoa > Arthropoda > Insecta > Orthoptera > Gryllidae > Acheta > Acheta domesticus. The sequence goes on from JAHLJT010000631.1 coordinate 221,371,393, forward strand.
TTTCTATTTTCATTTTCTTGCTAGCGGTATCAACAATGCTAATTGGCAAAATGGTTATCCCATACAAATTAGCGGTTACTGTTACTTGTAACCCATTGTTGTAACGAAGGATTGATTACAGAATGCCATAATGGCTGCATTCATATGAACTAATAATTACGCATCGTGCATCGTTGTTATTCGTGTTATTTTGTGTGATTTGCGTAAATTCGCGTACTTTTCGCGCAATTTTGCCTGTAAATACCGGCGAGAAAGTACGTTCTCTTGTAACACCACTAGTTTTTTTTATGAAATGTGTTCATATAAAAATTGTCGAAAAGGATCTTCAAAAAAGGTCATGTTGATTTTTTTGACAATAGTTTGAGTAGTTTTTCTATAATTTCGTGACAAACATAACAGCCCATTTTATATATGTTGTTGTTGTATCTGTAGTAGATAAACGTTATTGTAATAACACTTTTGCAAGTTTCATAGTCATCAAACGTAAAAGAAGAGTTTTTTTCGGGATCAAAGCGATAAAAGGATAGGTGAACATCATTTGCTAAACATGAGTAGTCAAATCCAATGAAGTTTGTATTTTAGCAACATAATTCAATACAAATCCATAAAACAAAATATTTTGCTTCTCAATCTGCGATAGAATTTCACAATTTCCATTTATTTTTACACTTTCGCAAACAACTAATATGGGAAACATTTTCATTCATTTGACAGCAATGCAATTAATTTATTTAAAAAACGTATTTTTGGTTCAAATATCTGATGCAATTTAATTGTCTTGTTCAATATTCTTGATCTACATTTTCTACATCTATGTTCTATATTAATTTCTAATATTTCCTCTTTAGTTCAATACATTAACATCATAATTTGATACACTGACAAAACGTATTATTGATGCAAATATTCGACGAACGTGTTACACAGAATGTGCCTTCACTTTCCTAGTGTCCGTCTTATTTTCGGCACCTAACGCTCGATTTTACGGTAGTAAAAGTATCGGAGTGTTAATCATTTAATAAAGTCAATAATACGTTGAAAATAGTTGTTTTCTGGCACGCTACAGTGAAACTAGAACGCCGCGAGATGGGAGAGAGCTATTCCCCGTTTTGCCTAGAGGGCCAAAAAATCGTCGTTTTCCAGTGCGCTCTTGCGTCCGTACCGTTTCTAAAAGTAAAGTTCAAATATGCATTTTGAACGAAATTTTTTCACCATTAATTTGTGTTTAGTGACTGTTTCGATAAAACGCATAGTTTTGGAAATATAAATGAAAAACTGAAATGTTTAGAGGTTTTTATAATTTTCTCTGTAAAGTCGATATTTTTCGAGGTGGCAAACATCAAATTCCAATTCAGCATCACAAAAACTTGTAGTAACTTTGAGAAAGAAAAACTTTCCGATTTTTTTTCTGGAGCCCTTTTCCCGCCCCTTTTGAGTACCAGGTGACTGAACTACTTTTTTCTATATGTAGTAAATAACTTCTTACTTCTTGCGCAGTCAGAAGCAGTCCTGTGGGCGCTCTTGATTTTTCCTTAATGAAATATGTTCTTCAAAGACAGACCTTGAAATTAGGTTATGTACAATTTTTCGAAAATAATGGTAGTTTCCACGTAATTTTGGGTGAAATATAGGCAATTTTTAAATAATTATTTTCTCAAGAACCACTAATTTTTCTCCTTCCAAATTTTTGACGAATAGAACAGGGAAAAATGAGACCTATACCAGCTTAAAAATGGTGTAGATCTCATTTTCATTGAACTCTGAAATTTCGAAAATTGCAAATTTAAAAATAATGCGAAAAAGTATGTTATGTAGTAGCACTATTAGTTTTTCTCAAAAGAGGAAACTCCCTATCTCAGAACAATGGAACAAACTCTTGAGATGGGACCACGGGCTACTTCGGGGCATATATAAAGTAGCAATTCATTGTGTAGTCGCTAATAACAATAAACATAGATGTTGATGCGACTTAATATAATTTTTTTTAAGTAATAATTATATAGGGTCGAGATGGGCCTTTAGGCATGATGTTCGAGGCCACTCTTCCCTGAGAAATGTCGCCAGGGGAGAAGTAGTTAGCTACCCTGGTAGGGCCCGCCCTGGTAGGCTTCAGTCGGGAAGGGGATGGGGCAAAACCGGAAAGGAAGCCCCGGCTCAATACAAAGGGGAAGTAGTGCGAAAAAATGTGTGCTATTGTATTGCATCACTTGTTAAACAGTAGATTCTTCGTCTGTGCCCCAATTTTTATCCAATTTTTCTTATTACTTTCTTTAAATAATTTTCTAGGTGAATGATAGGATATCACTTTCAACGCCGACCGTAATGTCGAGAAAATAAATTGTTTATGAACTACAAGTTGACACTTTGATTTAAGCGAATACGAGCAGTTTGGAAGACCAGTGCGAGGCGGTACGACGTGACTTGTAACTTTTTTAAGAAGTTGGACCCATTGTCCTTTCACACTAGACAAATTTTGATGGGTACATTTTTTTCAGAAATAATGCATACTGTAATTTTTTATAGAATGAGGTTGCTTTCATTCGCTTAGTCACCTTGGTATTATTGCACAGCTGTTGTGTTATTTGCCCAGAAGCTTTGTTGGTCTTAGAGGCAGTAGAATCCACTTTACCCCTTATTTTCTGTCGTTTAGGTTCCGCATTTCATGGACCAGAGGTCTCACAAATAGTTCTAGCCACTTCTTAAGTACCTCAATCGAAGGCAATTTTGTTGCAGAATGTTTCTTGCAGATAAGTTTTAGTCCGAAAGAACTTAAAGTGTCATTCTGTTTGGATATCCCATGTAGTCGTTTACTTGTACTTAATGAGCTCTAGTGTAGTCTGGAGACAAAACACTGCAGTAAAAAATGGTAACGTCCGCCATGATGGGGAACGTCTGTTCTATCCTCGTTATCTCAGAACCCAATAGCAGAAATGAACGTCTTTCCAATTTTAATTACAATTTTAAACATTTATTATCTTTATGTTCACTAAAACTGAATTAAAAGTGTAAAGTAAACAATATTTAATACTTTGAAATTGTAAGATGCCTACAATACGTTAATAAAATCTAGTCTTTCATTTCTTGGAGACTTTTTTAACATTCACGAAGGGTAATGTATTTCTTTAATAATTTAGTTAGATCAACTTACAGCAAATAATGGTCGTGGGAAATCTAAAACAATATTATTAAAGTAAGAGCTACCAAATAAAATCTCATGTAATAATATTCTCATCTACTTTACAGCATAATATTTACACGACCGTGGAACTGAATCCCATTTCCAGTTTATTGGCGCTCTTTACAAATGAATGATATGCAATACTTGGTCATTTTCGTTGACAGAGACAATTGTTAGCAACAGTAACAATACACGAGAAACATTTAACTCCGTAAGAAAGTCTGTAGATAGATAGCAAGGTAGCAAGGTAGCAATGTCTGTAGGTAGATAGCAAGAGGGCTAAATGGACCTTAGAGTGCTTTTTTTTTTGCACTTGGGTAGACGTTCACCACAGCCAACTTAACGAAAAACGAATGTCACGATTTTCAGCACTTTATAGCATTGCAGTTATGCGTTCGGTTATAATGCTGATATCACTACTTGTATATGTGATTATTTGTTTCATAAGATACTTTCAAATTTTAACTCTTCTGGACGGATTAAGAAATAAGGCGTGAAAGGGGTGTTTGAAAATTAGAAACCTAACCGGCCGTAAAAACGACGTCACGTGGCTTTAATTGTTGAACATTTTATCGATATGTATTTCAGTAATTCATTAAAGTTAAGAAATAAGCTATTTCGCGCACACATGAGAAGGTCTACTAGAATTCAAAATACTTTATCAAATATATTTTTTAAATAAATATGTTGATAGTTCATCTCATTGTCAGACAAACGATCGGTTTTCCCTCAACCAACAGTATCGTTTTTTCTCTTTTAACACTTCCATTTTTACTTTCCCGTATACGTACGTATACACGGAGTGATATACGTAGTATAGGGAAAGTTATGTAATGCTGCGCGAAAAAATGGCCAATTTTCGGCGGAAAAAAATTCATTGCCGGGCCGTGATAACGAAAAAGTGGATAAAACCAATTGCTAAATTAAGAAAAAAAAACCTAACACGTGGTGTAGCCAGAACCCCTCTTTTGTGGGTCCTTGATACCGAAAAATCAACTGAAAGGAAAACGACCGTCTGTCCGTCCGTCCGTCCGTCCGTCCGTCCGTCCGTCCGTCCGTCCGTGAACACTGCTAGAGCTTATACCATTCGTACGATTTCTTCCAAAACGGATATTCCCCGATCGATCTGCTTCTAGTCGAAGCTTGGAGATTTTGAAAAATATTCTGTAAAATTTGGGGGGACTTTACATGAAGCCCCCGGGGATTTTCAAAATTTTCTCAAAAACGGCTCCAAATTTTTTCTTTAAATTTCTTGTAAGAATATAGTAAAATACACCGATTAAGGTGGCATAGGTCCGATTTTCGCGGATTACTCTGAATTTTCGAAAATTGCAAAAGTTTAAAATTTTTTCGGCGTCATTCTGGAACTACAAAATTAAAGGTAGAGATTTTTCTTTCAAATAATATTTGTTGTCCAAAGTGAGTTCTTTCATTAAGGTCATGTGCATTTTTTTGAAAATTTTAGTAGTTTTCGGGCAATATTGCGTCCAATATGTGCAATTTTAAAAAATTACAAAAACAAGATTTTCTCAAAAACGACTCCAAATTTTATCTTTAAACTTTTGGTAGGTATAGTGCTTAATGTATTTTATTAGATGACAAAAACGCCATATTGCTTTATACTTTTGTTTTTTCAAAAATTGCAAAAATGTAATTTTTTTTACTTGTCTCTCACGTCGTTATTATTTACATTAGATTTGATTTTTTTAATATTATTATATTAATGAGTACATGAGATTTAAATAATGTCAAGTAAAGTTTCTCGAAAACAGAACCGTTTTCTGTGAAAACTAGCTCAAAATTCCGCATTCTCAGAAACGCTCAAACGCCATTTTCTCATATATGGCCGCAAATTTTTTCTTTTGTAACGGATAGTGCTAATTGCACTCTTTAATATGACGTAGAGTTTATTTTGAGTTATTTCTTTTTGAAGCTCATTTTCACAGAAAATTTTTGAGTTTTCAAAATATTTTATTTGAAGTTATTTGAAGTACATACACTCACAAATATAATAATCTTTACAAATTGCTGGTTATGTGCATATTAAAGATGTGAGAGATCTTTTTAAAAAAAATATATTTATATATATAGAGTTTATTTTGAGTTATTTTTTTATTTTTTCAAACATTATATAAAAATAAACTATATATATATATATATATATATATATATATATATATAGATAGATAGATAGATAGATAGATAGATAGAGAGAGAGAGAGAGAGAGAGAGAGAGTTTATTTTGAGTTATTTTTTTATTTTTTCAAACATTATATAAATGTATTTTTTTTAAAAAGATCTCTCACATCTTTAATATGCACATAACCAGCAATTTGTAAAGATTATTATATTTGTGAGTGTATGTACTTCAAATAACTTCAAATAAAGTATTTTGAAAACTCAAAAATTTTCTGTGAAAATGAGCTTCAAATTTCGCATTTTTGGTAGCGCTAAAACGCAATTTCCTTTAAAACGGCACAACACTTTCAAAAGAAAATTGCCATTTTGGACGAGGTTTTTGAGTTCTTTAATATTATAGAATTAATATTTCCGTTCTACCAATAGGTAACCGAAAAATTAAGAAAATTACAAAAAAATGTACTTTTCGCGGTGATAGATGGCAGCTGGCACGGAAGAGTATGTGACAATTCCAAATAGCTAGCGAAGACCCAAGGAAATAGAAAACTAATACGGGAAAGTCTGTGCCATTCTGCAGCAAAACTAGTTAATTTTTGCTTCCTTGATTCTTCGTCTTTTTTCGTCTCTTTCTTGTTTGTTTTTGATTCTCCTTTTAAGACCTATAAATTTGAAAAAATCTCATATAAATATCAAGTGAATACGTTTCTTCTAACTCTTCTTGTTTCTACACTCTTATTTTGCCGACATCCTCTGTTTGGCCTCTTTGACACTTTCCTCTGAAGCGTGTCTTGCATAAAACAAATTCTTGCATTCGACCTTTTTCGTTGAAACTTTACAGTATGTTGTATTCACGCGACGTGCCTTTCCGAATTTGATGTTTCCGCGAGAGAGCATGTTCTGCAAGTGAATGAACAGTGACCATGAGGTTTCTCCTTCGATTTCTAAGTAGCACCAACACGAAAGCGATCCATTCAGGAAAATTCTCTTAAGTTGCAAAAAAATTTCACTGGGAGTTATTCAAGGTTAAAATCGATATACCTTGCAATTCCTGGCTTCAAAATGTAAAAGCATAGTCTCTCTAAAAACTTTTTTCTCTATTCTCTCTAACTCACTATTTTATTAGTGCTTCACTTTTTACTTTCCCGTATACGTACGTATATACGGAGTATATACATAGTATAGGGAATGTTATGTAATGCTGCGGAAAATCGATTTCGGGATTTCAACGGAAATATACGTTTGGGGGTTCCCTGATACTGAAAAAGTTGTTCTTTTCAAAACGTCCGTCTGTCTACCAGTCTGTGAACAACCGCAGCACCGAAACCATAAGTACGATTTCTTCCAAAATGAATATTCCGCAGCCGAAATGGTTCCACTCGAGGCGCCGCGATTTTGAAAAATATTCTTCAAAATTTTCGGAATTTTCTCAAAAACGGCTCCAAATTTTTTCTTTAAATTTCTTGTAAGGATAGAATAAAATACACATATAAAGGAGGCGTAGGTCATATTTTTACGTTTTACTCTAAATTTTCGGAAATTGCAAGAGTGACATTTTTTCTGCGTCTTCCTGGAACTACAAAATTTAAGATAGAGATTTTTCCTTCAAATACAATTTGTTGTCCAAAGTGAGTTCTTTCATTAAGGTCATGTACATTTAAAAAAAAATAGTTTTGGGGCAATATTGCACGCAATATTTGCAATTTTAAAAAATTACAAAAACCAGATTTTCTCAAAAACGGCTCCAATTTTTTTCTTTCAACTTTTGATAGTGTTAAATGTACTCTATGAGATGACATTAACGCCACATTGCTCTATTCTTTTGTTGTTTTTTTTCAAAAAAATACAAAAATGTAATTTGTGTGACTTGTTTCTCACGTCGGTAATATTTACATTAGTGGCAATTTGTTCACATTATTTTATTTATGAGTACATGTTCTTTAAATAATGGCAAATAAAGTTTCTCGAAAATTGAATAGTTTTCTGTGAAAACTAGCTCACAATTCCGCATTTTCAGAAACGCTCAAACGCCATTTTCTCAAAAATGGATCCAACTTTTTGTTCAAAGTTTTCGAACGGATAGTGCAAATTGCACTCTTTAATATGACATGAAGGTCATTTTGGAGTATTTTTTAAAAAAATTACACAAATGTAATTTTTTTGAAAGATCTCTTACCTTTAATATGCACATTACCAGCAATTTGTAAACTCTGTTGTGTTTTTCAGTTAATGTGCTTCAAATGACTTCGAGTGAAGTTTTTCGAAAACTCAAAAATTTTCTGTGAAAAACAGCTTCAAATTTCCCATTTTTAATAGCGCTTAAACGCCATTTTCTTAAAAACGGCTTCAAATTTTTGAAAGAAAATTGCCATTTAGGACGAGGTTTTACTGTTCTTTATTATTCTAAAATTAACATTTTCGTTCTATCATTAGGAAACCGAAAAATTAAGAAAATGTCAAAAAAATGTACTTTGGGCGGTGGTAGATGGCAGCTGGCACGAATAAGTGGCAATTCCGAATAGCTAGCCCAGACCCAAGGAAATAGAAAATGAATACGGGAAAGTCTGTGCCATTCTGTAGCACCACTACTTCAATTTTCAGTGAAAATTCAGTTTTCAGTTTTCTCTACACTTACAATACGAAAAAGTAACTGTTACAAGTTATACGAAGCATTTTGTTTGTGTAATAATAATAATAATAATAATAATAATAATAATAATAATAGTTATGTAATAATAATTAAAGAAAATAAGGCGGTTCAATATATGAAGTTTTTATTTTGTTTCGTAAAGCAAATACTTAGAAGAAAAGCAACTTAAATATTAAAACGCAAAGTTTTATTTTTGTACATATTATATTTCTATATAAATAAATGCAACTTCTAAAACAAATATTTTTCACGCAAAGCTTCATTAGTATCTCGACAGATGGACTGTAGCAATATTGCAGTAAATACATCTTGCTTCTACAAATTTTGACGTTATGAGAACGACTGCAAAATCATTGAGTTTAGCGAGACTGAATGTTTTAAGGAACAGGCGCACAAGCTACTCAGTTGTGAGAGGAGGCGTGGAGAGGGGAAGACAGGTGTGCTCGTAACGGTTCGCTGCGCATTACTTAGAACGCGTATGTCAAACTAGCGGCCCGGGCTTGGTATTTTTGAATCTCGAAATGACTCATTCTCAATGACTACGAAAAAGACGCGGGTCTCGAAAGAACGTCGTAGTTCTCGGTAATAAGTCGTAACTCAATATTATTTCCCGCAAATAAATCGTAATTCAATATTTAATTAAAAACATGCAATGCCGATTATCAGCAAACAACACAAACTTCAATAATTTTATAAATGTTCATTATTGTTTACCCTAATTTTATAACTTTTTAAAAATATTTATGTTAAATTAATGATTATTGGAATATTAAAAAGCGAAAATTGAAAACAGACTAGGTAACAATAATCAACTTGCTTGCCTCAAAAAGCTATTTGGTAGAAATGTTTTCCAACCATTAGACCAGTCGTGTTATTAGTTTTAAACGATGTAGCGTTCAACTTTTATTCGGTTCTCAAAGATTAGCTAGACGTTACAAGAAAATAGAAAACTTTTTTGTCAGAATGTGAGAGAACCTGACTAACATTTTATAAGTTGCCAAAAAAAAATGCGTGAGTAAATGAGCCTCAAAATAATTGAGAGATTATATTTCTAATATTCAATGCTGGTGTTGAGAAAGCAATAGAGCACAGGCGAGCAAGTGAATGTCTTTACTAAAACTTGTGCAAATGGAAGTGATTTCATCTGGAAAATGTAGAAAATCAAATTGTTGCTATTGTTTCAAATATCGTGAGAGAACTTAGAACAATAACACTGTGGAACTAGAATTGACACTGTAAATGTTATTATGCAATATCGAACTGTTTTTATTGTAACTATAAATTGGTGACAGATTTCGAAACCGTTCGTATTAACATTTTATTACGTTAAAAACATCGTCAGGTTGGATCAAACACAACAATTTGTTGCAAAAACACGCGAGATATTGTTTCATTAATAAAAGACAATAAATGAAAAACTGAGAAATCGAGAACCTCAAAGCAATTACAGGTCCTTCAAATTACTTCCCTCAATGGCAACAATGTTTGAAAAGCTCCAAGTGTACGTGAAAAGTAATGCAAGTCTCAACACCTAATTTGGTCTTAGGCTTTGGCTAATCACGCAACAGCCCATCAATTGCTACGACTTGTCGAGCACATAGTAGTTGGTTTTCATTTATGAGAAACATTCATTAGTTCTCTTTTTAGATATTTCACATGTTTTTGACCAGGGGATAAAGCACAAACTACGGGAAATTAGTATGCAAGGTTTATCTACAGAAACTAATCCGAAGCTTTCTCGCAAACAGGTCTTTTCAAGAAAAAGTAAATGATACTACTACGCTTTACTTAATTCACGCAGGCGTCCCACAAGTTTCAGTTATTTCCCCAACATTATTCTCTTTTTTACAGCAGACTATCCAACACCACACAAAGCAAGTATGCTGATGATATCGCCATTTTCACTTCACGTAATAACAGCAACCTCGCTTATGATTACTCATTAGTCTATACTTAATCATGTACGAACTAGACCGAAAAATGGAGAATTCAAATTTATACCTTAAAATCACAATCTAAAATGTACACTCTCAGACGACCTCGCCTCCCTACACCCTTATGAATAAATAACACTGAAGTCCCCTAATTTGTTCATTCTTCATCAGCTGTGTTTTAACTAAAACTATTTACTTGGAAAGACCATATTCAATCAGTAGTCCATAAACCACGTACAACAAGTTTATTACGTTATACTCTTTCGTCAACAGAAACTCCCCCCTTGGAACTGAAACTGCGCTACTTATCTATAAAGTAATAATAAGACCCAAAATGACATATGCATGTCCAACATGGCATAACATGACTCCTCTAGCCTATCAATTTTACTACCACCCTAAACCAATATTTAAAGAAAACCTCCCAGATTCATTTTCCGCTAACAAAATCATCGACAACTACAAGTACCACTCCTATTGAATTCATCTCACGAACTTCTAAAAAATAGACCCTCTCCTCCTGGCATGCCCCAACTCTCCATTATTCAATCGGTCATAACCTATCCAGTATCTTTGGTGATAACGTACATCATTCTTCGCGCATTAGATCCGCATTCTCCAATATCTCTTTCACCTGCCATAAATAATGAAATCAGAAGAAAATTATGAACTTAATATTTTTTTAATCAAGGGATCTTGAACTTTGTTATACCCAGGGCTCGTATTTTGATGTCCTAAAAATTCTTTGAAAATGATCTATAAAATGACTTAAAATAAGAAGAAAATGACCTATAAAATGTCTTAAAAATAAGAAGAAAATACCCATAAAATGACTTAAAATATGTGGAAATGACCTAATTGTTTAAAAAATTCTCAAACATTTTTATGAATATGTCTATTTATTCAATGAATTACACAATCTTAAATCAACTTTATTCATATACAATTATATTTAATATAAAATCTTTATTTTAGGAGGAAATGTAATCCTTACCTTCGATCTTCCAACTGTCAGTTTTGAAAAGTCGACGAAGTTACCGATGATCAGTGTAATGTTGAGAGTTCGAAAAACGGAGTCCACTGCAGTAGTGAATTTCGTCATGATCTGATGATACAATTAAAACTTTATTTTAGTATGTCATTGTAAATTCATGAAATATTCACTAACCAAAAACACGAAAAGGAAACAAAATGCGTAAACATTTTAAAAATGACGTAAATGTCCAAAAAAATGATCTAAAAATTGAAAAATGGCAAAACAAGACAAAAAATGACCTAATAACTATACATTTCTATCACGTACATGTCATGATAAACATTAATTTAAAAGTTAGCTACATCTAGAATGCACCAATGAAATGATGGCATTTCATCAGCATCCGAGCCCTGATTATAACGATCAGTTGCTGGTTCTTATTCGGCTATTGATCCCCAGACGATCGCTTTATCTATATTGATCCCTTTTATAATTTCATCGACCCCCAAAAGGTTGATATCGGCCTCGTTGAGAACACTGGCGGATCCAGGGGGGCATGACCCCCCCAAAAGGCTTAGAGTTTTCATTTACCTTTCTTTATTTGCCAAAATTGATTCTATATTTATTTATGTTCGAATTATGTAATTATTTAAACAGTAGAGATTGTATAGTATCATGTATCTACAATACATAAATAACACACAATATAACAACAAATATGTTTATTATTTAACAAAAATCTACGATGCCCCCCCTCCAAATGGTCGACAGGATCCGCCCCTGGTTTAGAACTCATGGTTTAAATGATTCCAGAGGCCGCGAGTGGGCTCAGCCGCAGCGGGCCTGAAGATTGGGCTGCCTACGCGGCTCTCGCGTTTGGGCGTGCCCGCTTTCATGTTAACCCATGTAGACACACCTACAAGGATACATGACGATGGAATGGATGGCTGCATCGCCTCAGCCATGCATTTGCTTTGGAAATAATGGTACAATGAGTATGAAGGGCGAAGATGAACGAAGTGGGAAGACACTCATTGTTGGCGTTGGAAAAAATGAACTCTATGCATCTCTGAGCTTATAAAATTGTATACAGGAATGTAGCTTCTTTTTCTATGTCAAATTATTCCAGTACACGATTCAGAATTCTGATGAATTAACATGTAATCGCGACGACAACGAAGATGAGATTCAACCAAAATAAGATACCACGTGATCAAGATCTCTCCTGTTTCGTGCCTCGTCGGAAGATGCAAAACGCAAAGCGCCTTCGGGTTGAATGGAACATTCAGTCGGTTGACTTTTCTAGCCAAGACAGCGCTCGAAGATGCCGCATGAACTGCCGCTTGGCGCACTTTCTCCACTTTTCGTGCGAGGCTGTACCTCTTCTGTTCGACAGGTTCGGCGGCTGTCGGCACCTGCAGCGCCGTGGCGCGCACTGGTAGCAAAACAGCCCAAAGAATTCTTACTAGTAGAAAGACTACTTATTAGTCGAAAACATGTGTAAAACCTAGTATCAAAATGTCCATTTTTGAATATAAAGCAAGAAGCGTCGTCTGCTTTACGAAATGAAACTTTGAACTGTGAGTAATAAAGGGCAAGCATAATCTACATCAATTTGAATCTCTTAGAATCATATCTAGCGAAGGTCCACCCAGGATTTTTCTGTGTGTGTGTGTGTGTGTGTGTGTGTGTGTGTGTGTGTGTGTGTGTGTGTGTGTGTGTGTGTGTGTGTGTGTGTGTGGGCGCGCGCGCATAGGTACAGTTTCCTGCCGAGTTTTTTCCTTCCAAATAATTTTTCACTTATGCTGTTATAAAATTTATTTTTATTTGACTTATAGTTAATATTTATAACATAAACATTTGATATATTGGAAGGCTTTCGTTAGTCTCGAATATTAGTAAAAGCTATATTTTTGTATTTGTATCATTGGCTTCTGGAGGGGGGGATTAAAGCCCCCTGAGGGGACTGAAGTTCCATGACCACCCCCTCCTTTGGTGCGCTATTGTTATCTAGAATGCAAGTATGAAGACAGCAATAAAACTAAGCGAAAGGGGAAACATACTTTTATATATGAAACTTTACTGTAGGAAGTTCATTGTACAAGAGGATGAATCATTTCTTGACAAGTCCTTCATTCTGTACATGAGTAAGAGATACGGGTCGATTTTTTGATTATTGAACGAAACAATTACATTGTAGTACATTGCATAAAAATAAATATTGAAAAGGAATAGGAATTTTCACCCTGTTAATGAAAAAATATACGGAACGTATTCTTTTAATGAATATTTATTTTAATTTACTTTACTACCATTATACAATTCTCTTCTTAAACAGGTGCAGCATTTTGCATAGTGGAAGTCATTATGACACTCCTTCAAAGTAATACAGATGTTTGCCCAATCACTGAAAAGTTTTCAATCCAAGCATTGAGAGGTAATTAATCGTTGATGATAGTTTTAATAAATATTTCGTTCTATTAAAACAACCTGTGGGCATGTAAAGGTAAACCACACTGATAGAGGAAAATGCGAAAATGTTGAATAGAATTAACAGAAATTATAACTAGGATCAACTTCTGATAGTTGTTACAGAAAAAGTGTTGTATGGAACCCGATGTAATGGTAATTAATACACTCGTATGAAGTTTATGAGACTTGTTCGCTTCTTTGCGTCATAATATACTTCATTCACGCTGTGACATATCCCCGACTACCCCTCTTTATATATTATTATTCTTATTTATTTAATTAATTTGGATAGCTCGATTTTATTTATTTACTTGGGCGATTTATACTTACGATCTCAGGGCTCGTCTGTTTCTTTCTCGTGGGCTGAAAAATACCGCTCGTATGAGGATTCCGTTGGTGAATATTTTTACGTACATTTTGAATTGTTATTACTTTACTGGTTTTAATAATTTTGTAAATTATAACACATTATTTCTAAATTATATTTCAGTAGCAAGAATTGCCAGCTACTATATCTGTTTATTAAAAAAATCACCAATTCTTTTCTCATTTATACTTTTATTTTATAATTCTAACAAATTTATATTCTTAATTATAATTCTATCTTTTCATTTAAAATTGCCATGGCTATCGAAACCTATGCGAGAATTATCTTATTATAATTTTTTTCTTCCTTAAAATTAACTTAACTGCTAAACATTCTTGGCCTTGAACAATTTCTGATGCAAAGTCCGTTTTGTTCTGACACTAAACTTTCCTGGAATTGAGGAATCCTTCCGCATTCTTGGCGTTGGGTAGAATTATCTCGTCCCATAGACGTTTTCCTTGCCCAATTTCTCCAATTTCCACACTGAGTTTAACTGCATACGTTTCCATACCGTTCGCATCCTACTTCCATTAACTAATTTCATTCCCGACTCATTTTTCGCATTTAAACATCAAATTCAGTTATTAATGCTAATTCGTGCTACTTTGGGATGTACATCTTCCGTCTAACATCCCACACGGAATCTAACTTAAAACTTTTCTCAAACAAATTTAAGCCAGACATGGCCATACACCCGAATCCTAACAGACCGAGAGTAAATCTCACACAAAATTCTCTTCAATCGACTCAGCTTGTTTCTCCCTTTCATATGTTCTGATTGTTATTGACTGAATCCAATGCTAGTTTTTCCACTGCAACTGGGCTTATCGAGATTCTCTTGTTATTGTAACAATGTTTCTTGTTTTCTCGATAATTAATTAAAAATATTTTTCTAATATTTTAAATATTTATGCAAACACGTCTTCATTTACCGACGCCACCTTATTACCCAATGTCTCATTTCTGTTCATATTCTTTTGTATTTTCCCTTCCTTCCTATCTTATTTCGTCAACATATTTTTATTAATTTATATAAAATGTGCGATAGGTGTTTTTACCCATCTCAATGCGTAACGTATGCGACACCTATAATTATATCTAAGTTTTATAACAAATTTTAATCCAAAATGATTATATAAAGTGATCCTTTACGAATCTGAGATCAGTGTTATATTAGGAATTATTAAAACACATGTTTTGTATTAATAATGCATGGCCAACGATATCACAAGTATATCATCATCAGATTGTCACATTTCGCGGGAAAGAACAGTGAAATTTAAGCAAATAATGTAATTCATTGAAATTTTAACAAAGTGAATAAAATGCTGTACATTTGTATCGAAATATCTTATTCCAATATTGTATTGGCATAACGACCTCATTGGATAATTGTCTAATCTAGAATTGTAATACTCCAGTAATGTCTTAGGATACTTCTTTCAATTCAGTGATGTCTTATTTTACGAGTTCCCTTCCGCCTAATCATGGAAATTTCGCTAGGCTCCTTTCGCCATCCAGAAATGACAGAAAGTACGGCGGCGAAACAGGCAATTAGAATTTAGCTTAGAGGATGCTTTTAGTTATAAGAATCTTTAATATGGAGCAAATCTCCACAACCGGCTTTTTTCCCCCTCCGAAGGACGGCATAAGAAGGCTTTTTCACCCTTACAAATCCACAGCTTGGATCGGATATCAATCCGATACACTAACCGCTATCGCACCCAAATCACTTCTTTAATAAATGTTAGAAATTTTAATAATAAAATTGTTAATACGGCACCTACTGAACACTGGCGGATACAGGGGGTTTGCCTTCCTTTGTTTGGCAAAATTGATTTAAATATTTATGTTTGAATTATGTAATTATTGAAACAATAATATTGTGTAGTATCATACCTAGTACAGTACATAAATAATATACAATATAATAATAATAACAAATAAATAAATAAGTTTAGCTGGTCCGGATAGCCGAGATCGCTAAAACAATAGTGCCGTGGCGATCTCGGACGGGTTCCAGTCCCGCCTCGAACATGGGGGTGTTTGTATATCTGTATATGTATGTTGTCAATTCACCCTTCACATCATTCCATCTTCCATCCCCCATCCCCCCGAACCAACAAGCCTGAGGGATAAAAATGGGATTCAACTTAATGCTGATCCTCTGATGAATCACATGCACCTGCCACCGAAAATGAAACGATACAGTAAGTGCAGGGTGCGTGTGTGCGTCTTCCGAGACAGCCAATTCGCAGAAAGGTACGTAAGTTCGTAAGTTTACTACTGAAATCTACTGTGCCCAGTGACGCAGTGACGGATCCAGGGGGTGGGGCTTGGAGATCATGCCCCACCCCAAAAAGCCTAGAGTTTTCGTTTGTTACCTTCTTTTATTTGAAAAAATTGATTTAAATATTTATTTATGTTTGAATTATGTAACACTTTAAAAAATAATATTGTACAGTATAATATATACACTGCAAAAATAATACACGATATAATAACAAATTAGAAATAGTTTAAACGTTACGTTTACAACAATTATAGAACAATAATAAAAACAGTGGAATGTCTAACATTTAAAAGGATCTATTTATTTCTAATTATAAAATAAGACATTCGTTGAAAGAAGATAATAAAGTTTATAATAACAAATGTGTATTATTGAATAAAAATTAATGCAAGTCCTCTCCAAAATGATCGGCTGGATCCGCCCCTGCCACTGAAGCGGCTGCGGCAGAGAGCGTGGCGCGAGGCGCGTGGCGCGGGGCGCGGGGCGCGGCGCGGGCGCAGTGCGGGCGGGGGCTCCCACGCGGGGGCGTGGGACGCGCAACGGTCGTTTCCCGAGTTCACAACGACTGCGCGCTGCGCGGCGCTGCGCGGCGCTGCGCGGCGCTGCGCGGCGCGTGGCCGTCTGAGCTCCGCTCCGTCCCGTCCTCAGAAGCGGAACTCTGCCTCGCATGACTATTAGTAGACAAAGGCCATTGCCAGGGACTGCCTCCCCCCCCTCCCCCAGCACAAAACTGTGTGGGGGCTCCGGAGAAAAGCATCCGCCCTCCCACTTTTTTTAGGAGGAAAGAAATCCTCCAGATTTACTAAAAACACTTTAATAGAATCACTTTTTTATACAAATGAAAATTAGTAAATTTCCAAATAATAATAATTATACATATTTGTTATGATATTTCAGAAACGTATGACTTTTTTTCGAATATTTTATGATTTTTTATGGGAGCGCCTCTCCATGAATGGGCGATGGGGTCTAAGCAACTGATTTTTTGCTTCAATCCGGACACAGCTTCAGGGCAAATTACTACTATTGCATCGTGGACGGAATCGTGCACATAATGTTTCGGCACAACTTACATTGCTCTTCTGAGTGGAATGTGACCAAAATTTGAAGTGAGTGTTCCGTGTAGAGCATACATCTGAAAATATGGAGATGGAATTGAATATAATGAGATTATTGTAGGAGAAGGAACTTTGGTAGGGTTAAGAACCCGAATTGCTATTATTAAGAGGTAGTTCAAAATGAAATGAAAATTAGCGTGTACCCTCAACTCCCGGATTCTAGGAAAAAGGTAACAGATAAATGAAACATCACAACTTCAGACAGTTTACGGATGTAATAGGATAATTTGCTGTAATTAGGCTTCTTTAGGCTTGACATATTCCAAAATGTCTGGCTGTATTACATTTCATTTCCATTGCGTAATAGCATCTCCGAGATTTGACTGATGTGTTGTACGTGGGCGAGTTCTTGGCGTCGGATTCAAATTCGTACGCCGACTGATCAGTTGTTTCCGAGGTTGCACTGATCGCTTTCAGGCGAATGCCGGAGCAGCAACTTAGAATACATGTCACAGATCGCAGCCGATGCTTCCTTCCCTATCCTGTCTCCAAGCCCCATTATGAGCGATGGACCGATCACCTACTCTCCTATGGGCCTCCTCTCTTATCCAGAGAATCTCCGCCAAGCGTCCAAGATCCGGTGCACGGTACAAGCTCTGAGTCCCCAGAGGCACTTTATGACTCGTAGTGGGATAGCAGCAATAAGAAGAAGAATAGCATCTCCACAGAATAAAGGTTTTCAGATTGGAGAACAATGTACGTAAACTCTGTCGTCATGGTGAACAAATATTTGTTGATTTTTGTGTTGCGATGTTTCTAAAAAGATGAATCTTCTTTCTTTCTCTAGATATCTATTCATTAAGAGATAGTTCAGAAATTATCAAACAATACGCTATAGGTAACTTAATAATAATAGTAATAATAATGTTAATAATAATATGAAAACAATAGGAATGATTAACAAGTTAATAAAATAGAAACTCTATAAAAGAGAAAACGAGACAGTAAAAAGAAAAATTACAAAACAGACACTAAAAGAAATGTTTTGAAATACATAAGGCGAATATGTATGTGAGTGTTAATAAGGCGAACACAAAGAACGGACATTAGATACTAGCTAATAACGGTGATGGAGCTTTAAGGTTAAGAAAAGATGTAAAGATGTTTATTTTTCTGAAGGAAGAGAATTAATGATAGCAGGCTTTTTGTAGAAAAAAGGACTGTTTGATAAGTGACATGCGAGGGTTGGGGAAGATGGACGAGAGTTATTTAGGCAAGTATTTCCAAACGGAATCCGGAGAGAAAGAATGGGAAGGAGCTCTGATGACCTTAAAATTGTATGAAGAACTTGATTTCTATTTCACTTCTGCGCTTCCTGAAGTTCAGGTGCCTAGAAGGGAAAATCAAAAGGTACGATCTATGTGGCAATACTTGTGGAAAGGAATGTACAATGTTATTATTTACAGAAATGTCTAATAGACTTGAATGTATTCGCTGATTAAATAATAATTGAAGTGCCTTTATTCACATGTAGATTACTCTACATCGTGAAATGTATGATGCTATCTTAAGTCATTTTTCAGAGTTATTATTGGCTGAGATTCAGAGGTAGTAATTGAAAACATGAATTTGTCGAAAATAAATTTGTATTAATCTTTGAGCCAATTTTAACATTATCAAATCGATTTTGAATGATGCACCATTATGATGCACCATTATGATGGTATTAGACAAATCAATTAAAAACGCCTTTAGTTTAGTGCATTTTTGAGAACACCGTGTGATTTGTTCCCATATCTGGCACATAGAACACCTTTTTCTTCGTTAGGTAATGTTCATGGCACATTCTCCTCACTCGTAGCATTTGCTTGATTTATTTTCAAACTAGTGTAAGAGTATGCAAGAATACGTGGCCGTAAAAGTCAAACACAGCTAGATATATTATCTAGCCAATTTTGATGTTTATAATGACCTTTTAGCTGAAAAGTTGCTCCCTCAGACCTCTTGTTTTCTTTCTTATTTCCAAATATTAGAGAAGCATGTCATCTTCTTCTGCCATCTTCAGAACATTACTATTCATATCTAATTCCAATTGTATATAATTTCCAGATTAGATGTTGGTCTTCTTTCCAAATATCACTTGCTCAAGTTTTAGTTTTATTAAATTAATCATTAATGAATTGTTTTTGTCATAGTTTGATTGTCATCATACGCTACCAGCTTTATACATGGACTTGAATTTATGAACTATGAATTTATAAAGAGGTTTGCTTAGAAATAATTTCCTCGTCCACAAAATGTTTCAAAAATGAAAAACGAAGAAATCCTTCTGTCACATTTAGTGGGTGAAAATATTATTTTAACTTAAATTGGTGTGTAGTAATAATGTTATATTATTACACGACTAGCAATAAATTTCATAGGCGTGAGCGCAGAACATTCTTTGAAATGTTGAAGGGAATTGCCCGACCTTGACCTTAAGAAAACACTGAATGTACCTCGTGCCGACACGTTTCCGAAATAGACGGGCTGTATTTCAAGAACACGGAATCAAGAGTAATTATTCGACGACTGTAAAAGACGCGAATCCAAAGCGTGGGGCATTCCGTGTCCAAAATGTCGTTTCTGTACTGGAAGTGCGGTGAGCGCGACCTTGATGTCCGCGCATTCCCTTCGCCGCATTAGCTTCGAATCTCGCCCCGTGCAGAGTGTCTCGTGTTTCAAGGCCCTCCTTGCCTTGCACCTGGGGCGGCGGCGGCGGCGGCATCTGCCCCCGAGGGTGGCGGCGCGCGGGCTCATTTCGGCACGTGCCAGCGCCGAGCGGCAGCGACCGCCGCGCCGCGCCGGAGTGCATCGGCGCAGCGCTCTGCCCGGGCAGCGGTGGCGGCGGCGGCGGGAGGGCCGTGCGGGCGGGGCCGGCGCGGCGCGGGGCGGCGTTGCTGCGGCTGACCTTGACGGTGTCACCGGCGCCGGCGAGCGGGTGGCTGCCCGCCGCAGCCGCCGCCGCCGCCGCCGCTCGCCACTCCTTTCGACCCGCGGGCTCTCGAGCGTAGGTTCGAAGGGACGACAAACGCACGGCTGGGTGGCTGCGCGGCTGCACGCCTGGACGCCGAGCGACGCTTGGGAAAGCCGGCTCGGCTCGGCGCGGCGCGGCGCGGCGAGCGGGCTCTATCTCTGGCATTGGCGGGCGTCGTCTAGCGCCCGCGGGAGAACTGGTTTACGGCTACCAGATGAAGCTATTTGTGACACCTGCGGAGGGCGCCTACCCCAGGGTCGATCTTAGCCCAAGGCCAGGGGCGACGCCAAGGACCTGGCGGCGCTGGCGCCGCCGGGGGCGGCGTGGGCAGCACGCCCCGCAACCGCCACCGCCACCGCAGCCCGTTGCCGCCACCGCCGCCGTCGCCGTTGCCGCGCTGCTGCAAAAAGCGCCTGCAGAAGGTCACCGTGCAATAAAAGCATTGCGCGCCTCGACGGCGGTGGCGGCGGCGGAGCTCGCGCGCGCAGCTTGGCCGCTCGCAGCGCGCCCTCTCGCGGGCATTGTGGAGCTCTTTGTCCGTCGCCTGGCTGTTGCCGAGGCTGCGGCGGCGGCGGCGGCGGTGGCGGCGGCGGCGGCGGCGGCGGCGGCGGCGGCGGCGGCGGCGGCGAGCGGCCGCCGCGCGCGCGGCCATGGAGGAACCGGTTGCGCGCGCGCCCCTCTCCGCCGCCGCTACCTGCCCGCCGCCGCCGCCGCCTCCTTGCGCCCGAGTACCTGGCGGGCGTCCGCGCGGAGCGGCCGCGCCGCGCGCTGCGGCCTCGCTCGGCGCCGGCGGTGGAGATGGCGGCGGTGGCGGCGGCGGCGGCGGAGGAGGCGGCGGAAGGTGGCGGCGGCACCGGCGGCATCGAAGACGCGCCTTCGAGAAGCGACCGGCGAACGAGAGGGTGAGTTGGGCCAGGGGGACGTGTCGCAGCTCTCGCCGCCGGCCCTCGGACGCGTCGCCACCTGCAGGCTGCGTTGCACCCCACGACCTGCTACCTGTGTGGTGCACACGACGCCGAACCCGTTTCGGCAGCCCGGGACGAGTAGAGTAGTGAGGCTGTTCGTGCCAAGCCGCAGTGCTCGGGAGTGAGGCGAGCCGTCTGCAACAAGTGCGGAGCGGAGCGGAGGAGCGCCGGGCTGCCGCCGCCGCGCCGGACGGAGTCGCTCGTCCGGTTCCGGCGCTCTGCGCGTGCGTAGAGCCCGCCCGCGCGATTATGCGCGGCGGTGGAGGCGGCGAAGGCGGCGGGGCGGGCGAGCGCCGCGGAGGCCGAGGCCAAGCGGAGCGCGCTGGAGGCTCCGAGACGCCGCCGCCGCCGCCGCCGCCGCCGCCGCCGCCGCCGCCGCTCTCGGTGCGCTCGGAAGCTGCCTGGCGTCCGGCCCTTCCACGGCCCGCTCGCCTTCACGGCCCCGTCGCGTCGCCTCCAGTGAAAGCGCAACGAATTCAAATTAAACATCTCCTGTGGCCATTGTGTCGGCGGGCGACCACACGAAGACTATGTAATGTACAAACCAAAGGTTTACTTTGATATAAAACGTATGTACCGATGTCTCACACGATATAAATGATTTCATATATAAGAGTCTATATGGAATTTACAAATTAAAAGGTGGTAATTAAGGACGGTTAACCCAGCTTTCTGACTTACAGTGTAATTTAGATATAATTTGTATGTATTTCTGTTTTCCTTAATGAGAATGCTATTTCTGTAACAAAAAATTTTTACCTTATTTTTTTCATAATTAATGGAGTACTTTTATATTCCGTTACTTGTAGGGTATAAATACTCTTCGAGTTTCAAGACCACAACGTAAACGTGCTTCCAAACTAGTATGTAAAATTGTGCTGTGAATCACGTTGTAATTCAAGAGAAAATTTAGAACTTCTGATGTTTCATTT
The DNA here is from genome assembly GCA_031308135.1 of Acheta domesticus. Lineage (NCBI taxonomy): Eukaryota > Metazoa > Arthropoda > Insecta > Orthoptera > Gryllidae > Acheta > Acheta domesticus. Next base: position 221,393,370 of record JAHLJT010000631.1, read on the forward strand.
TGTGTTAAATATCGTTTTTAATCGATAGATTTTTATTTATACGAAGAAAGTTTAATTGATTTAAAAATTAAAGATATTTCTCCATTTCAGAAAAATATCTGCAACAGTACCTCCATATAAAATCAATGTACTGATAGAACGTCAAAGAAAGGAATATTATTGTGAATAACTGCTACATGAAGTTACTTTCTTCTTGTTTTTGTTGCAAGGCCATTCCTTAATCTACTAGTGGTATTGTTCTTACTTCATTACGTACTTTTCATATACATATTGGAGGAACTATATTACGAACACTTTGCTTCGTTTTATTCTCAATACATTTATTCAAAGATTGAAGTACGAGTAAATACGTTGGTGACCCCTAATTACCAGACAAGTGAATGGAAAATGCTGGAAGAATCTTTGGTCCATCCTGCCTCTGGAGGAAGAGATCGAGCTATAATACAAGAAAGAATCAAACTACGACATCTACCGGACACCAAGAAAGAAGAATTTTCAGTTAATAGAACTTTTCTAGTCTTGGAAGTAGTTTGATAATTTTAGGGGTCATGGAAGAATCAACGAAAAGCATTCAACGGTCTGGCGAAAAGAGGATCTTCCCTTGCATTTAACTAGACTTATCCCAGAGCAACGTTACGAAATACGTCTGAAAGAAGAAAGAAGAAAATGAAAAGAAAAATTCGACTTTCTATTATTCATTTTTCATCATCTTTTCGTATTTAAGAAAATATGAAGTGACAATTAGGCGTCCTTTCGTTATTAACAATTTTGGAGTGACGAGCGTACCTATTTCGAACCTGGTTGCCAACAAAGCCATTGGATCGGAACCAAGCCCAAAGGAAGATTTTTTTAAAACTTAACATTTGTATGAGAATCAAGTATTTTTGTTCACGAGTATACGCACGAGTTTTATATTCATTAGAGTTCATAATTACTTAATATTTCAAGATATATGTCAATCCTGTAGCTCACATACTATCCATAAAATAGTGTATTTAGATTTAATCTATAGACCGTCTTGTATGTTTTCAATATATAACTTAATCTCTAATTCAGGATATTTAAACAACAATTGTGGGAAATACGATTCGATGTATAATTCTCCCGGGTAGTATAACCAGTCCCAACCCAGTGATTTGAAGCAAAGGCTGATCCGCCATTCTGGACGGAGGTTTTTCGGTTCGATGTCCTGCTTCGATCTCCGGTCTTGGGCTATGGCGGCCGGTCGCAGCCAGGCGACGCGACGGGTCCGGAGGCGGAGACGGAGGTGGAGGCGGTGGCGGCGGCGGAGGCGGCGGCGGAGGCGGAGGCGTCCGTTGCGAGCGCCCGCCGGGCAGAGAACCGGCTGCGGCTGCGGTGGTGGAGCCGGTTACTCGGCGCAGATCGCGTGTCTGCCAACCTCCATTTTGGCGCCTCTCTCGATCCCCTCTCCCACTCCCCTCCCCCCCCCCACACTTGACGCGCGCGGCCCTCTTCCCTCACACGTCACTCACACTCACATTCACACTTGCGGAGGATCCGAGGAAGGAACTCGGGAGCCATCCTCCGCAGGTGATTCAGTGGAACATTTAAAATAGCATTCAAGTTAAAACACGCGGGTCAATCGCCAATTATCGTCTCTTACTCTCTTAGCGAACTTTGGAAAATAATACACAAAAGCTTGTTAAAAGGAAAATAACTGCTAGTTAATTTTTAATTTGATTTTCACTCTCTCACATTTTATCCGCGCACGTTTTCTTGAGGCCTCGCTTCGCACTTGCGTTATTTTCACAAAAAGAATTTATATCAAATTTGTAGTTCGTTTTTCAATGCAAAATATTACACGGGAGTGAACTTTCTGGTTATCCGATTTTGTCTTCAACGCTCGTTGTTACCATTTATTCTTAATTCAACTAATGTTGGCAAAAAAGTGGGGTTAGGTGTAAAACGTGCTCGTGTAACATCAAGTACGTATTATAGAAGAAGTTATGTAATGCCACGGACCAAAAAGGGGATTTTTTGACGGAAAAATTCGTACTGTAGATCCCTGATACCGAAAAATTGGGTTGTTCTTGTATATAGAAAATTACATTATCTAAATAGTTGTGTAGTCAGAATCCAGGTTTTGGGGGTCCTTGATACCGAAAAATAGGTTTACAGCAAAACGTCTGTACGTCTGTGAACAAAGCGAGCCGCTAAACCATTGGCTAGTTTTACACCAAAATATATGTTCCTCAATCGATTTGGTTCTTGCCGCGCATTCTTGAATATGAAGAGGATAATTTAATTTTTTACTTTTATCAAAAATGCCTTCAAATTGTTTCTCAGAAAGAGTAAAGTATGCTTTTAACAATGTCACAGATCCGATTTTCGTTGAATTCTTTGAATTTTAGAAAATTGCAGAAGTTATGTTGTTCAAAAATCTTTCTGCAAAAACGATATTAATTATATTTTTTTCTTAATCTTGTTTCTCAAAATTTTATTGTTCACCAAGATCATGCAAACTTGAATGAAACTATGAGAAGTTTTCGAGTAATATTGCATGAAATAAAAACAATTTTAAAAACAAAATTTTCTCAAAAACTGGCCCAAAATGTTTCTTTAATTCTTTTTAGATATTGCAAAGTACGCTAATAAAATTGACGCATGTTAAATTTTTGTTGAACACTAAATTTTCGATAATTGCAAAATATACTAATAATTTGTGACTGTATGTACTATAGTTGCATCACTAGTTAATTTTTACTGTACTTGTCATCCCTGGTACGTTTGAAACTTTAAATTGATACGATGTAACATTCAAAGAATATTAGAAATTGAATTTCGCCCTCATTCAGCGGTACGATTCCGATAAACACTATGGCAAAATTTTGGATATGAACGTGGATCCAAGAAATGCTATGTCTAAAGTTTGAACATATATATATATATATATATATATATTTATATATATTTTTATATATATATATATTTATATATATATGTATATATACGATTTTTAGCAATATTATTTCTATGCTAATTGTTTTTGATTCCTTATTAATATAACCCCACCCTCGCTGCACCTGGCTCGGCAGCTATGTTCAACGCACCTTCCCCGCAACAGAGCATGCTTAGTTTTGTAAGTTAAAATGTTGAATTCAGAGCTTTGATGAAGTATTTGCTTTCAGCGAGACAATAAACTCCAACATTTCCTTGTAGCATTGCTTTTTCTCCTCTTTTATCTCACTTGCCGCAATTCAATAAAGATAGAGTTTGAACACTTCAGTCAATCTATTGGGGTAAAATATAATAATACAATCACAAGTATCAGGATGGTTAAATTACCTTTCAAATTTAGTTGAAATAGAAATAGTCTGTTTGAAACAATATGAAACATTTTCTTAGTTTCCCTTTCATTACAAATACCAAATTAGTACTACACATCTACGGATGCCGCAATGGCATATTAAACATTTTTTAAATTATTTCTTTAATTACTTCAAATCTACTGTAGCCAACCGAAGCGTCACAGTCGACCGAAGCTTCAGTTTCGTTTTCAGAATCCTGAGTGACATGTTTCAGTTTAGCATCAGTAGGTATTTTCACATTTTGATAGAGGAAAGTAATAACCTACTATCGCAAACCCTATCTTATCTTATCACACCTATATTGTACAATATATTACAATCTTCGTATGTCCTGTTGATTTTCCATCAATCGTATCAACATGAAAATTGTTGAGTTCAATCTCAAAGTTTAATTTTTCAGTGTTAGTTTACTTAAAATATATTTTAATAAGTTCATACTATCTTAACTTAAGGTGCCATCAAAGAAAGATAAAACGTGAATACTTACGATTAATTCTGGACATTCAACAATATTTTATATGTGTGGTAAATAATTAATAATTCAACATTGACTGTAAAACAGTTTCAGAATATAACTGAACACTATTGTGTGATTTTGAAAGTTTTCCTTTTAAGTAAATCAGCGACCTCGGCTGAGAATAGAAAAGTTACACGGTAACATGGACATCAATTAATTAGCGAAACAAAATGTTATTGGAAATATTGTGTCTTTCGTATTTGAGACACCTTAAAGGTTACAAGGTGATGACATTCAAAATTCTACATTAGATGTTCTGAAGTTAGGGAGTGGAATGTTACAGATTCAAGTCATTGTACAGCCACTTGATATTTACTAATCCAGAAAAATTTTGAAATGTTTTCTGTTCATATTTCAAATTCGAACGTTTATTCTATATGAGAAATAAATAACGAAAAATAAATTTATTCTAGCAGTTTGTTAAATAAAAAAAGTTTATTTTAGATTTAATTTCATTACGATTTGCATTCGCTTTAAGAATGAATGTATTCAAGTATTAAGTTAACAAATGAATTAAAAAAATATTCTGTAATTAAAATTAAATTGTAACGTTAACATACAAATCGTGGTACCCGGTTTTTGGAACACTGTGTCTCTATTATTAGAAGAAATACGAAAAAAATTGTCATGTGTTCAAGAGGCATTAGAAAATAAATTAAACTACGTGATTAGACCTTAAAAAAATTATAATTGCCAGAAAAAACATGTCTTTGCACTTTCTTTTTGAACTTTGATTGGTTGATGAATTAGGATGAAAAATGAATACTTAATTAGATTAATGATATTTCTATAATTGAGTTCGTTTACCAATAAATAACTTGGTGGAAATAGTATTCATGTTTTGGAAGCATGCCATAAACAAGCATGTTCTAATTACGAAAAAATGCCAACAAAAATACATTTCTAATTTCGTATAAAATAATTTACAAATCGAAGATATTAGAGCTCATCGGACTGTAATCTTTGTCATTAAGTCTGTCCTTGAACGAAATTGTGTAGCAGCTGGACTGTGTCAGTATAAGGTCCATTTTTCATGAAACATGATAGTTGAAATGACTCGATTTGAATAAAAGCTTAAACAACAACTTGCCGTAAATCCCGTTAATATTAAATGTCATGGTCGTTCACTCTGCAGTTTGGATATTGAACGTGTGTGTGGTCAAACTAGTGATCTGGTGGGTATAGGAATAAAGTATGCGGACCAGTTGAGATTTGCCGAAAGTGAGGTCAATATTTAAAATTATTTTGAATGCAGGTATTATTAACAATTTAGATTAATATAAGCTTCAATGTTATCATATAATAGATATCTCGTAAGAGTTAACGTTTAGGCCAAAACATTCCTATTTGTGTCTTTACAGGTGTTCAAAAATAATTTATTGCGTTTTCCAATAACCGTTTCTTTTTTATAAAAATATTAAAAAGAAAAATTAGATTTTGATTATTATAATTGGGTGTCTCACTAATTTTATCGTTTTCACTGGGTACATCCCATTCCTGTGCTACATGAACCGTTTAAATAATAACTCTGGAAGACATTTTATGAAAGACGTATGACGTATGACCATATTTAAATGTAGGGCAAATTGACGTTTGATCAATTCTGACGCTGTTTTCCAACCGAAAACGTCAATTAAAAAAAGTCGAAATGAGGCTTATTATTAGATGAATGCTTCTCAGCTCATCAAATGTCAATTCGCTCTATCTTTAAATAGTATACGAGTGGCCGAAACCTGATTTTCCTAGGATTCCAGGTTCGCATGCGTTTGCTGAATAAACTTGGTGAACAGAGTTTCTTGTCTTACCAAGCGCTGCGATCTCCAATGCTTACAAGAACTAGTTTTGGCACACATTGTTTTGAGAACAGAGTATTAGGATACGGTACTACTATGTATTTTGATGGAAAGTAATTGTAAATACTCACATAATGTACTTTGATTGATAACAATTTTCACGTGTTTAGAATGTTTTTCAGTTTTACTGTTTGAAAAAAATATTCGCTGAAGAAGCTAGAATAATGAACACAATGTTGTCTGTGTCCAATTGCTTGCAATGTAAAACTCACATGATGTGACTCTCTTTTTTCGCTTTGTTTTTTGTCTTCCGTCATGAGAAAAACGAGTGTTGTAATATCATAACACACGTTTTTGTATTTCATGGAGGTTTACTTTAAAAATACTTAATGATATTGTGTTCTAACATTGTATATAATATTTTTTTAGTCTCATTATGTTCCATTTCGTCTTGACCAATGTTTTAACCTTGAAATTTATTTTATTTCACTTTTTTGTCGTGAAATTTGTAAGTAATATCTACAAAATCAGAAATAAGAAATTGAGGCGAGTGTCATTTGTGTTACTTACCGCTGATAACTACATGAAATCACAGTTGTATATCCTTACGTCAAGGACTTAAAAATAATGAAGTGAGATCCAATTCGCATCATTCTTTAAAAAGTAATTTAAAACAAAGATAGAAATGTGTAAGAAGTTATAAATTACAATAAACCTTTTCACATCGAATTGTTTTATTAAAATCAAAATATTACTTTCAAAATAATTAGTCATATAAGTACTCATTCTAACAAAATTAGCACAAGGCATTAAGAAAATTTGATATTTTGTGATTATTGTCATCACAGTATAACTGTTAAAGAATGTCTAGCTGTCGCCATTAGTTTCCTGTTAGTATGTATCGTGTAGTGTACATATATCCCAAATAGTTCCGGACACCTGCTCACAATGAAGAATTGTTTGATCTATTGATATTTGATTTGCTTTCATAATTTGTGCAAAATATGTTTATTGGATTTTTCAAAACTCGAATTACACCTACGTTCTGCTACAATATGTGTGCAAAACCTTTACTTACAGGCTTATGGCCAAGTTATAGTTATTTGGTCAATTTAAAAGGCAGAGGTGAAAATATCAAAGTTTACCTTCGGAACTTTACGAGGCAAAAATGTTAGAATAAAAAACAACAAAAAACATAAAAGAAAACAAAAAACAACCACTTGACAAAGTTGTTAGCCGCAACACCCAACGTTGCTACTCAGGGGAGGAAACGACGTACAGTCTCACACGGTGGGGGGGGGGCATGGGCGGGGGCGGCTGCGACGGCGGCGGGAGTGGGGGCGGAGGCGGCCGTCTCGCTCGCCTGCGTTGCGTGCGCCCGGCGGCGGCGGCGGCTGCGGCGGCGGTGGCGGGGGGCAGTGATGCGGGCGGAACGGCGCGGTCTCCGACCCGGCCGCCGCGGCGCGCCGTCCCGCGCCGCCTCCACCGCCCTCGGCGTGTCCGTCCCTCCTCCTCCTCCTCCTCTACCGCGGCATGGGCCCCGTCATCGCGGAGGCTTCGCAGAGGAAGAAACGTCGCCGCGAGTGCAATGCCACTCATTCACTGGCGGAGGCGGGGGCGCAGGCGCAGGCGCGGGCGGCGTGGCGTGGCGTGGCGTGACGTGTCACCGGCCCGCGAGAAAGAAGCAGCCCTTGTTCGCGGGCCGCAGCACGACTCTCTCTCGGCGGCGACCGCCTGCCAAGGCGCTAAGTGTTGGCGAGCGTGTGAGAAGGGAGGGACACGCGGGGCCTCCAGGAAATCCCCGGGCTGCGCCGCGCTGCGCCTCGCCTCGTTGCGGGAAGAGGGGCGTCCGCGGCGGCGACGACTGCCCGCGCGCGGGGACGCAGGTGCGCGGAAAGACTGCGCCGCGCGGGGGTCAAGGGAGAGCACTGGAGGGCAGCCTTGAGACCCGAGGAGCCTCCATTCGGTATGGAGCCTTTATGTTAATACGCGTTTCCTATCATTTTTAACCGACGACACTTTCAGAAGACAGATGCGACCATTGGAGGGCAGCCTTGAAGCCGGAGAAACCTTCGTTTCGATATGGATGGGCCCTAATGTTAACACGATAGTACCTTTTCTTTTTTAACGGGCGAGGCGATTTGTTGAGCGCCAGAGATTATCACGCACTTCACAACCCAACGTTACTAACGCGAATGCAATTGTTTTATTTTCGGAAAAAGATGTTAAGTCACTGATACCGTACCCTATATTAAAATGTACTTTTAGAAACAATAACAACGAAATGAAAAATGTCTTCGGGATAAATACTTTATTGTACTACTGTATGGTGTCAAGAGCTTAGAAAAATATGAAATGAAGGTCTCGCTACTTTCAAGTTTCAAATGCAATTTTTGGACACTTGTAGCTGTCGCGAAGAAGGGTTTGGCGCAAATAAGGAGATTAAGACCATGTTTTAACTGCCAAGATAAAGCTACTTCCTACCACTGTCTACTATGAGTGTGTAGTCAGTAAAAAATAGATCAATGGACGTTCTAAAAGTTACAGAACTTTTACAAAATATCAGCAACTTTTCCACTCAAAAGCGTTCAAGATGGAAGAGGGAAAGAGCAAGAAAAGATTGTTTCTGTTCCTAGGTTTGCTGTTGATATACTGCTCCAATCTCCGCCTGGAATTCTTCGAAATGAGTGTTGAAATGAGTGAACAGAGAGACAGGTTTCTATAATTCTCTCTCATATTCGGTCACTTTCGTTACGGAATCTGAGATCTTTCGATCAAGAGACTGATTTTAGGCGACATGATTCATCAGAGAAAGGGAATTCAGCAAACCCTCGTTAGCATGAACAGGCTTATTATGAATATCGCTGTAACACGAACAAAACTTCGGTTCCGGTAAGGGATTACGTAATACGGACATTTAAAACACTAGTTTAGTACGAATTTTTATTATACGAACTCTGATTATTTTGATCCCTTGCAATTCGTGTTAATAAGGGTTTATTGTATTACACTTTTTGAGACACAGATGCTTATCTAATTTTCTACGTGGTACATGCCCACAAATTTGCTGGTTGACTTTTCACACAACCAACAGAATCATTTGGTTTTTAGATATCGACTCTAAAATAAATACAGGTATTTTTATAAGACATCAACGGTAAATGCGGCGATTATAAGACATCAACAATGAAAGAGCTGTGATGTAAATTTACCACGTGTATTGTTCACTACTTGGAATGTTCTTCTCAAAGCAAGTTCTAAGTAACCCATGTTTAGGAGCTAACAACCGAACGTACGTAAAAGCGTTGCAAAGTTCTCAATTTTGAGTGTAATTAACCACAAAATTCATTCTAAACAAATAACTATTTTGAAAATAATTGCCCAATTTTTCCATAATACTTCTCCGACAAAATAGGAGAAAAAATTGAACACCATAGATTCATTTGTATGTACTGTTAGAAGATCATAAAGAAGATATATAGGCAAAATGTTACATTTCATGGACTTCAATTCTGTAAATAGTACTTCATATTCTTGGAACTCTGCACAATGTGCCATTCATTCACATATTATGTAGTATAATGTTGGTTGTCAAAATCTGAATGCGTGGAATTGTTCTGCTTTGCATTCAGCGCTCCAAATGGCCATTAATGTAAGTACTATATCCAACATATACGAATATACAACCCCGGGTACTCTCCTGCAGCAACAAAATTGTGTCATTGCCCCTTCTTTGGCCAATACGCCATTGATAACCCCTTTCGTAACATGCTTTCCGTGAAACGGCTTTATTTTTGAAATGGAATGAATGGCTTGATATTGGGGGTAGGGAGAGGGCGTTTTAAGAAATTTATATTATCGTTTGTATATCCACCTTGAAGTTCCTGTAGGACACTGGCTTTTTCTTGCACTGCAAATGCGTCATCGACTGACGTCATCTGTTGATTCTCTTCATTTGGGGGAGTTTCAGAAGTATATTTGAGTGAACGTCCTCTGCGGCTACACATGAAAAATGTGGGATATAACACATTTATTGGCGAGTTATAAAAGTAACTTTATATTAAATGATGTGATGAAATTGACTAACATATCACAAGCCTCAAGCATTTGCTGAAGTTGAAAAAAGATGATTTGAACAGATGCTTCAGTGACAGTAGTTTTCTAATGTAATGTTTGAACAAACCTGACCACCACACTAGAGAACTACTGGTATAATTACTATTCCATACTGCTGGTACAATTAGTTTGTTCTATTCTTTCTTAATGAATAACTAGCTGAAGTACCCTGCGTTGCCGGGTATTTATTAATCATAATCATCCTGACTCACCTGTCCCTACCTGCCTCTTCCCATTCTGTCAGTTTTTTACGATAATCGTTGCGTATGAGCAGCTGTAAAAAGATGCACTGTTGCCTATTCCAGATTAATGTTCAGTAACAAATTTGATCTTCAATTACTCTGATCCTAATTCGGCCATTGAAATAAATAAAAACGCATTTAGTAGGGAATTTTAAAGACTTTTAGAAATGTTGAAATCACCTTGGGGAATTTACTCGCTGTTTTCAAGATATTTGCGAAAAAACGTAAAGACTACACACTTCAATATATAAGGGGTAGGAAAGGGGGATAGAGGCAATTTTTACGAACTCTCATAGATATAGCAACATTTCTCTTATTTTGAAGGTCTCGTATACAAAAGTTCACGAAGATCGTAATAAAACTGTAGATTTATATTAAAACGAACATACAATTCTTTATTAAGAGCAAATAATAATTTGAAAAAAAAGTAGCCTAGGAGATGCCCCACAAAACACATCTATGAGTGAACTCATCGAAATCAGTTCAGTCGTTCCAGGGATTTACTCGGATAGATAAATCGTAAAAACAATTGAAATGATTTTTATATCGTCTACGTAAATAAGAATATGAGATTACAGTAAGGCAGTTATTTTGAAATCACAGACACTCCAATTTTATTAATATAGATTACACAGTATTTATTGCTCTTTCTTCTGTCATTACGCGATGATCAATGGTGATTCACTGTGAGTTTACAATGTTGATGCCGTGCGTACCGCTTCAGTGTACACTGCCTGTCGAACCACTGGCTTGATCGTGTTGCTCGGTTCTTAATGCCCCAGTTACATTAATGACAAGCATACAATTCATATTTATGATTCGCGAATAATTTAGTATTCAGTTACGAAACATTCACATAGTCTCTATCAGAACTAAACGATAGACAAATAATATATACAATATCAATAGTTCTTTTCGCATTATAATAATTCTTTTTGCATTAAAAAATATCCGTTGACAATTCCGTGTTGTTCTCCTCGTGCGTCTCCTCTCTCGCTCACTCGTGCATCGTGAGCAGTATCAGCTGTTGTGAATGTCCTCTTCACAGACAATGGCAATATTAACCTTATTAATTGAGTTACCTACGAGTAGTCATATATTTTAACAAGTAGATTAACTCAGTATATATAGCAAACTTAAGGCTCTGGCTAAAAACATTAATTTGTGATAAGATAATTGCAAGAGGCAATTATCTTATAGTTTGATTTTACCTTATATATTGATTTTAATATGATATTCTAATTTTTAATTTATGTGTATTTGGGATATGAAATCATATAAAATGTAGGAATTTAGAAGAAAAATGTACATTTATCTCCACTACCTAATTCTAATATATCTCCTAACAAATCTTTTCGTGTTCGTTCTTGGGACTTCGTTTGAAATTATCCGAGAGTATGTATTTCGTGAAATAACTAGAGTTTATATCACAAAGCAATAAATATTAAATTTTTGTAGCCATTAATTTTATGAAAATATTTTTTTCTTTGTCTAAAAGGAAACGTGTCGAAACACTTAATTAAATAATATTTATATTTATGTTATATTGTTTCAATGGAATTCTTATTCATAGATTAATATGACATGTTCTTAGGACATAACAGGGCATCGTTAAATGGTTCTTTCATTCACAAATTAATTGACATCTCTTATAATATATACAAAATGTAATTCAGATACTTATTTAAGTTGGACATCGTTTTATAAACGTATTTATATAACAAAGTAATTTACACTGAAAATTATTGAGATATCGAATATTTAGTTAAATCTAGTTAAATTATTTTGTGTTCATCAGCTCCAATATTAACTCAAAATATTTGAAATTACTAAAATACATTAGATGCTGCCAAGTTAATCTACTGTACTTCCTACGTTATCTTATACGTTATAGATTCTCTAAAGATTGATTAATACATTGATTCTTAAATTAGCATACGCTATTCTTGGCATTTCCGGCGTTGCAGAAGGTTGCCCGTATCGCTTGGCGAAAAAAAGGCGGGTTATATTACCGGTCGACCTTGAACAGATAGACTTCTCACTTCTCAGATATTCTCGTGAAATTCGCACTAACTTGGAAACAAATTTAAGTTCCTGAAGACATACTCTCGAAATATATGTATATTTTATACGTAAATAATATTGTTTATTTTTTAATATCATTGATGATGTTGTATATTAAGAATTACGTTCGAATATGTACATGCTCTATGAGATTGATGCTGTAAGTGCTCTATGTGCTACATGCTGTATGTGCTCTATGAGATTGATGAAAAGACCTGCAACCGTATTTAGGAGCACGTCCACTGAAATATCTAAATTATATTTTTTTGCTATTAAGCTGCACATTCTTCACTTGCACAGTCTGCAATTAAAATTATTTTAAAATAACATTTTGAAAATTTTATTACAAATTAACGGAAGCGTATTCACGTTTGTATCACTTGCTGTTTAAGAAACACTTAAGTGTGTATCTACCATAATACAACATTTAAAAAAAAACATGTCTTGCAAGTCGTTCTGTTTCGACGTCTCATGAAGCTGTTGTGATTCAAACTCTGTTAGGCATGGCGACTTCTTTCTTCCTAACCTGCTTTCAGTTTGATGACTTTCACGTCTGCGATTGCCTCGAGCCACGTGTTTGGAAGGTTCATTTCATGTGACAAATGGGAGCACGAAATCCAATTGAAAGTGCGAGACGCCAAGGAACAGAAGTAAAAAAATATCATCCTTTAGAAATTACATTATATTTATCTATTCGGAACAATCCCATTGAAATGGGTACTTAATTTCAATCCCCCCAAAATGATTCACGAGACAGCAGTGTCTTCGGACTGACGTTATGGCAAAAGGACATGCCGGTTCTCTTTTGAACAAAAATAAGCAATGCGTTTGTCATTTATGAATAAAATTAGGGTAGCGGTGTGCATTGGAAAAACAAATCACTTTGCTACAACGATGACTCCTGACACAATGTTCGAAAGAATGTCGTTTCCCCGAAATTAAAATTATTAGAAGGCAGGGAAGCTACAATTTTTATGCTAGTTTCAAAGAACGGTAAGAGCGTGAGTTCGGATATTCTGGAAAGCAACGATTGGCAGCAACAAAGAATTTCAGTGAAACAGAGATTCCATTTCGCAGTACTTCGATATATGGGTCTACTACCTGCGTCACGAAATTCATGGCTTCTGGAATATATTAATGCTAATGGTTCATCTTTATTCTCTCACTCCCAAACCCCCTCCCGTTTGCCCTTGAACGTCCCGCCGTTCTTTTTGAGACAGAATAATTCAAATTTCCATACGTCACGTGAAGCAAAAGAGATGAATCAATTCCCTTAAAACTAGCTGTGAGTATGATAGTAATGTATTCGCGATGTATGTAAAAAATTAGATAAATGTTTGTTGCTACTATTACAAATAACACCGTATTTTCGCGAATATAAGTTATCTTTTCGTACAGAAATTGGCAACAAAAACTAGAAGGGGGCTTAATAAGCAAGCATCTCGAAATGAAACGAAATATTTTGTCAAAAAACATCATCTACTTTTCAGTGAATATTCTGGAAAGCAACGATTGGCAGCAACAAAGAATTTCAGTTAAACAGAGATTCCATTTCGCAGTACTTCGAGATATGGGTCTACTACCTATATATATATATATATATATATATATATATATATATATATATATATATATCTCCTAAGAAAGTCGCAGGCAGTCGCTTCTTAGGACCTGCTGACAATGAGAATTGCAGGGAATTAACAGTTTGTAAGCATTATAGCAACGAATTATATACGAAGTACATACGGAACGTTTTCGGAAATTTTCATCCAAGGAACTGAGAGTAGGAAGCTTATATGCGAGAGGGAGCCATATTCGAGAAAATTTGATATTTTATCTATCAGTCGTTTATTTTTTAAAACATTATCAACATCATGCATGTTGTCTGTAATTTATTGTCCAATGGGATTTACTAGATGTACCAGGGTAACATTGTCAATTTACAAAGCTAAGAATACTTACCTTAAAATCAGTACAATGGTTTACGTGTAGGTTAAAATTGCCAGCTCGAAAATAGTTAAATTGCATTAGGAAAACATTCCGAATATCATTCATGAATATTTCAAGTTCTTGTTTTGTTAAGTAATATGGTCGTCATAAAATATTGCTTGAATGTTTTACAATGAGAAATCTTGGTCTGGAATGTGGATAGGAATCGTACTTAATAGAAGGAACGAATATTCTTAGTTTTATTATTTCAAGAAATATCCTCACATATTTCACGTGCTGATAATCTCATATTAGCAAAATAAATTTTGATAACGCTATTGAACAATAAGGTAAAAATTCCGGAATTGCATTCCTTAAAACGAGGCACTTATTAAATTTAAATATTTTTAATAAATTTCAGTGTACTCTAAAAGTGTCACTGAAGCTGTAGAAAATGTCTAAATGGGTACCTGTGACATCAGGATCAGAAATCTTTACGAAGTCAATGTTCAACTTGAAAACTTTTCTGTAGATGTAAAACACGTTAGTGAAATGTATTTTAGTTATTTCATGAAAATCATTCTCAGGGGCGGCTCCAGGAAGTATTTTAGGCGGCAAGGGAACTTTACGTTCGCCTTCCCCATGTTGAAAAATGATGGCACGTTTTAGAGGGTGAATTTCTACTTGATGTGCCTTTCGCTGAAGGTTAACGGGGATAAATCATAGTGCGAAATAATACGTATAGCCCCATCTCATAATACGATGTGATTAGTAAGTGGTGATTGCTTTGAATAAACGCAGGAAAATATTTTCAAAATGTTGCAATGGTATTGGAGGAGGGGTGTTTCGGCCTGCATGCCCCACCGCCCCCCACGTATCCTTCACTTGTCCGGATACGACATGAACCTTCGGAACTTCTGTCCTTCTTGTGCGTGAATCGTTCTTTTGTCGATAAGTTCATTGACGTAAGTTATGAGTAAGCCGATTCATTGCGAGGAAGTGTGTGTTTGTGTGCGCGCCAGCTGAGTGGCAGCGCCGCCCCATCTGGAGCCAGGAGGCCGTGGCGTCCAGCCCGAGGCCCGGCGCGCTCGGCGCCGCTGCTCCGCCTGGCAACAGGCGAAGGCCACCCGCCGGCTCTGGCCAACGCCACGCAGCCTCCGCTCCGGGACCATTAGCGCCGCCCGCTCCGCCGCCGCCACCGCCACCGCCACCATCCCCCCTCCCCTCCCGCACCCTTATCATCTCAACCGCCACTTCCAACGAATCCAGTGTCGCCGCCACCGTCAAGACGCTGTCAGCTACCACACAGCCGAGGAGGCGATGGCGGCGGCGGTGGCCGTGGCGGCGCCACAGCCCCTCTTCCCGTCCGTCCTTGTAGCCTCCACTGTAATCCCACAATCGCTACCACCGGCCAGTCCATCTTTATCATTGACCATCCTCGTAAAGGCCTCAAGATTCAGGTGGAGGGAAACAGTTAATAATTTTGCTATCTTCTACTTTCTTAATTACCGATAACACGTTATTACTATCGCCTGTTCCTCTGACGAGGCGATGGTAGTTTGACTAGTGATACTTCTGTAAGTAGTGACGACGGCAGCGAGAGCGGCGGTGCCACTGTGGGGACGTTGGCGGCGGAGGCGGCGGCGGCGGCGGCGGCGGCCGTGGCGGCGGCGTGACGGCCCACCTACTGACGCCGGCGCCACCGCTGCTCCACCCCTCCCCACCCGCTCCACTCCGCCACCGTCCCGCCCCTCCCCGCTCGGCACCCTACCCCATCCCACTGTACCCTTGCCCCTCCCCGCACCACACCACACTTCCCCGCCACGCGCCGCACCGCCCCATCCCACGCCGCGCCACGCCACGCCGCCCCACGCCACGCCACGCTGCGCCGCGGTGTCCATGGGCTCTCAGTGAAGGGACCTTTCGCGACGTGAAGGGGCCCCCGAACATTTGGCGAGTGTCGCGCCTGATCGCGTCGGGCCGCGTCGGATCGGGTCGGGTCGGGTCGGGTCCGATCCAGTTGCGTCGCGACGCGTCGGGTCGGATCGGGTCAAGTCGTGTTGTGTCGTGATGGGTTGCGTCGCGTCGGATCGGGTTAGATCGGATCGGGTGGGGTCATTTCGCGTCGGATTCGAACTTGCAGAAGAGCGAGTATTTCGTGGAAGTGGGGTGCGCCACCGCGGAGACGCCGCGTCGCCACGGCGGTGCCTGGGGCGCCTACAGCTCACGGGCTTCCAGGGGAGAGAGTTTCCGGTTCGCGGCTTCGAAAATTCGTGACTTATTTTCAGCTGGTCTGCAGCTTAAATTGCCTTCAGTGCTCGAAAGTTGCTTATTGAGGGCCTTACTAGTGTGGAACCGTGAGTCTGGATCAGCGGCATCATCTTGACCATCAACATTCTTGTCAATAAGATCACTAACACTCAAATAGACATCTGTCACGAAAATACGGAAAGAATATTTTTCTTTGAATTCGATAAAATTGGAAAAGCCATGGAAACAAAATTATTCAGTGTTTTATCAGAGAAATATTAATGTAATTTATCGATATTACCAAATAAAAACAAGTGTCTGGAGAATTGTAGAAGATATTTTCTGGTTTATTGTGAACGGACGAAGTAAGCTGCTCCACAATTTATCGAAACAGTTGAACATGTTTATTTGGGATCAAATCTTTGACGCGCGGTCATAAGAATACAAGTCAAAAAACCTTATTTTACAGTCGAGCAGAAAAACTATTTCAGTTCCTACTTTGAATATTACAAATATTTGCAATGTCCAGAAAAATACAGTGTTTTAGAGAAGGATTTGTTGTTCAATTTTCACCAGATATAGATATCGATGATGACAAAAATGTGAATATCTCGATTTTGCCAAAAATGACTTGTACTCTTATGACCACCCATCAAAGAAATGGATGTTAGAAAGGGGGATAAAAAAGTATATCGAAGTTCAACTAACAACTACTCATACATCAAGCGTTTCTGACCTATCTATGATTATTTGGCGAATGTTGATAAAAATTACGTGTCAAAATTGATACAAATTTTAAACTAATACGTATACTTTTCTTTTTTAATGTAATACGAAGGAACAATTTTAAGCTATTGGTATTTATTTATTTATTTATTTATTTTTCAAAAAAACAGTAAAAACTGTATATGACGTGGTAGACAACTAGAATGGAGTTAACGGAAAGCAATTAACGGAGTAACCACGAACAGTAAGAATACCGTATAACAATGAAGTAAGAAAATTTATAATGGTCGTATTTTGTGTTTTGGTTCCAGATTTTTATGTATTAGAGGATGCATCTTGATGATATAGCATTTCTTTTCACCTTGGAATAGAGCTTTGCACTTACTAGTGGGGAATGCTTTGCAAAAAAAAACCAAAAAAAACAACCACACTCGTAGGTAAAGAAAAAAGGAAAGTCCTTGTGTCAAACATTGTCTGAGGTCGTGAATGTCTAGGTGTAGGAAGAATAACTGCATTATTCTGTTGCTTCATAAGGACAGGTGCACAGGTTCCTTCAAAGGAATATTGTATTTCTAGAGTGATATATAATCCTTTGTTGAATTTGCATAAAGAAGATTAAGAAGCAAAAACAAAAAAAAGTAGAGCTTTCGACAAGAAAGTTTTATTTGAATAAACACGTATACAATGAAATACTAAAGCAGTATTAATGTAAAGAAAAATAACGACCCTATATAGATGTTTTTAGATTATGCAATTACTTTATCATGTAAAAGAATTATTAATATTTCCTCTGAAAAAAATTAGTAGTAGAGATATATATGTAAATACTACTTTACATGTTGATTATTTCCACTATTTGCTTAAAATGGTGGTAATTTCTTCATAAATATTTTACAATTTTCTTAGTATTTTTTTCACTGTCGGAGTCTTCTTCCTCTTCATCGATTTCGCGTTCGTTTCTGTTTCCGAAGTTGCGCAGCTGGAACAGCTTTTAAGTATCAATTGCCCGTTGTTGTATTCCCTTTTATTGATTTCGACCTGAGGAAATATTACGATACATCGGAACCTACAGAAATCAAGTATTTTCATGCTATTTAAGATTCCTATGACTTCCATTTCTTTGAATGTTTAATGTTTATAATATAATTTTTAATGGGATCTTGAGAATGGTATTATACGCATTCTATCACCGCATATCACTGATACTTGAAATGAATAAATTAATGAATGAATACTTGAAATGAGTTAATATTTACTCGAATTGATGAAACATTTGGTCTTGATTGTTTGAATAAGTGCTATTAAATACAACTATTGCATATCAAAACGTTTGTCTAATATTAATTGGCAATCTTTTGACTTGAATTTTGTTTAACTTTATGAATTATCTAAGAATTACTTTGGTGTGATTGAACCTCTGTTATTATCAAAATAAATTTATTTATCAATAAGTTCGAAGGATTCTTTTTCATTTAAAAAATTTGAATGTGAGAGGGAGGAGAAAAGGGAAGGGGGAGCGAAGAAGAGAGAGAGAGAGAGAGAGAGAGAGAGAGAAAGAGTGCGAAAGGGAGCTAGAGAATGAGAGAGTAGAGAGAGGGACAGAGGTGGCAATTCTTCTTTTGAAATAGTCTTTGATTTTTTCTGATATGCAGACTAAGTTACACATGAAAACACCCATATTTCAGGTAGAATAACTGACTTGGAAATATATTTAAGTGTGAATCAGAAAGGATATATTCACTGTCAATTATATTCATTGCTGTTACCACCAACATCAAATGTTTAAAAATCAATTTTTGTTTGTTTGCTCGTATTTTATGCGCCGCCGTGCCGATCATCCGATTGCGATGAAACTTTATCAACTTATTGTTTGTACTTGCGCGAAGAATTTAGGTATATCACAATTGGAATATGCGTATGTCTGTTGCACACCGACGCAAAAGATGTCGCACATAGACGCAAAAGAGGGCGTTGTTGATGATAATAAAATGCGATTATTCTGATTCAAGCGCCCTTGAACAGAAGCTCTACGCAACCCGCCACACCCTCAAGTATTAAGCATGTCTTCGCTGCTTATTCTGCCCCTGAGATTGTGAAATATCGGCCGGAATTGTTGCTTGATCGTATTTTCGGACAAGTAAATCATATTTCTCCAAGACAGTATCATAGCAAGTGCATGCCAAAATTTGAGGGAGAACCTTTTTTACAGTAGGATACTTGATAACCATGTCCAAAATAAGACATAGATCAAACCCGTATTTGCGAGAGAGTCATCTATTAAAATTTTTGCATAGTGTGGCGTGAAACTTGATTAACAATTACGTGACCAGTAGTATGTGAAGTCAAATACATTGCAATAGCGAAGCACTGCCGGGTCCACTAGATTGCAATAAAAATTATATCATTGCATACTAAGATTTCATGTTATATTTGCGAATACGGAAGCCCGAATAGAATTTGGATCTTCACATTGCAACGAAAGCTATTAAGTCCAAACAATCAAACAGACGTATGCGGGCCCTCTCACTTCTGATAGTACAAGGGAATGCGATATCAGGACAACTGCATAGGGGTGAAGTGAACGGCCTGTTGCCACTTCCCGGTAAACTCGCGAAACGATATTCTATTCATGACTTACATTTGCCTTTAACGAGCTCAAAGATAAGGAAACTACAAATAAAAATATGATATATATTCAAATTGTCGAACAAATAACTTGTGGTCCAAAGCAAAAGACGGGAAGGGGGTAAGTTCGGTGATTATTTTTCTATGAAAGGATCTGTGGGTCCTTCTTGAAATAATCAGCTTTAAAAATGTAGACTTACACTCTCGGAGCAATCTCTTGGATCAGTGCGTATTGTCTTTCCTTCAAGAGGCGCTCCAGCTTTTTTGTAATGAATCAGTTCTTCGTTTTTTCAATGGTATCGTCAACGACACGATATATCTGCAAGTTTTCAAAATTATATATGGCGAGTTGCCTTATATTTTGGAATATCACAATTATTTTACTATTGGAGTATCACGATCATTATCCCAAGCATTCATTTTACCTGACGTCGAACCACTAGGTTTTCTATCTAAACAGAAAAAATATTATTGCAGTGCTTTGGGTGCCTCTGAATGTTCTCTACATAAACTTTAAAAACCTGTTGGTCAGATTTTGAGAAACGTTCTGAGTTTAAACAACCCTGATGAAAGTTATTTTTGGTTTCTAGTGTGTGTGACAATGTGTGGGCGTAGGTAAATATGTGTGGGCGTTGGTGTTTATGACATGATTGAGATATCTACGTTTCGTCTGCAAAATGAAATTGAAATTTGGAAATAAAGGTTGAAAGGTGGAAGCTAAATATTGATTTAATCTTATCTCTTATGAATAGATCCGTTGCTCTCCTTTCGCAGAATTTCCGTGAGACTGCATTATGTATTTCCCTCTGTATAAGTGTTTGAGTGACAATAAATAATGCCTCCAAGGTTTAATTGAGCCTAGTTTGTGTCCAGTCGTTCCTGGAGACTCAAACATCGTTTCGACGTTGGTGTTTGCTTTCTAACGGATGTTGGCGCTCGGTGAACATTATTCTCGCCATGTGACGTCTACCTTACTTTCTGCATTCGTTGACATTCACCTTTGAAGTGCGGGATCTACTATATGTGGGTCTTTCTGATGTTATTCATACGCAATTCAATATAGGTTCGTTTTTCAAGAGAGCAAGTGTTAAAACTCTCAAAATACTCTCAACTGTATTGTTTTTACAAACTGGTGAAAATGAAGCAAAATGAGAAAAACATCAATTAACAACCAAAGAAATTTCGATAACTTATTTTCCTTACACTTTGTATAATCTTAAGAATATTTAGAAATTATCTTTTGATTATGAATATTTAGACTCGATATTGAATGATGCACATGGACAAATTTTACCCGTTTACCCGTGCGAAACGTACAGTGAAGATTTATTGTTAGAACTTTTAGATCTTTAGTCTCGTATGTGTAGTGCATGTTACAGCCGGGAGATGGCAATGTTCCTTCCTCCGCTGGAACGTGAGATTCGGCGGCGAACTACACGTCGTCGGCTTGGTAGGTGTTCCCCCTCCAGGTATTACTCCAAGCGAAGAACCGCTCCAACAGGGACAAGCTCTCATCTCGTGATCTGTGCGTTAGTATAGTTCTTGAGTGCTTGTAACTGTAGGTGTGTCTAAAAGGGAAGAAGAGGGAAAGAATAACGAAGGAAATATCTCCTGCAATCCATGGTCTATTTGTTAGGGTACTGTTTCGGCATTTGCCTAATATTGATTGATCGGAGAAACCACTCACTGAGAGAAATGTTGTAATGGGATGTACTAAACATGTTTAGTAAGCGATCGTATAGTAAATTCAATTATTCGTGTAGTAAAATTCACAAAACATGATTTAGTTTCGTTTAGTAAATCAGACAATTCATAAACGTAAGTGAATGAACAAAGAGAATTGTCAGTAGTACTATACTTGTTTTGTAGATAAAATAATTTGATGATATGTACGTTTCATGTCGTGACACTTATTAAACTTGTTTAGTAAGCCTTGTTTGCTAAACACTGTTTAGTAAGCGCGCGTTCTCAGCAACCTGTACAATTCGAATGGTTATAGAATCCGTCTGAAGTGTGAGAATTCAACGCTGTATATAGTATTATAGTATTGTATAAATGGAGTGTTTAATATTTTATTGGTTTTCAAAAATGATGTTATACTCTAAACTAATGCTAGAAATGCCGTCCATGAGGCAGTGGTTGAATTCGACACACCTATGTGTCTAGAAATCTGATCGTCAGGACTGGAACTCTGGGTCTTCCCTGCCAATGATGCTGCAGAGACAACGGTGTTGCTTCTGAGCTACCTCAGCCTCTGCGAAGATGAGAAGTTTTCGCGACATCACAACCTGGCATATAGATATTCTAATTAGTTTAAATTAGTCGAAAAATATGTATCATTTTGTAAGACCGATATGATGAATAAGTAGGTGATGTATTGATTATCGAATCGTGGACTCAAATGCGAAAATCGCGCCTCCTACTTCTCAATTGAATCACAAGTGACCTTAATTAGACGCCGAAACTCAAGACAGTGCATTCTTGTTCTGGTCATGTTCAACGCTGGAAGTGTAGGCCACTTATCCTGGAAGGTCGATGGTGAAAAGGATGGAGAACTCATCCTCAACGCTGGAAAGTTAGAGATGGGGAGTGTGATCAAATGTCAGCTTGAAAACATATTTTTTGACCGTCGTTTTTAATGTGTATATTCAACAAAAAGAAATATAAATAAGATGATTTTATGTACAACTTGCTATTTAAATTGCATTCAATTTTACAATAAATTTCTACTTACAATATTTTATCACAAAGGAGAGCACAAGGACTTCAACGAACCAATCCAAGTTCTCAAGAATCTTGACTGACTGCACTTCGTCATCGAATATACGTCACTGCATGCACAAGGGAATAATCCAGAGATGTGTCTAAGAGAGAAGTTTCTGAAAAAAGTACTAGGCCGCCTTACCGGCAGATACGATGAATTGAAACGAAATTAGGCCAATTCGTTTCAATTCAAATCAAATTAAGTAGATTTTTCCATTATTTAGAGCACCCTATTTAATGAAATGAACTGTGGAAAAGAAAAATTAATTAATAGAATTCAAGTTTATGTAAATATTTATTGGTAGATTTCCCTATTTTTGACACGTTCCATTCCATTCCCTAATACCCTCGCCCCTGTCACAGATGATCTTTGGAATGTATATGGAGGGCAATTTCTCACCACAGGCACAAGTAACGTTTGCTTTTTCACTCCTGATGAAGACACCTAAGGCAGTCGATTTAGTTTAGGTTATGGTTTTAATTTTGTTAATTGTTTTCAGTTCTTTGGTTCACTTAACCCTAAGAAAAAGTCGATTTTTAAAATAAAGTAATAAATTATTGTCTGTTTATATTGATCGGAAGTATATATTTGCGATCAATATAAACAGATTACGAACACGGATATATCTGTGCTGTGTACTGTTAACGACATGGTTGTTTTTAACATTTGCTTTGCTTTGTTGCAGGTGCGAGGAAAAGCCGAAGGCGGGGTTCGGCGGCGGCGGCGGAGGCAGCGACAGAGGCGATGGGGGAGGCAGGGGCTGCGGAGGTGGCGGCGACGGCGGCGGCGGCGGAGGCAGCGGCGGCGGAGGTGGAGGCAGCGGCGGAGGCGGCGGCGGAGACGGTAGTTGTGGAGGCGGTGGGAACGGCGAACCCGGAGGCGGAGGCGGAGGCGGCGGCGGCGGCGGCGGCGGCAGAGGAGACGGTAGCTGCGGAGGCGGTGGCGACGGCGAACGCGGAGGCGGAGGTGTTTGCTGGAGGCGCGGGACGCGAGGGCTGTGCCCCGAGGTGTGGTAACTCCACCACCGTTGGCTGTGTGCCCTGACGGGCCAACGGTCGAGGAGTTCCTCGGCCTCGCGGCACGCAGCGGCCCAGCGCCGCGCCCTGCGCCCTGCGCCCTTCCACCCCACGCGGAGCCCTTCACGGCCCTTCCGGAGAGGCGGGGATCACAATCGTCCCGCGACGCGCCGCCCCGGCGCTCTAGGAAGGGCGCGGGCGCCGAGGCGCAACAGGGCTTTGGCAGTGGCGATGGACGTGCTGCCATCAATTTTCAAAAATATGTTAGAACACTTCTTTAAAATGGACTGATATCATCCGCGCATAAGAAAAGTGAAACGTCTAAAAAATTCTCATTATGCAGGAAAACGATTTAAATATGAGCGAATCCGTTTACTTCGTAAAGTGTTTTCACTCTACGTCTTTGCCATTTTGTGAACAATCTTTATACATTTTTACAAACAAAAATATATAATTTTTGAAATATATTTCTTCTCTTCACTCAAAAGGGGCGATCTTTGCTCTGTATCGCTTTTCTTGTGTTCCGATGATATGCGTCGCGAAATAGTAGTGCATTTTGTGTTTTATTGAGGTGCTAATTGCGCGGTGAAGAACATTAACGACACAGTTTCATACGAAAATGGTGAGATAAACCATACTGCTAGCTTCGCGACTGTCGAAAACTTGTACTATTTTCTCGCGACGTATGTGTTAACCTAGCAATTGATGAAATCTATTAATTGCGTGTTTCACATGTCTTTTTAATCTTTATGCGAGCTGCGTTTAAGCTTTGCTTTGTTTTGCAGATTACGATGCAATTACGAAGTGGCTGGCCGTGCCAGCAGAGAGATTTTTCTCTCAATAGTGCATCAGTGCGCCAGTTTGTGATATTTTGAAAAGCTTTTTATGTCAGAAGAATATATAACAATGTATAAAAGATAAATTATTTAACAATTCGTAATTTTTAATTCAGTTTAGTGCATTAATTCATCTGTTCCTTTCAGTTTTGCAGTGGACGAATGGACAAGGCCGAAGGGACTATCGCCATTTCCAAGACTTTTTAACTAAAATATTAACTTCGTGCAAAAACCACGGAGAAATTTGGGCGCTATGAGTTCTGCATTCAAAACTCACTCATTGATATTAGGGTTTTTTGAAGTTTAAATTCAATTTCTAACAGGAATCTTCGCCGCTCGGTCTAAAAGAAATTAAAATCTCTGGTCTCTACTCTGAATATTTCGCGAACAACTGTGACCATTTGCGTGCTAATAAGATTGATTGCATTATATATATATATATATATATATATATATATATATATATATACACACACACACACATATACACAGAGTTTGGCACAATTTGTGGAAATGCAATCATTAAATGTGGAGGCAGTATCATGAAAGTAAATATCACTAGAACGTTGAAGCTAATTTACTTCCTAGGCATTGTAACACAGATGAGGAAGGAGTGCGCGAAACGGCC
The DNA here is from genome assembly GCA_031308135.1 of Acheta domesticus. NCBI lineage: Eukaryota > Metazoa > Arthropoda > Insecta > Orthoptera > Gryllidae > Acheta > Acheta domesticus. The sequence continues at coordinate 221,418,205 of JAHLJT010000631.1, forward strand.
AAAAAAGTGAACACGTTAATGTAGATTACCGCTCTAGTTATTTGATAGTATTAACGTTGGCACACCATCCCTTCATTAATGAGTTACGAAATTTTGTTTTATGAAGTGGCGGCTTTTAAAGTAAGAAAGATCTTGAGTAATACTTTTTCCACAATCGATTTTACTACCCACCCTATTGTCAGCTCCCTGCCGCTACATGTTCCTCAAGAATCTTTCTAGTCATCTAAGCATGTTGTTGTACTGACCAGTGCAACCCCTAACAGCTCCACTCCTTGCTGCCTCCGACGTCATTTTTCTTTTCTGTGTGCTCAGAAAACTCCATGAGAAAAACCCCAGATGTCAAAAACTATGTTTTTGGTTTGCAGATGAAAATAATTATTTTAGCTTAAAACGCAAAAACGCTAAACTTGTTTAAAAATGCATGCCGTTTATAAAAAAGAATTCTTGAATGCTTTGGGAATAATTGAAGGAATTTTGTCATTGTGTCATGTGGCATTATCTTCTTTAAAGAAAATACATAAATTTCCATGAAATGAACATTACTAGCAATTAACTTAAAAAAAAAACTTTGTAACTGTTTTTTCTGATATTTTTGTGACATTTCTCGTATGGTTAATTGTAATGAGATCTGAACGCTTTAACGTGTAAACCAATAATATTTCTTTTTACTTATTTTCATTTGCATCTATGATACTTCGACCATAATGTCATTATAATACCTGAGTACTTTTTGAAAAGCTTAATTTTATTGTAGGTCCTACTTTCTAAAAGACATACATTAAAATACCGTTTTTATATTGTATAAGCCATTGGAACTGCTATTCAGTAATTTATTGTTATAAATGTATTCTAATTAACATGAAAATATCTCCAACTTGGAAGGGGGAGACTCTAATATTTAAAACTATGCGTTTCATCATAGTACAGGCTAAGTGTGGGCTATCCAAAAGAGCCGAACCTAAAACAAATACAACGAAATCTTAAAACGAGTAGTGGTTCGACAGCACCTACTTTTTCGCGTTACGGAAACAGCTACGTAATATTGAAATATTGCTTTTTCTGCGCCACTAACACCTCAGCTATTCAGCTCACCACGTCCAATTCAGCCCCATAACTAATTCAGCTCACCAAGTCCAATTCAAACAAAGCGCCAGTAACCCATGTCTCCACTCATTTTGATAGCCAGGAGCAGCAATAATTTCTTACTTTGACTAATGAAACAAACAGGAATACAGTTGACTTATATAATACTTGCAGCAATTTATACAGAACCCTATTTCCAGCATTGTCAAAACTATGTGCATTCACTTGGCGAATAATATCAATCCTTGCAAAAACGCTTATTTCCATCAGTATTCAGATTTCAAGTTGGTTATCAGTTAGTCGCAGTACAACATACACAACTGATAAAAACTCTAATACTAAACTAATTAAATTACTAATATTCTACGATTTGTAAAATTAAGTAAACTTATTACCGCCTCTTTACTTTCCCGTTATATACGGAGTAATATACATAGTATCGGGAAAGTTATATAATGCTGCTGAAAATCGATTTCGAGATTTCAACGGAAATGCAAGTTTTGTGGTCTCCTGACACTGAAAAAGTGTTTTTCTCAAAATGTTCGTCCGTCCGTCTGCCTGTTTGTCTGTCCGTCCGTCCATCCGTCCGTCAATCTGTGAGCACCACTAGCGCCTAAACCTTAAGTACGATTTCTTCAAAAATGGATTTTCCCTGGTCAATTTGGTTCCACTCGAGGTGTCGCAATTTTGAAAACCTTTCTTCAAAATTTGGGGGTACTTTACATGAAGCCCCCCGGACATTTTAAAAATTTCTCCAAAACGGCTCCAAATTTTTTCTTTAAATTTCTTGCAAGAAAAGAGTAAAATACACTTATAAAGATGGCATAGGTCCGATTTTCACAGTTAACTCTTAATTTTCAAAAATTGTAAAATTTTGAATTTGTTTCGTCTTTCTAAAACTACAAAACTGAAGACAGATTTTTCCTTCAAATGCAATTTGTTCTCCATAGTAAGTTCTTTCTTTATCCTGTCCTATTCAGGTCCTGTACATTTTTTGAAAATTTTAGTAGTTTTCGCGCAATATTGCGTGCAATATGTGCAATTTTAAAAAAAATACAAAAACAAGATTTTTTCAAAAACGGTTCCAAATTTATTTGTTTAAACTTTTGGCAGGGATTGTGCTAAATGTACTCTATTAGATGACATAAACGCCATATTGCTATATCCTTTTATTTTTAAAAAATTACAAAAATGTAATTTTTTGACTTGTGTCTCACGTCATGAATTTTTTAGAATAGCAGCGATTTATTCACATTATTATATTTATAACTCCATATGCTTTAAATAGGGATTCTGGCTACACCACGTGTAAAAGGAATTTTTTTCTATATCTAGCAACTGGATTTAGCCACTTTTTTCGTTACCAGGGCCTGGTAATAAGAGTTTTTCTGTCGAAAATTCGCCGTTTCCTGGCGCATGATTACAATACTTTCTCTTCTTACTTCTTGTCTTCTTAGTAAGTGCGAGAAAGTAAAAGGCCTCGTTGGATAACGACTCCAAAAAAACAAGACGGGCTCCAAAAAACAAGTTGGGGCGTGAAAACAGGGCTTAAGACACACGTTATTCCCGTAATGTACACGGTAACGATTACTACATCGTAACGTGTGTTGATTGCATGTGCACCTGCTGATTTCTTCATAACATTATCTACAAAATTATTTTATCTACACATTTTGTCGTAAATTTTTTCATGAACCTCTGGAGATAATTCCCAGACCAGTAGTAGTACATTTACTGACTTTTGTGTTGGTGTGTGCCGTAATTTCTCTAATGTAGATCCCCTTGAAGTTTTTTATGAAAGTTTTGGTATGTTCTTCGTAAGTCATTCGTTTCAACCATGTGTGTAAAAACTGTTAATTCCCTGTAATTTTTTGTCAGCAGGTCCTATGAACATTGCAGAAAGGAAAAAATAAAAAGGAATTTTTAAAAAATGATTAACTTTGTTTCGAGATAAATTATTTAATTTATTTGGTAAAAAAAAGTAAAAACTGTATGTGACGTTTGGGGGAGAAGATTATCTCCGCATGTTTTCTTGAGTTCCAGAATATCTTCCAAACATTTTAACTATTAGTACGATAGTTGAAAGATAAAATAAAGAAAACAAACCATATAATAATAAAATTTTAAAAAGCGCGAGATTAGCAACATTTGAAAACTAGACATTTTCGTTCCAGAGTTGAATAAAACATATTGGCAAAGCTAAACGAACTGCTGATTTGTTTTATCTTCATTGCTATCAAAATAGTAATTCACACTCTCTACACCTAATTGCTCAACAATTCGGGCACAACACATGTTGACGAGCTCGCTCGTATCACATTTAGCATAAGATAGTATTAATCTACAACGCGTGTTAAGCGACATGTTTCTCTGGCTCTGCGATTGGACTGAAAGTGAAAGTAGTACCCAAAAGTACCTTGAAAACATCACACACTGAGGATGGTGCTGGTGCTCCGGAAAACGCGTGTCTCACGTGAAGAAAGTTACACGCTTTGAACGTGCTAAGCGGGCTTGTTAAACATGTAAATGAATGATTTGATGGAACTGGAACCGGGACTTGAAAATATGAATGTACTAAGCGAGAAAACGTGATAACGGGGAAGGTGTTGACGAGATTCCACTGTTTTGGGCAATCATGCTCTCAAGCAACGTTCATTTTTCAGGGTCCTAAAGGAATTGAAGTAAAGATTTCTCGTGTATTAGTTGGGTCGAAAGATATAACCACATACATCAGGCTGTGAATGAAATCTCATGCTCATTTCCAAATATTGAAATATTATTGAACAATTTTGTAACAATTCCCTAATCCAATGCATTCAGAGACAGATAATTTTAAATTCTAAAGAGAGAAAAAATATTTAAGAAATACTATGTTGAAAAAAGATTAAATAACACGACCATTTACTATATAGAGCAGAAAAGTATAAACCACATTGAACTTCCCAAATTAATTGACGAGTTTGTACAAAATAAAGCAAGATGGAAAGTCATGTAAAGATATTATTTAAAGAAATTTATTTAATGTGTAATGGTATGAAATTTTTCATTACTTTTCTTTTTTGTTAAAAAGTGTATGGTAGTGATCTTGCCACTTCTATTTCTAAATTGAGTTTTGACATTTGACTGCTCGAGATTTCCATTTAACTTATGCTGCCACTGATACATACTTCTTATCTGTTTGAGAAATGCAGTTTTCTTCTCTAAAAGCAAATATATAAACCTATAAGTAATTATATTGAATGGTGGTTTATTTTCAATACTTTTATGAAATAAATTTTAATCCAAAGTGACTATATCTATCAAATTTTTTAATACCTTCATTAAATGGAAAGCTAAATGCAAAAGTTTTTTGCTTTTCATTTATTTTTACTTTAATGGTGAACTTATTAATTTTATGCTGTAATAAAATTATGTTGCAATAATATTGTTTATAATATTTTGTTTTTTATTTGAGATATTCAAGTTGCTCTGTAAAAATACATATTTTTTTAAACACAATCCATAAGAATAGCACAGGTGAGTTTTACTCTTCGGACAGTAAAATATCTTGCAATTTTTAAGAATTGCTTAGAACATAACCTGCAGGTTTTTGTTATTCTTTGTAATATAATATAAAATAGATTTTTTAAATGTATTTTATCTTGGAGGAGTTCCAACAATGTAAAATGAGTATGAATATATAAAATGTTACTGTAAGCCAAACTTTGTCCCACAAATAACTTTTATTTGAACATTTAAAGTTTGTTTGCACCTATTGCACACTAGAAGGAAAGTAAAGAAACAGAAATGCACCATCCAATAAGTTAATTAAACAGGAAATAAATTTACAGAAAATTAATTTAAATTGAAATTCTGAAATTATTCTTTTCCATGTTATTTTTATACAAATGTTGTCTCTAATGTATTAAAAATTAATGTCCCTTTTGAAAGAATTATTTTTTATCTCATCAGCAGTGCACAAGAGAAGTGTCACAACCAAAATTTGACGTATAGTTAAGTGAAGAAATGGGTTCAGAAAGTAATGTATTTTACTAGTAAGCATTTCATAAAGGTAGTTCACAAAATAGTCTGTAAAGTAAAACACTTATCTTCATCCACAAATTAATTTTGCCACATTCCTTTTACATTAGAACTGTTCTACTGCATAACATCTTTTTACATAAGTAGCCTCTCTTGTGCACTGTCATATAAAAATATGAAATAGACAAAATTTGGCTTTCTAAATTCTGATAAAAACTCCTCCTCTGATCTGAAATTCTGATCAAAAATCAGTCTTCTTTTTTAATTATTTTTATATTTCTCTAAAATAAAAATTTCCTTAAAAATAATTCTCCCTCTATATTTCATTTTAGCAGTAAAATTAAATTTTACCATTATCTTTATGTTGACTAATACTACTGAATTTTATGTCTTGGAAATCTTTTACCCTTTTTTGGTAGTTTGGTAAGTTATTTTTTTAAGAGGCTAGCATTTGTTTGCTTTTTTTTCAGTCAGGTTTTAATAAATATTACAGTTTTTCTGATAAAATTGTTGTATGTTTATAACAGTAAGTATATATAAACAATTTAAAAAAGCAACTATTATTGCTATCAGTAATCATTAAGTGCTTATAAATGTTCTTTCCAGAAACAACAATGGAGACTGTAATTCATAAATTAAATCTTCTTCAAAACTTTAGTAGATTTTTTACAATAGTAGTTGAAACACATATTATAAAATAAAAACTTGAATACTATGCTCCGAATTTATTTCCTGATCATAATAAATTGTAGCAAATGTATATTAAATGGTTATATGCATTAATGAATTACTCTTTCAATGTTTCTGTGAATATATATTAGGTACACCAGTCTTAAATTTATGGAGATAAATTTTCTTTTGTAAGGAACATTTTTACTATTGTTAAAAATTCTTAATAAAGAGTGTCTGCCTTTTATGCATACTTTACTCTAGAAATACTTTAACCAATATATTAATATACTAACTAGTGTAGTAGCCTAATGAAATGTTAATGTTCTGCTGTTATTTTTTAAGCAATTTCAAATCATCAATACGAAAGAAAAGTGATATTATTGTCAATCAATCATAATTTTTTATTTAAATAAAGAAATATATTTTTAAAAAAATCAATGTTTTCTTAATAAAACTTCATAAAGATGGTTTTACAAAACAGCTGAGATGTAGAGTATAACCCTTTGTCATTATATACAAAGTATGTGGCACTGCTTAAAATCTACAAAAAGAGAATTGTTGAGATTTGACACTTTTCTTGTGCACCAACTATGTACAGTATGTATCTTATTTAATTTTGCAGTTAAGTTTGTATCAAGAGATGTAGTAACAAGCCAGATTGCATTTAACAAGATCTTTAGTTGGAGACACGGACATATTTGTTTTAATTATGCACAAATTTGTATTCCTATGATCACTCATGATATTCAATTCAAGATATGAGCACTTATTATTTCCTTTTTCATTTTATTTAATGTTAAATCAGTCTTAATCATGATGAAAAGGGATAGAAAAAACTGTTGTCTGCAAGAAGTGTTATCTTCAGAAACTGGAATTACTTGTGCAATTCACATATTATGATCATGAACAGTGAAAGACAAAACATGCAAATGTAAACTTCTGAAAGTTAAAAATGGGAATTGACCTTCAAGATGTCAAGAAAGCTACTACAAAACATTTTGTCTAATGGAATATATTTTTTCTATTGTGATATCATTTATGTATTTCTAGTTATCTATTTTCGTTGTAATGTAATATTGCATTGTGTTTACGAATTTGTAATTAATTATGTGCTTTTGTTGGTAAATTTTGTGTGTAACACAGAATTAGTGATTTACAAAAAGAAAAGTTTCAAAATATTCTACATTTTAAGGCAATAAAATGCTTTCAACATGATTTGCACTTATTTTGGTTTTCAAATTAACTGGGAGTTAACAAACACAAATGAACCTACCATTTAACATAACAATTAATTGAGAAATTCAGGAAGAAAATTGTTCAATGATTAACTTAATTCTAGAAACACAATAGTAAAACTATAACAAATAGTTCAAATTCCTCTTGCACAATAAATAATATATTAAATAAAGGAATGCAAAGATTAGGTACTGAGAATTTCTAATAAATTTGTTGAGTGAGTAAACTTATCAAATGTGAAGTAACCATTTACAAAATTAGCAACAATAATATATAATCATGAACACTTCAAAACAGTACAACAGACATTTTTAACTTGAGAAATTGAAAACAATTTTAATATTTTTTAATATTTTATTGTTGAGCTAGTTTAGTCTTGCTATACACTGTTTCTTAGTGTAGTATAACAAGTACTAATTAATATTCATTGATTTGATGATTAGCCCATGACTTTAATATGATATTACTTAACTATATAACCTTTCATGACAAAAGTGGAATTATGGAATTTCATTGATTTATTTACCATCAAAAACATTAAAAATTGTATGAGATGTAGGGGGGAGAATAATCTGCACATGTTTTTTTGACCTCCAGAGTCCTTACCCTGTCTTTTTTTCAATACATAGTTCAATTATTAATAAAGGCACCGTTGAGCATCATTGCCAACATTTGAAGGGAAGCAATATTTACTCATCAATATATGAGATTATAAGTCAGGAATATTAACAATCTAATAAGTTATTCATTCTTCTGCATGTAACATTCTTCCAAACATTGAAGTAAAAGTTAGAGCTGTTAAATGAGTTTACACTTTGTAAAAACTATGCAATTGTGATCATTTGTGCAGACTCTGAGAACAAGACAAGTTGTAGTAAGGTCTGGTCATAGACTAACTTTATGCTCTGGTAGATCCAAAGAAAGAAAAAGAATTAGGAATGGATTATTGTCTTCCTCCATTTTCATTCTGTCAATTCAATTTTATTGATTTTTATTGTCAATTGTACAATATTTTGTGGATATTATCTGCTTTCAGTCCAATGAAATTTTTAACAAAATTTAAGCTTGAAAATGTAAACTTTGAAAAGTCCATATTTTTAGTGATCAATTAGTCTTTTTTGAGAGAGTGTGTGTTATAATTCATTTTCCCCTTGTGAACACTTTAATTTCAGGCACTGCTTTAATGTCTAATCTCAGTATCTTTGTATTATCATGAAGTTCTGAAATTTCATGAAAGTACATAATAAGCTGTGGAATTACAAATTAAACTACTGAAATGCAAAATTGTTTACCTTAATTTAATATTGCCAGCTGACATATTCGAAATTATTATTTTAATAGAGATAATAACTTCTCTAAAGCATGAAGTTACTTGTGCATGAAGATACTTGTACTCCTTTCTTGATTTCACTTTCGCGTTGGGTATCATACCTGAATGTAACACTCAACCGCATTAGGGGGAAAATAGAGATCCAAGTTCGATCCACGGTCGATGGTATGTGATTTTGTCATGCTATACTTGATGACCTCGAAGCAGGACAACGCACTCTGGAGGAGAGTAACGTCCTATCCTCTCTTCCTTCACGTTCCTTGCAACCGTTGCAAGAAAGAAAGCGAGGTTAAGACCTTCACGATCTATTTATGGTGAATGGAAACACCAGAAACCTTCAAATCCCGTTAACTTCTCGCATGTCCGCAAATTTTAATGATTTGTCTTTTATTAGTCTCTTGTTATTTACATTTCATTTTTATTTTCCATTACCATTTTGAAGCAATATTTATCGTAATATTATTTTTATCGGGGCATGGTAATGCAGGCAGGATTTATGGTAATACAATATCAACATAATACTAAAAATTTACCTACAAATGATTAACAACGTGCACCTTTTTTAATACTGCATATTTTATCGTAAGAGGTACGATGGACATTTTAGAAGTTGTGCGTAATTTGATAAAAAGGAGAAGAGTAATACGATAATAAAAATATTAAAACAATTTAACAGTCGAGCTATTAGTTAAAAATTTCGACTTCGCCACTTTAAGAGAAAAAAAAATTGCGAGATAATTATTAGATTATCTATTTCGAGCATGTCCACGGGACGCCATTGCGAGAAGTGGAATTACCGCCATTACTAAATGTTCGTTTTACACATGGCGTTTACACTTTGTGGGTTTTGTGAGCCTCAAATTAACGAGAATAAAGAAGCAGCCCTTTCTTAATTGTATGTCAAATTAACTCAACTTTTTGGCACTTTTTTCTTAGACTTTGACTAAAATATCATATTATATTTAGCATCATTATTATATATCATATTATATCATATTAGTATCATTATTTTCAGCGCCAAATTCAGTACATCCTTACAATATGCTCATTTTAAAGATTATTTAGAAAAATTGATGTCTTCACTTTAATACTTTAAGATGTAATATTTCTTTTATTTTTTCTTAAGTAATACGTACACAAATGACATTTAAAAAATTGTTACTTTAATACAATCTCCATTTCTTATTTTTTTCATGGGTTCCAATAAAATTATTTTTTGGTAATTTAATGACACAATTTGCCAATAGTCTATCAAAAATTCTTCCTGCAAACGCGCGCGAGAAATTAATATTACTTCTGAATCATCAGTGTAGCAAACATCGAGAAATTCATTGAAATAACTTACAGTGCAAAATGTAAATTTGAATTCTTGAAAAAGACAACTAATATTTGAGGGCGTGTTACATGATTTCTATAGATTCCTTTTGAATGTAATGTAGTTTATTTTTTCGTTTTAATGCTTTTTTTTTCACAGTAACGATCATTACTGTCAGTTTCGAGAAATTATTTTTCTGCGATATTCTTATGTCCCCGGGTAACGACAGAATCTAGAAGCAAAGCGCTGTCTACCAAGTGTTTCCCAAAGAAACCGCCACTTGTCTGATCGCGAAGCCTCAGGTGTGAAGCTGCGGCGGACAGAATTCGAAAAGCCGCCACCGGGAGCGCTAGTCTATTGGCGCTCTTTTCAACGGTACGCTCTCAAGGACGTCGGAACAAATGTGCGGGCGAAGTTAAATTTTTGGAGTAAAGCCATGAAATAAATTAACGTACAATTTACTGTAGCGTGGTAGCAGTTGAGTGGTAAGAATTCATATATTTCAAAATATTCTTTCAATTAACTTACCTTATCATTACGTTAATAGAGCGTAGAGCTTGTCCCGGTTGGTGCGGTGCGGTGCGGATGGGTGATATCTGTATTAAATCTCACAAGCCGACATGTAGGTCGGCGTTGGATCCAGCGAAGGAAGAACGACGCCACGTGATAAACGCACTGCGTTTGCGGGTCTAATGACCACAGCAGTTGACGCGTCCAGAAACACGAAATAATCAATGAACAGACGTGATTGTCGCGCCGGATCTCACTAACCAGCAGGAGAAAGCACCGGCATGCCCGGTCCAAAAACATTCACTACACTAAAGGGACGAATGACAATAGCAGTTGACTTGTCCATAAATGTCAATCAATCCATGTACTTCATGCGCTCGGTAAAGTTGATCAGTTGTTAATGATCGTTATAACTATAATTTTTGTAACATGTAATTGCGAGAAATTAACAATGGAATTTTAAATGCGTTTGTTTTTTCTTGCAGGATTCCACCTGAACGTTTTGCCAGCAATGACGGTATGCTTCGGCATCGTCTAAAATCCTTTTTAAAATGTGTTTTTGTTTGCAGTCGCATAAACTATAAATGTCGTGAGTAACTAATAAATTAAATAAATGTTAACACAAATCTGTAAAAATATAAATATTTTTACAAACTTTTAACACTTTTTCTTCATGAATAAGAGACTGTTCGTTTCCGAAAATTCTATTTTCCCCTATGAGAGTTCCGATTTATAAGTAAATGCAGTAACTCTTATTCTAAAAGGGAAAGATTGAGATATTAAGTTTGCTTTCTTGACCACTATTGTCCAGAACTGACTTCTTCCATTTAAAAGCTACAAATACCCCCATTACTTTTGAAGTATATTATTTTTATTTTCATTCGTAAAATATCTTAATTTAAACAGTATAGATAATATTATATTTACATATACTGTATTTATAATAATAAAAGTGGATTCGTGTTACAAATTAGTATCTATTTTGGGTACATTGTACCGAAAATAGTTACAAATTTGTCTATTTATTTTATATTTTGCAAAAAATTATCACCTATCATTCTAAAAATGTTAGTGAACTATTTTTCATTCAATGTTACTTTAATAACTTTATACATCCCACCTTAAGCTCTAAAATTCAACAAGATTTGTGTTTGAAAGGAAATCACAGATAAATCTTTTCTGTACGACACGTCCTTCCCTTTCATTTAGAAATTCCCATTCATTTTCAATGGTAGGCGACAATGTATTAGTCTTCCATTTTATCATAGCCGTGTCATATTTTCAAATGTATCAATATGAAACAGTAATAATAATTTAAATTGAATTCTATTAATTTAATATCAAAAGAGCGTGCCATGCTTGTGTAATATATCATAGATATATCTACTAATTACTCTATTTTTTGGGTCCCATTCTATCCTTAGTTTTGAAGGTAGGCAAGTCCCTGAGAGAAATAATTGGCGTTAAATCATAAAAGGTATTTTATTTTAAATGATGTTTAACAAATTTATATTATAATTTTCATGAAATCATAAAGAAACGACAAAAATGATTTGAATAAATGTAAATAAAAACGCATGATTGAATGCATTTTTAAAATATACTAATTTTCTAAGTTGGATATTTTACTGAAATACTTTTGGTATTCATATTATTAACTTTTATGGTTTAGATTTTACAGCCATCGAAAAATGTACCGTTTTTGCAAGTTAAAAAATTCTCAAAAGTACATTCAAGTTGTAATTTTAAAATAAAGATTAATGCCAGTAGAGTCAATTGGAATAAGTGAGTCCTATTTCAATTTTTACACAATTTCGTTTTTAATTTTTTTGCGTTTTGAAAGATACATCTCTACTTTTTGCTGCTTGACGTATCACATCGTGTTTGTATATGATAGATTTATTTCAAAGACTCAAGGCAAACAATTGACGAGAAATAATGTGAAATTTCGACTCAAACTACTTTGTAGGTTTGAAGGAAAAATCTTTTGTCTTAGGTTGCTCACCTCTCCAAACTGGTTGTCGTTCTCATGTTCATTAGGGTCAGTGTGCCGAAAACAAAAGCTTCGTAATGATGGAGCGAAACTTAAAAAAGGACAATTTCCTTTCTCTGATACTGCGTGGACTGTCTAGGACAATTAGTTTACCTACAATAAGCAAAGTGAATGTGGAAATAAATAAAATGAAATCAACATTCTATTTTGTGAGAATAGCACTCATACTATTTTTGTGTAAACATGTGTACGTGCTTGACTATGAAACACAATTCTTAAACTACCTACTCAAATTAATTTATTGTTAGTTTTAAATATTCCACTTATGTGATTATGTACATATTCAGGTGTTTTTAGAGCGGATGTTAAGACAAGACACCAAAATGCACTGTACAAAGAGAAAATATAGTTTTCTCGAAATTATCCAGTGAATGTTAAATGTCCTTATATGTTCAATGTGAACAATGATAATTCTAGACCCTTTCTCTACTTCAAATTCTTTACCTAATATTCTCTTTCTAAGAAAGATTTAGAAATTACATTGTTGAATAATTTTGAGCACTGCTTTTTCGCATTAAATTTAGATTAATCTGGCAGGCTTCTGAGGATGTATTTTGTTGGTAAGAAACAATTAAACCATTGCTTTTTACAAAAACCTATGTAGAATTATAATTTTACCACAAAATACCTGTTTTTTGCTGATTATACGTGCATGTAATTTTGAGTTAATGAAAAATAGTAGTTCAAAGTAAAAAAAAAATACTATAGGTTTTATATTTTCGAGAAAGTACACATTTCTTCAGGATATTCTATCTTTACTCACTACTTACATGAACCCTTCTTTTAATACATTCTTCTAAAAATCGTACCTGTTTGTTGGTCAATACCGTCTCATTCTTAATGCCATACTCTCTGCAGTAGAATTCAACGCAAAACAGAATTGCTCAGCATTATTAGCAAGGTGCAAATGAGTGGCAGTAATTAGAATGGCTGCTAAATAACTCACATTAATGGAGATGGGTACTGAATGGCACTCTTAGGGCTGAGTGGAAGTCATTGATGTAGGTATTTGCGAAAATGTAGTCCACATATTGCTGAGGAAGAACAGCCGACTACGACTACCGCAAATAGTAAATACTAAACGCGTTTACAGAAATAGATGTCCGCGCCAAAGAACAATAATGCACAGTGGAAATTACAAAACAATTACAGTGGAAACAATAGCTAAGAAAACATAGGCTCCGAACTTGAAATTGATTCGTAATTCTTAATTCGATCTGCTTTCTAATTGAATTGTCTTCACTAATTTTCCATACTCTCACTTAAAACATTTTTTTCTCTCGCTCTAACTTATCTCTCTCTCTCTCCCTCTCTCACACCCCTTCTTATCCGGGTAAGATTTATTAGACAAAATTAACAGAATTTCAGCTTCTTGTGCTTCACTCTTGCTCCTATGATGAACACTCTCCCGCTTGAGGAAAATCTGAAGGAATTGCAAGATAAGCCAAGAGAGCTAGAAAGGCTGAGGGAGATTGAACTATTTCAATGCCAAGCAGAATAAAACATTTCTGAATAAATGCCATTGAGGCTATAATTTTACAGGTTCGTAATATTTTTAGTTCTGAACACCTTGTTCAATGCAATAGTAGTAGAAAGAAGTCGCAAATGGTGTTAACAATCACACATATATCATATGTCAATTAAATTAATGACAAAGAGTAAACATCTACTTAATGTTTGTATTTGCAAATTTCTGTTAACTATGAAGATTTCGTACAAAAAGAATAATAAGGAAATCGTAGAAGACAAAGTAACAAAGCTTCGTTGTACTGTAGGTTTCTGGCGAGTTACACTTCAAGATCCGTGAAGATACTTCCATTTAAGACCGTGAAGAAATATCCCTACATATATTGCTTTGAAAGTGCATTCTTCGAAAATTGTTTACTTTGATTCAACAGTTACGTGAAATTAATGTTTACGTGGAGAAGAGTATTATTGCGGGAGCCTTCAAGTTTTACCCCCCCCTCCAAAGGGGCTATGAATTCTCTTCGAAATAGGAAAAGAAGTCTAGGATAAAATACATTGTAATATTTTTACGATCACAAAATTTATTTTTGAGAACTCATATTAATGAAAGAGCGAGGTAGTACCTCTGGAATAAAGTATTATGAGTAGAAAGATTCCTCGAAATTCTTCTCGTATAATGCGTTCATTTAGAAACTCTCCGTCGAACATGAATGAGGTCAATTCACCGTACGGAGAAGTCCTTTGGAGGGGGAGCCGGGTCGTGTGCCGAAGGGCCTGTGTTCCATGGGCCGCGCGCCCCTCCCGCCCCCTGCGGCGCCCCCGCCGCCTGCCCGCGCTGCCCTTGGCGCGCCGCGCCGCGCCGCGCCGCACACCGCCGCTCGCGGATGCCGCCGCCGCCGCCGCCGCGCCTCCTGCGCGTGCGCTCTGTCAAGGTCCCCAGCGCCGCGCCGCGCGCCGCGGAGCAAAAAGGCGGCGAAGGGAGCGCGCGATTATGTACATGCTACCATTTCGGGCGTCTTATTGGCTCTCCGCCTCAACTGCCCGCCCGCCCTCTCGCCCTCCCGTCTCACCGTTCGTCCGCTCGCCCGCTCGTCCGCTGGCCAGCTCACCTGCTCTCTCGCCCACCCATCCATCCTCTCCTAACTGTCCGCTCTAGCCCTTCCGCCCTCTCAACAGCCCGCCCGCTCGTCCACTCGTCCGTCCGCTCACCCGTTCGTCCGTTCGCTTACCTGCTCGTCCGCCCGCCCATCTGCTCGCTCGCTCCTCCGTCCGTCTACACGCCCACCCGCCAATCTGTCCCCGCGCTCGCTAGCTTGTTCACCTTCTCGTTTGCCCGCCCATCCTCCCTCCCTCCCACACGTTCGCTCGTCTCTCTGTCCTCCGTCCGTTCCCCGCCCACCGTTTATTCGTTTGGTAGCCCTCCTGCCCGATGTTTGACTGTTGTCTGCCCATCATCAAGCCTGCCTACCCGCCTAACCGCTTGCCCTCCTGCCCGCCTACCCGTTCGCCTCTCCATCTCTTTCGTGACCTGCTCCCTCGCTCCCTCGCCCCGCCCGTCCGCCTGGCCAAATGCCTCCTCATCCTCCTCACCCATTCGCATCCTTTTCGTTCGCCTTCAGGAGCGCTTCTCGGCCCGACTGCCAATTTGCACTCCCGCCCGCTCTCCGCCTCTAGCTCACACGCTTCCGGGTTCTCCCAGCCCTCCCCCCTATGGACCGCAATTCACAACTCTTCGTGATCTTCCTCTACCCTCCCCCTCTCCTCTTGATTGTCCTCCGAAGCGCACGTCCATCTTTTTCTGGTTGCCTTCTTTACAAATTTTTTTCTTCCACCAGGATACATTTCGTTGCCAGAGTCCAGCGCACACATTTTTCACCTCTGCATGTCGGAACTCACATCCTGCTCTTTCAGTGCGGAATTTGCAGTGAGCTGAACGATGTCACTGAGAATGTTAAAGATTTTCTCCTGTTTCCCTTGTCATATTTCATCTTCTTGCTCAATTTCATTGCTTTTTTTAACTTACGGTATACCTACTCAAAAAGTTTATTTTACATTCAAAATTTGATCATACTAGTTTGCAGACTTACAAAAGATGAAAATTATATAAATACAAAATTATTAACTTTTTAAAATTTCTTGCATACACACATTTACTTTTATATGTTTTACATGTGTACATTTCAGCCAAGAGGTTGTGACCTTCATCAGGACAATGTACTACAACCTGATAAATCATTATTAATCGAAAGAATGTGATTATCTTTTGTGAAAGTCTTCAAATTAATGTGGTAAAATTTTGAATGTATAGCAAATTAATAAAATGCAAATGTTCAAAAACACTCTCAAGAGATATTCGCCTGTTTGTTCTTCGGCTGCCCTTTCAACCGTTCAGTGAATAAAATCTGTTCCCCGCCTTCCTGTGGCCACAGTCCCTCGGCCAGCTCCTCCGCCGCCAACCCGCTCCGCCTCCATGGTTGATCGCTTCTCGCCGGATACGTGAAAAGACCACGCCCATGCGTCTGCGCGTCTGGCTCGGGCCTTTGTTCAACCTACGCTCTGAATCCGAAACGAGTTTTCCACGATCGCTTGTAGGTGCGTCAGATGGGAAATTCCTGCTTCCGGCCAACGTTTTGGTCGCTGTATTTATGACTAAAGCTCAGGAACTACTTCTAGCTTTTTTGACAATGTCTTGTGAAGGCTGTCTCTTAGAAGCAGCGTATTTAAGCGACTTTCGTTTTCTTTTAATTTACACGGGAGGTGAATATATTTGTTCTATAGGTTCTATATTTGTATTGTTACTATAACTATACAAATATAGAACTAAAAAATTCAGTAATGGTAATACATTTACGAAGAACCACATTACGTTCTTTTTCTCAAATGCCTCAAATTTAAAATTCAATTTTTTTTGCTGTTATTGCGTGGTCTTCTAATATTTTATAAAAATACAAGGAATATATTCATTTCAAAATTGATTATTTATTTGTTGAAATATTTGTGTGTCTATACCAAAGCACTTACACTTATATACAAAGAGTTTCTGAGTGTATAATTGTTATCTCAATGACATTTATTTTAAACTTCAAATAATGTTTGGAAAGTGTTCAAAAGCAAAATGAATCAGAGAAAACATCTATTTATTTGTGCAGAATCACAAGAGATCTGAATCATTGATTAATGGGGGTGATGCAATTTAAGAGCTTCCTTTTAATCTTAAAATTATGATATTTTGTTACATGACACGTAATTTTGGTCACTTACTGCCAAGGAATCTCCTCTTTGTGAACTGACAAGAGGATTTCCGTTTTTTCTACTTCTTTTACATTTTTATTCTGCAAAATTCATTGTCAAATATATTACTGTTGAACAGGATGTCAGAAGAATGTGCAGATCTCATGCACTTATAATGCCTTCTATACATCCTTGTAACAATCTCCACGGTTAATAAGGTCATGCTTTGTGGTCTCAAGATGTCCACATGATGTCCCTTGTTCACTTGTCCCAGTAGCAATCTCCTTAGAAGAAACAAAATTCCAAAAGTTGATTGGAACGTAATGCTCACGAAATTATGCTCTCACAAAACGTTGATTGTACCTTCACATCGCATTAGAGGAGCTAATTTACTTCACAAAGGAACAAGATTTATCCACCTTTCGATATCAGGGCTCCCAATACGAGTTTTCTGTAAAAAGTCACCATTTTGTCAGTTGTAATATTAAAATACAGTAAATACAGTTAAAATACTTTCCTTCGTAAGTACTTAGTAGGTGAGAAAGTACAAATGGATCAGTGAAAGCCAATAGCGTCATATCGATTTAGCATTCTGACTGAAGCTAGGTATATCACCGCAGAATTCACCACCAATTAATAATGACAAGGACCAATAACATTTTAGAAGAAAATTAAACCCAGAACAGGCAGTATTTCGTACAGGTTACTCCACAATAGACTATATCCTCTCATCATCAGAGCTTACAGATAAAGTATACAATGGGAATCTGTTCCTTCTCTTCAGCGTCATTCCATATTAAATCAAGTTTTATTTAAAATTTTACCTCACCATTTTAGATTCAGATGAAATATGACACATAGGTAGTATGAATGAAGAATAAGAAAACTACAAATTTTGAGTAAAACATTTTAACCCGTTTTTGCAATACAGCCATATAAAATTTTACAAAATTGGGTTCCTGAATCGGTTTTTTAATTGATGTAGAAGCTCTCCAAATTAAGATAGAGAGCTGAAACAGGTGCCATTTTGCAGCTTTCTTTATGGCCTTTTATAATAATAATAATAATAATAATAATAATAATAATAAAACACAACACACTCGCCAACAAAAAACACCAAATTAATAATTCGTATATATTAGGTCTTACAATTTGAAATAAACTTCATTTTAAGTCAGTAAAATCTAGAGTAAGTTAATATTGTGCATTTTTAGTAAAGATTACCATATGAACCCATTGCAGTCCCATATTTAAACTTGCACCATCTATTTGGAAACATATATGGATTATTTTAGACATTTTTCATTGTTTTTGAAGATGAGCATTTTGAAAAAACTCAAAATCAAAATTTTAAATTCAAATTTGAAAATCTTTTTGAACCCAACCCCTATTGAGTTGTATATTATATAAAAGGCCATAAAGAAAGCTGCAAAATGGCACCTGTTTCAGCTCTTTATCTTAATTTGGAGAGCTTCTACATCAATTTAAAAACCGATTCGGGAACCCAATTTTGTAAAATTTTACATGGCTGTTTTTCACAAAAAGGTGAAAATATTTTACTCAAAATATGTAGTTTTCTTATTCTTCATTCATACTACCTATGTGTCAAATTTCATCTGAATCTGAGCTGGTTATGTAAAATGACTGTTGATTTAATATGGAATGACCCGTAGGTCAATTCACACGTCTTCTAAAATGGAAATGGGCAGGACATGTAGTGAGGATGAACACAAACGGATGGACCTACAAAATTACAATACGGGTCCCAAAGATTGACAAGAGAAATTTCGGAAGACAAAATATTTGGATCAGACGACTTAGTAAGAAGATTGGGAAGACTAAGAGCCTGAACAGCAGAAGAACGCACAAAATGGAGGGAAGTCATTCACACACTCGACGAAGTCAATAGACAAAAAAAATAGTTATTTGTGTTAACACAAATAAACAGCAATAGTGATATAAAAATAAAGAGCACAACGAAAAGCGATGTGTAAGTGAAGTGATAATAAAAAGTGTTTGTGAAATGATAATTAGATATGAACAAAAAGACGGAACCAGTGAGAAGTGAACAGGAAAATAAGGCTAAAAATAGTAACTAACAAGCTAACGTATTTCAAAATCTTACAAAGTAAGAGGCCTTGGCACTTCTATAGTATATGTATAGATTAATAATAGTAATAATAATAATAATAATAATAATAACAACAACATCACCACGTTGATCTTTACATCAACAATCTCATTTCCATAATACAATTTTCTCACTCAAATGGAGTTACATTTTCACACAAGAGAACAATTTTCACGGTATTTTTCGTAAAATGTGATACACTAACGCATTATTATTTGATGTGAGGTTGTCAAACCTTCTTTACAATTTTTAACAATTTAAAATCAAAACTACTTTCAAATACAAATATCCTTCGCGGACACGATACTCTTGACCGGAACATGGAAGATTGCAAAATATTATTTTTTACTGATAAGTTATTGCTTGTTATTGCCTTCGATACGGAACTCGATATACTTACCTGGACCGAGAGAAATGTGTTTACGAGGGAAATGTGAAATCAATTGAATGAAACTACAAGTTCTCTTCTGGAGGGAATTATGAAAGGGAATTATATGTATTTGGCATTTTGGGTCGATTGTCCGACTTTGCGGGCCAACAAGTGGTGTCTCCCATGCCTGACGAAAGAGAATTATGGGAGGGAAATATGAAAAGATGAACCGAGTCAAGTTAACGTCTAGTTAATTAGTAAATAAGAAAATATGAATCATACAAATTAGGTAAAAAATTAAATATTGCCTGTGCCACGGGCGTTAACTGGTTCAAAGAATGTCAGGCAACAAAGAGCCCTCCGGACAAAGGTCTACGGGCTTTCTGTGACCGCTCGATCATAAGAACCCTTATAATGCCCTTGGTGCACGAATAACTATTAAGGCGAAAAGAATCCTTGTTTTGTCTTTCTTCGAAAGAAAACTAAAATTTTTTGTTATTTTTAAAAGAAATGTAATGATGATTGCGTTGTAGTAATATTTGTCAATGATTTCCTTCGCCTCGAAATTTCGAATGAAGTAGGCGAAAAAGTAGGCTTGTATCATAAATCTCTTCACGTAAAACCATTCACTTTCAATAGTCTTTTTTATTAATAATCGATTACTGAGATAACTTTTCACAAATGGAAGATCCTGTAGGATAGTGGAAAGAACATGTAGGTGCTTTTACAAGGTATTAATAGACAGAACCTCTTGCACATAGCAAATTGAACATCCTCTATTCATTTTGATCTTGAGGCCAAATAAGGAAGTTAATACTAAAAATTCAGCAAAATTCAGTTCATTAATTCTGATTGCATTTTAACAATACCCAAAGATTTACGCAACTCGAACTACCAATATTTAGGGAAAATTCATAAATTAAAATTAATAACAAATTCTATAACCTAAACAAGATAATTTTGAGACCAGTGCAATTGCTACAAGAGAAGACGACCTGACCAACACATAAATCTATAGTGGACTTTATTAACGTAAAAGAAGAATTCACCTACCGAGATTTCAATAAAATGATTTGTTTTTGAGGTAACTGGAGGATAGGTGTAACACCAAAACGAACCATCGCTAATAGCTCTGTGTGAATACAAATTTCGACTAAGATCACAATTTTCTTTGAATTTGTTCGTTTAAAAGATAACGATGCAGCGCAAATTGATAATGAGGCAAAAAAATCAACTCCAAATTAATATTTATTATCTCCCGAAGAGAGCGTAGGAGAAGAAATTCAATATATAGGTTACCTGAATTATAAGAGGATCATCAGCTTTATCGAAAGTTTGTCAACAGGGTGTATTCAATTTTTATATTTCATTAGAATTTATGAATAATTAATCTTGAAACTAAATGTATGTGTGTGTTATTTCCTGTAATAAAAATTAGTATTCGAAATACAATGATTTCCTTTTCTGTAGGGCCATTTATTATTTTATTTTATTTTGGTTTCTTGAATTTTGTGTTAACGAGGGTATAAGTTTGTGAATTGGAATAAGGCATGGAAAATTACAAAAATAACTAATTGTTGGCTTCTACCGCCGAACTTTTAATTACGAAACAATTTTCACTTACAGACAGGGTTTAAGCCAGAGATCTGGGCAGACGCAGAAGTAGGCGCTAAGCACACACGTAGAGTTGAACTATGCAGAGCGGCGCGGAAAACGGACAGAGGGGCATCAAAGGAGTCGCGATGAGGACGGGAGAGGGGAGAGCAAGGGGAGCCGGCGAGAGGAGTAAAGGAACATTGTGACTGGTAGTGGGATTCGATGGCGAATAACGTGTGCTTTACTGCAGCGAGTTTCATTTTAGTGCTATATCGGCTAGCAGATCACAAGGCGAACAGGAGGTAAACACAGTTTGACAAGAACAACTTGCTCCTTTCTTTGCAATATGTTTGATACATAAATGCTTTGTTAAAGAACAGAATAGTGCATGATGCGGAAAATCAAATACACATTTCGTAGTATCATTATCACAGTTTGACTACAAGACTTGTATTTAATTAAATGTAATGGAATACTCAATAATTTATTAAATGTTGAAATTAAAATTTATAAAACATAAACAACATTGTACTATAATACTGATATCAGTGTAGTATGTAAATTTAAAAAATCTAGAAGGCTGACTGCATTGACTAAAACAATCCTTTCCGGCAGCACTTGGCGAAAAGAGCAGAAAGAATTTCTCTAGATCGTGGTGGACAAAATGTCGTCCCCACGTCCGCCAGTTCCGCGCGGGAACGACTGCGGATTCGCGATTACGTCCGAATCCCAACTGCCGGTCACGACGCGCTCACACGGGGCACGGGGCTCCCGTGCGGCGTTCGGCGGGGGAGGGGTGGGGCGGGGGTGCGGGGCGGGGGCTCAGAAGGGGCGGAAGCCGTGGACGAAGGAGTGTCCGAAGCGCTCGCTGCGGTCGTACTCCTCGAGGGCGGGCACCGCGGCGCGCGACACCGCCTCCTCGGGGGCCCAGAGGGCGGGCGCGGGGACTGCGGTGGCGGTGGAGGTGACGGCGGTGGGGGCAGTGGCGGGGGCGGTGGCGGGCGCCGGCGTGGTGGTCTTGGGCGCGGGCGCGTGCTTCTTGACGGTGGGCGGCGCCTTCTTGGGCGGCAGGCCGCCGCCCACGCCCTCGGAGGACGAGGAGGAGGAGGAGGAGGCCTTGCGGAAGAGCGCGCGGTGCTTGTCGCGCCAGTCGGCCGCCAGCTGGCGCGCGGCGGCGGGCGGTGGCGGCGGGGGCGCGGCCGCCACCGCCGCTTCCACGGCTTCCACGGCGTCCGCGGGGTCGGCGACGGCGTCCGCGGGGGCGGAGGCGGCGACGGCGGCGGCGGCGCGCTCGCTGGCCGCCTGCGCCCACAGCAGCAGCCCGAGGAAGTCGTCGGGCGTGGCCGGGCGCGCGGACGCCAGCGCGCTCGGGGCGGTCGCCGCCAGCAGCGCCAGACAGCAGCCCTGCGGCACACCACAGCCCCACGCGCGCGTTAGGCCTCATTCACAATGCAAACTTAAACGTAAACGTAACTTAGCCGCAAAACCTAGAAAAGTGTTATTAAGCGAGACCATTCACAATGCCTTCACGTAACCGTTGAGTAACACCGTAAACTTAAGAGTTCGCAAGCTCCAAGCCTTTACGTTAAGTTTACGTCGGAATTCTACCAAAGACCAATCAGAGAGCAGCATGGAAGTTCAATTTCAGATTGTGTTCAGGTAGTTTGTGGTTATGTCATTGTTATTGTAATGTAGAGAACTAGTTTACGAATGCTTTTGATGCATGTAGTGAATTCCATGTAAGAATTTGGACAATTTTTATTGTGACTTTAACCTGAGATAGCGAATAAACTAATTATGTCCGACGAATTACTCATGAATTTGGTTCATGAGAATCCTTGTTTATAAGATGAAGGAAATGTGAGCACTACTACAACATCTACTCGCATGTATATAAAGACAAATCGATAGGAATCTCGAAGAAAAAGCTAGAAACCATGGTGGAAAGTTCTTTTCACCATGTTAGAGACGAATTGATCAAGTTTCAGTACATTGAATTCTGATTGGTTCAAGCGAAACTTACTGTCGTCATTGTGAACGCTTGTTTTTGCATGTAAATTTTGCGGCTACGTTTACAGCATTACGTTACGTTTAAGTTTGCATTGTGAATGAGGCCTTAGACTCTCGCCCACAAGGGAAATGGGCAGCAGAGGCAACAAGGAGTAAACGTGCTATTAACACAACATGCTGCACAGTCAGGGGCGCCAGGAAACAGCCGTGCGGCACATCAGCGCCGCCTTAAGAGACTCGTTCATCGGTAGTTCATTGATGTTTTTCGGTGGTTTCTCCGATTAATACCAGGCGAATGACAGATCAGTGCCTTAAAAACAGGCCACTGATCTTTTTGTGCTCATCTTTGTTCCCGCCTCTCCCCTTACACAAACACACACACACACAGACACAGACACCTACGAGCACTACACTTTCACACATGTCAGGAGACAAATCGGGAGCTTAGAATTTGTCTCGGTTGGGGCGGTGCTCCGCAGGGAGACGTATATGGATCTTCCAAAAAGCCGACCTGTAGGACGGCGCCGGATCGCACGTTCTTACGGAGGAGAGACACTGACTCCTCCCGGGATATGGCATGCTAAATACTCGTACGGAACTTTAAGCCATAGCAGTTGACGCGCCTGGAAGTAAAAAATAATCAGTCGATCAGTGACTCGTTCACAATGAAAATATCAACGTAATGTGAAGTAATAAAGAAATGCCTTTAACACAAAGACGTGCTGCACAACAACGTGCGCTAGGCAGAACCTCTGCTGCACACGAAAATCACTCTAATTAACTGCTTCACGACCAAAACGTTCAAGCTGTGACGAGGAAATAAACACGGGCTTTTAGCAAATATACGTCCAGCACTATCAGTATAAACGTAAACGGGAAGACAGCCAGTTCTCATTCTCATCGATACAATGAATACTCGTCAATGAAATTCTATATAATCAAACTAAAGTGAATAAAATAGAAGCAATGTGCTATACTTTAGAATAAAAACGATTTCTCACACATCGATCTCACAATAAGTGGTTCCATTCTTCAGAACATTTCATGGACAATAATGCTGTTGCAGTGCATTTATGCTCTGCATTGGGTTCTAACGAAAAAACTCGAAATTATGTGGATGTTTCTTCTTTACACGAAAGATATATTATTTTGAAACCACTTAAACGTGAATGTATATAAAAACGTGAACGCGAAATCTTCAAGTTTGCGATCTTTCACGGTTACGTCTTATGCTTGAGAATACATTTACGTTCGTTCTTTGAATGATTCTGTCGGTTGAATGGTTCTATGTACGGACTGTCTCTGACCGACAGGTTCGAGTCCCGGTGGTGGCAAGATTATCAACTCAACTAGATAGCTAGATCGAATTCAGCCGCCGTCTGGAGGAGAAACCTAGCGGCCAACTGCTCTGATCAGTAATTTTCCATGGTTTCTCCGTTCAATACCAGAACAATTCCGGAGAGCATCCTTAACAAGCGGGCCACAGACAGCGCGCGATCTTTCCTTCATCTTCCTCGTCCTATCGTCAACCTTTACTCATACACACTTGCTACATTTACATGCAGTACTATCGCAGTTACTATCGCTCATGTCGGGAGAACAGACGAGAGCTTGGACCTTGACCCTGCTGACGCGGTGGGAGATACCTTATGGTGAAAATATCGCAAGCTAACTTGTAGATCGGCGCCTAACTCACCATCCAGCGGGGAAAAACCGCCGTTACCTCGCCTGATAAAAACTAGTCTTACGGGACTAATGACCATAGCAGTTGACGCGTCCAGAAGTTCGTCCAGAAATTGATTGAAAATAATCAATCAATCAATTCGGCAGGCACTGAATTTTTGCGTTCACGTTTCACTCTGAATGAACCTTAATCTTATAGTGGCGCAGAAAAAATTAACGTATAAAACATGAATCGCATGTAAAGCTCTTTATTGGCTTACTTTTGAAGAGATTTCATCCATTTTAAAACAATTTTTTTGTCAACGAGAGAAAGAACGTTCTTATTACTTAACCTCGTGTAACGTATTGATAATTCAGCAAAAGAGAGTGGAGACGCAGAGTTACCATTTCTACTCAGCATAGTTACCTTACTTATTATTTCCCTGCCAATTTTCTCCTATTTTAATATTTTCTGCAGAAAGTATCAGATTAATAGTAAAGTACATAGCGTGGCCAATTACATATGCCCCAACCAAAACACCCGGAAAAAGGAAAAATGCATGTTTCTCATTACAACCACTGGATCAACTTTTAATTTTTAAAAACACATATTTTTTTCAAACGGAACACACTGTTATATTCTTGACCTACAAACTACGGACAACAAACTACGGACCTACAACAAACGGAACACACTGTTATTTTCTTTTCTTACAAACTAGCTATCTATAACCACTAGAGTATGTACGGTAACATTTCGTATCTGTTTCAAATCTCGCTCTGGAACATCACCTCTCTTCTCTTGCGAATCGCTTCGAGAATGCCAGTGCGTAGGTTTGACATAAGCTCTTGACCATTACGGCATCAAGGCAAAAAAGTACTATGTCCTTATTTACATGGCCACCATACGTTGTTGAATGTTTCTCCGTTTCAAAATTAGTACATTCTTTTTGCCTTTACGCTATATACACATTTACTTCTTAATACTTGTATTAGAGAGTACTAATATATCACAACGTCACCACACCTGGTGCCGGACATGCTGTAAAGATATAATCTCGCTAATGACGTAATAAAACTATCTATTTCAGCAGAAGACCACAAAAGGAAGCTGAAAATACACAGCGCAAAATTATCCATACAATGTCCTGTATAGATAGAATAACATCGCGCTAATAGTCATCGTAATTACCTGTCTAAGCAGAAAAATCTCGTAATGGATGTTGAACAGGAAATTTTAATATAAAGCTGAAGCTATGAAAGATATTCTCCTCTATTCATTTCATGAATCAAAAAGAAAACTTATTTGTCATTAAATTGTGTAGCTTCTTCTAACCCATAATAAGAGTTGGGTTCTATTGAATATGACAGGTATTGCAATTTCATACAAAATAATTTCACATGCTATTTAAAGAATTCAAAAAGAAGAAAAAGTTTTTATTAATGTTTACAATCAAAATTGACAATTATACTTGTGTAATTTTTCAAATTATTAACCAGATTTTGTGATTATATTGATAATTTATTGGCTGTAAAAACCATCACCACTAATTAGCACTTTTAAGTAAACTTGTTTTTCATGTAACTCATAGCTATTTATTACTTCTGTAATTCATGTTTGAGTAATATTTCCATGTCAAGGTCTACATTTGATATCTTCGATAAAGGACCGGAATATAAATTTTGTTACTTTTCCCTTTCAACACTCTCACCGTTACACATACTCGAGAGTTTCCGTGATCTTGTAGATTACGGAAGTATACAGGCGTCCTTGCATACAGGAAATAAATAAGCCCGCTGTAGATTAAGTCAACATGGCCTTCATCGCTGGGCATTTGAACGTAAAATTTTGCGTTTAAAATTTGCGTAAAATTATCTCTTGTACAGAATTCTGTTAAGTTACCATGTTTCTTAATTAAAAGTTCATACGGATTCGAGATATGTTGCAGTTTGCTATGTATTGTTTAGAATGCTAGCAACAATGTAGAACGTGAGGTTTGCGTTTTTAAGAGATTTGATGTACATGTTGATCATTTCCAATAGTAGCACAATTCTAGAAATATTTCAAATGTAATGCTTAGAATGCTACGTTTCAGATGGTTTGTTTCAAAGGTATCAATTATGAATTATTTATCATCTACTATGATGGATTTGTAGAGACTGTAAACATCTTAGATGAAAAAAATTGTTTTGCTACAATGTTTAATTCAACAAGAAAATATTGACACCTAATTTAAAATCAAACTCTACAGGACCTCTACCTCCTAGATGAGATCAGTTTTACTCTACCGCAACTAAATTATAAGGAGACAAAAATGCTGATGAGTTTCACCGAACTCACTTTCAGAAATTTTACGGTGTGATTGTGCACTAGCTTAAATGCCTGTCACTCTGCCAATAACCGTTGAGCCATAAAACGACCCAGCAAGGAAAGAAAATATTGTCCTTTTGGATATATGCCAATTATTTCAGGGTTCTTTATCTCTCCTTCCATCAGAAAATGAGGCAACTGGCGAGGAGACGTCCTCCGTTTTTATAATAATAACTGCGTTTTTTGAGATACATTACTGCCAATTTGAGTTTGGAGAGCAACAAATGTGATATGACACATCCGTCTTCAATAAACCCGTACTTTTATCCACTTTCTCATTAATTTTAAAGAGAATATTAAATATTTTAAATAGCCCTAAACCACATGCGTTGAAAGTCTGTCTATTCCTAGATAAGGATTTTTACGATATCAAATTTCATCATAAATATATTTAAATGTATGCATGTGGGAAAATCTCTGGAATGTGTGGAGAAATTTGAAACTAGTTTGGTACGATTACTTTTTGAGCGGTCACGAAAAAATCGTAGAGAATCCGCAATTCAAAGTGCCATCATCAAAATATGTTTCGTGTTATAGAAATTGGTTTGATGCAACCCGCAACACAGGTAGGTAATAGGAATTGCGTGCCCAAAATGTGGGCAGGTCATGGGCAATACGGGGCCGGGTGGGAATCGGGGGAGAGGGGGTGGGGTGGAGATGGATGGGAGCGAGGAGACGGGGTGGAGGAGTGGAAGTGGAGCTTCGCGAGGAGAGCGTGATGGGGGGTGGCGAGGCGGAGTGGGGCGGGCGAGGTAGAGCGGAGTGGGGAGTGGAACAGAACAGAGCAGGGGGAAGGCTGATGTAAATAAAATATCTTCCATCTTCTAGATAGAATTCGTTCCTTTTCCTGTCTAATGAATGATTTTGATGAATTCCGGACAACTTCGTTTTACTTGCACATATAATACAACATAATTATTGCACATATAATACAGAAAATTTCCAAATATGAAGTACTTTTCACATAATTTATATCATTAAGTACGTAATTATTTTATTCAATTGGGAGTTTGTATTCTTCAAAACATATTTCATTATTTGTATTTCACAGAATTTTGTGTTTGTATCAGAATTTTTACCTTAAGAAAATTTTCTGTTAAATGTAGATTAAACATTATTATAAAGTATTACTTGATTGCCAATATCTTTAATGTCATCCTATGTCATCGACATATTCATTTAAATCTAACATACAAAAAGGAGAAATCTCTCCTTTGATTTGCCCCTACCACACACAGAATATTCCACTGGAAATGCTACGCGAGGAAGAGCGACATCTCTGTGAGGTGTCGACCAGGGAGGATTTTTTTAAAAAAATATGCTTTCGTATTCTTGTTTGTGACGAGGTACGAAGCCATTATTCCACGTGGCAAGCCGCCGTCGGCCGCCTGCCTCCGCGGCGGGCGTGTGCGTGGATGGGGTGGGTGGTGAGGTGGCGGGCGTGGGTGGGTGGGGAGGTGGCGGGCGTGGGTAGGTGGGGAGGTGGCGGGCGTGGGTGGGTGGTGAGGTGGCGGGCGTGGGTAGGTGGGGAGGTGGCGGGCGGTCGCGTCGCGGGCGGAGGGCGTGTCGAGTGTGGGGTGAGGGGGGGGCGGGCGGGCGGGCGGCCTCGCCGCGGGCGACGGGCAGAGCGAGGTCGAGCGAGGAACGCAGCCCCGCCCTGTTCCGCCGCCGCCACCCCCCGTCCCGCCCCGCCCCGCCCCGCCCCGCCCCGCCCCGCCCCGCTCCGCGGCGGGCGGACAACTTCCCGACCGCTCTCGAGACGCCGCGGCGTCCCACGAGGCCCCGGCCCGCGCTCGCGTTGCCAGCAGATTACCCTGTGCCTGCAGGGGCCCGACAAGCGAGTTTATTCATTTACTGTTTGGTTGAAATGAATATGTGATTGTTACTTACTGAAAAGAACCAGTGCCGAGCTACAATGGCAGACTTCATCTCTGGTTGTTTCAGTGGAAATTCCCTGCCTTGTTATAAATCTCTTTCATGTGGGTATTTTAATTATACCATCTTTGGTGACCCTCATTTAGGAAACACTGTTGAACTCAGAGGATGGCGAAGTGGGATATCATTAATACGATTTTGGATCATTCGAATTGTTGTTTAAGGCGATCTATTTTTGGAAACAGAATTCAGAATTCTCTGTAAATCAATTACTTACCTCCTGATGTAAAATTATAATACCTGTTACTAAATGCGATAAAAATTGGTTTTTGGTCCTTAAGGGAGCATTTTGACACCCTTGTTTTCGCTCTATTTCGCAAATGGAATTTTCACACCCATGTATAAAATGATCTATTTCGCATTTAATCACAAATTATAGTGATACATTCTTGATTTAAAAGGTCAAAGAAGAGAAAGTGAGGTACTCACAAATTGTTCGCGATTCGCTTCCAGTTTTGCCGCATCATTTCATTTTTCTCTAGGGTGTAGTAACCAGAAATAATTGCGTTCAATGTGCTTTTACGAGAACATTATATGGACGTACTGCAAAATGAATAGGAAGAGTACAAATTTATATGATTGTAGAAGGGTAAATAAAAAAAGCCAAATTATGGAGACAATATTTCAAGAACGCAGAAAAGCAACGACAGGTCGTTAACGTTGTTAAGACCCTGTTGAAAGTGCCCGGCTGGTTGTTTATTCGAGCAGGCAAGGTAATAAAAAGAAACAAGAAATACACATTTGCATTTAATTTTGTTCCTTTAACTTAATGACTTGTAGTACACGATTTTCCTTAAAACAATCAATAACCGAAATTTCTTCTTCTTGAACACTTAAAACGACTCACGTGTCTCTTAAAGAACGTAAATAGAATCATATTGTTAAATTTCTTTAATACGTTTGTTCAAACGTATCGTCTATTCATCCGAAGTAATTAGTTGTTATCTTTTGAGAGCATTCGACTTTTTAGAAAAATATACGTATCTAAATCGGTGAAGATTAGAATATCGAAAGGTTATAATTATCTACCTTCTTTTGAACAAAATGAATTGTAAATTATTAAAGAACTAACCTGACATCCCGACAGACTGCATAAATTTATGTTCATCTATCTTGGCAGTCCGTAATATTGCTCATAAGAATAATGACATTAGGATGCTTAGGAGACGGCCACAGTGTTGCCGCTGTTGGAAGTCCATAATTTTGTGTATTGATGAAAATGTGAGCGAAGAATGACAATGGTTTCTGGAAGATCTTTTGCAGTTAGAGCACTTCTTATGGAATGCATTGTGATTAGTTGTTGACCTAACAAAATACGACTACGAGGGTATGGACAGAAGACACTGCAACCATTTTTTCTAAAGGAATGTTAGCGTTTCACACAATGTTATTTGTAGCATTGAAAACGTGCAGTTGTTATGTATTCAACGCAGCGAATGGCTTTGCGGTTGTAACAGCACAGAGCGCATTGTGAAATCAGTTGTTTGGCTACCGTCGTGCGGGATGTCACCCGCGTTCATCAGCGCATGTATCGAAATAGCAATTCTTCAAGGGAGAAATGCCTTATAACGCCATGGAGAATTTTTGGAAGCTGTCAAGAATAATGGCTTTTCATACCGGACGGTCGCGACGGGGAGTAGGAAAG
The DNA here is from genome assembly GCA_031308135.1 of Acheta domesticus. NCBI lineage: Eukaryota > Metazoa > Arthropoda > Insecta > Orthoptera > Gryllidae > Acheta > Acheta domesticus. Next base: position 221,448,842 of record JAHLJT010000631.1, read on the forward strand.
TTTCTGGGAGGACGTATACACCACATAAAACGGTGTGTAGGGCGGCAACTCCAGTGCTGGGCTTTCGCCAAGTGACTTCAACCTCATAGTAAAAGTATAAGAACCACTACGTGGTCGTCGGTTTGCGACACGAACAGACATTTCAGATGTGCAACAACATGTGACCAGATTCACATACGGTGAGGAAAAAGGTGAAGCAGATGGTATTCAACGCTTCCTACATCGTTGGCAGCACGTTCTTAGCGTTGCAGGGGACTACTTCGAGGGCCTTTAGAACGGGTCTGTCCGCTGTAATGATTCTGGTACATAAAACTTATACTGTTGTGTCAACTACCTTAATAAATAAGAGACGCATTTTGTTGGCGTTTTGTTAAATGTTCACGCACTTCCACTTGACCTATTCCTTTATCTTTCATCTGTGTATTTCACATTTCTCACCCTCGCTGATGTTTTCCCCACAAAAAGTTGCTATAACTCGTACCCCAACTCTTCTATTACAATATTATTATCATTATAGTTATTTATTCGTTTGATTCAACTTACTTGATAAGCTTGCTGAAAATATTAAGCAATTAATTAACCTAAATCTGAATAGTTTGTTAATAGTATTTGATACAGAAAAAGAAATCCTGGGTGTGGCTTTTAAAAATACCAGAATTCTTTAGATAGTTTTTTATGTCTTAACAAGATAAATGATTTCTTCACTTGCCACCTCATTGCAAAATATTTATTTTGATAAAGACACGCCTTTTATTTCCTAAACATCGATTTTTTCAGTTTTCATTCGAACAAGAATGGGAACGGAAATGTATATTTTCCGAATCATTCGAATAATTAATTAAAGGATTTCTGAATACAAAAACAGCCAGAAAAATTAAATTGTTTTCATATTTTAGTAACGTGACACTAAATAAAACAAACTTCTTTTTCTAGTTAAAGTAACCTGGCATTCTCCTCAAATTTATTTATCACAATCACCCATTAGAGAAGAAAAGGAATTAACTCTGTCGATAGTGTAATTCGTATGTGAACAGTTTTATCTTCATCCTCGCCACGCCCCGTCCTGATTTTTTCTGCTCCGCCTCGCCCTCCCCTCCCCACCTCGCCTCTGATTGCCCCGCTCTGCCCTTACTCGTCTCGTTTCTATTCTCCTGACCTCGCCCGGCCTAGCTTGCCTGCCTAGGACGCACGCCTGGTACGCACACAAAACGTAAATGCATTGCGGATTGCATTAAATAAAAATGTATGAAAGAAAACAAAACAAAAACATTACAGATGTAATTTCGAGATGAAAGAATAATGGTGAGCTATTCCAAGTTACGAAAAGGTCCAAGAAAATCGAATTATGGATTGACCATCACTTATTAAATTTTTAATATTATAAAAATTATCAGAGTTTAAAATAAAATGAACTTTCATTTAATGTTTTAAAACATTAACAAAATATTACATACCTGATTAATTAAATTTATTCATGTAAAATACACGATTACATTACAAATAAATTATACTATTAGAAATTCGATTACTACAAATCAATTTGTCTCAATGAAAATGGTAAAAGAAGTTCAATAATTCAATATGGATTCGATAAAATGCTGTACTGTTCAGATTATTTCATATTGTCCATACAATTTCGAGTGTTATGTTCGTTTTATTATATATATATATATATATATATATATATATATATATATATATATATATAGGCTACTAAAAATATTGGAATTGTTGAATCCAATATTTTTAGTAGCCTTAAAGCAACTTAAATTAGCTTAAATTTACTTTCAATGAAATTTATCAAAAGAACGTTCAATTCTGTTCAATATCAAGATACGACAACAAAAAGACGAGTTACTGCTAAAGTTACACCTCACCTACGTTCTGCATTTCCAGTTATTACAAGAATTGACTGGAGGTGAGTGCTGTCTCGGGCTACCAAAACTTCAAAACAAATACTCATTGTATTTTCACAATATTCCCACAAACTTAGATCTCTGAGTGCGACCATTGGAGAGAATTCTCTGGTTCGTTACGAACTGAAACCGGCCGTACAGGAAGGAGCAAGTTTTTCACCAAATGAGCCACGGATAGATAAAAAGAAGTCATGATGGCTGATGCTCGATCAAAGATGCTCAGACGATATTTACCTCCAGAAATAAAACCGTTATTTGATGTATTGTTCTTTATTTTTGTAAGAGCTCTAAAATTTTGATGTCTTTCTAGATTTTTCAGAGCTAAACACACGGAAAGGACAATTTTCTAGCATTAGAAATAGCAGGAAACATTTTTCAAAAAGAATCTTATTCCATTTGATCACGGAATTTCTCTTTCCTTCCACTTTTATATGATTTATGATCACGACGCGACACCCTCTTGTTCACAAATTACATTTAATTATATATCTTCAACCTGCGCGTGCTCTAATGTTTGATACGCATTTTAAATAATTATTACTTTACATTCTATATTTTCAAAAGCGTGTACTTACAGCTATAAGACGATGTTTATTAATCAGAAAGCGATAATTCTGATCATTCGGACAGGAATGAGAAGATATAAGTACTTTGCCTGTTTATTTTTACTTACTGTCTGTTACTGTTACTTAACGTCCCGCCCGCCATAGAATCGTACACACTAAATTGCTTTGTTGAATTATTAATCATGGAAACTTTCTTCGCATCTGCTCTGGTCATTTCTTTCTTCTCTCTGGTCATGAGTATTTTGTATTTTAAGGTTATGGGAGTTTTCCCAATATTTTCATAAATGAAAATAATTGAGTGAGGCAGTCTTCCGAGATCTCATCTCTTAGAGGAGAAAGTTGGCTGAAACGATGTGATTATGTAAGCGGTGTTGACATGTATCATGGACCACTCTTGTTAATGCGGCAAATTGTTGGCTAACACGAACATCGGATACTTAAATAATTCATGTATTTTGTTGAGGAATAATTGCATTTGTTTATATACATGGTAAATAAACTTATCGTAAAACAAAATATACTCAAGTACAGTCAGTGAAAATAATTAATATGGTACGGAGGCGTTATTTTAATATTGGTACAATTCCAATTTTTTAAGAAATTGAGTTAACTCCATTTTAAATTTTCATTTTCCACGCAAATGTTATTCATTTATTTTGAAAGTGATAGAACTCCAAGATCTTTCTGTGGACGATATATAATACGATATCACAATAAAGGTGAATCACAGGATACTGCAATCTATTTATTTTGATAGTGGTCCAACTCCAGTGGTACGACTATGTGGTTTTCTACAAGTCACGTGATGATATATATTTACAGCATCTGCAGTGATATGATGATACAGAGCTTGATTCAGATTTGGTATTAGAAACAACAAAGAATATAATTATATCACTCATTTTTTATTTACAGAAAATAAACTTAATGGTCCATGTGTAAAAAAACCTTCAAAAATCTGTAACAAGAAGCAAGAAAAATGAACGAAATGAAGTCTGTAACTAGCTAAAAATTAGATGGATTAGATTTGTCAAACATAAGTCTTTTATAATTATGTACAAGTAAACCTTAATTTAAGACATTGGTTTCTACACAGTAAACTTCACTAGACACAAATCACCAGTGGATGAGGAAGAACTAAGGTTTTCAAAAACTTAAATATACTGCGTAATCACAGCCAAGGAGGGTTACTGAGATGAAAGAGAATATGCTTGATTTGTTTCCATTCATTTTAAGCGTTAATCATGCTTATTTTACTGATCTACGTACAGGTAGGAACCTGACAATTTCAAGAAGATGAAGAAAACTGAATGTGACTCAAAAGTAACATTAAATTAATACTTAATCTGATTTAATAACTCGATATTGGCTACATTTCCAACTTTTCTTAGAGCGACATCTACCGATTTGGCCCACCAACCTAATTTTTTTGGTGATATATCTCCTTTGCACCCCCCAATATTCCGCGAAGCATTGTAGGACGCTTATTCATATCATCTTGAGACGAACAAGTAAATATCTTATAAAAGAAAAACGCACATTTTTGTCTAACTCTTTCCCCGATTTCTTTAAAATCATTTAACTTTAGAGTTCTATCTCAAAATGAGTGTCAATGGAGTTGTGCCACTATTAAAATAACGCCTCCATATATAAAACTCTTTGTATCTATTATTAAATTAAAATATATCTATTTGGGAGTGCACAGCGAGGATAAGTTAATATTTTCTCTCCTGCCTCTACAACAATGTAAGGAAAATTGCCAAGAAATCTCTAATATAAATCATCTGATATTTAATATTCTTAAATACTTCGACAAAAAAATTAATAAATCTACAGAATACTATTTTGGCATTTGTTAGGTATCTCTTTACATTAAAGTATATTTTTTTAAACTTTACAATCAATGCAATTCAGAAAATAAGATTAAACAAAAAAAACCTTTAAATTTAATTTATGATAAATCATCAAACAAATGATATTTAAACATTTTTAGATTATTCGAAATAGCAGTGTAAAACAGAATTCTGAATGTCAATAATATTAATTAATGCTACAAAAATTATATTATAGATGGTTCCACATTCTAGAATGAGAAAACTGGTGCTGTTCAATTTTCATAATCTTTTCAACATTGATGTTTATTTCACTTTCGAATTCATTGGAGTGAAATAAAATGTTTTCTAGAAATGATGTTACATGAAACAAGGTACTAAAAATGTTAGATTTTCCTCTTCACAAGTAATATGAATGGATTTAGTATATTTTACAGAGAAATTAAAAATGAAGTTGTAGAGGATTGTCAACAAGTTACTGCAGGTGTGCGCTCATCGTGTTAGTAATTCCGAACTACAAATATGTTCCCAAAAGTACCCCAAAAATGTACTATCACTCGTAAGACGTTCCTTGGAACAATCAATGAGTTAGTTCCTTGAGAAAATACGAAGATGAACGTGTGGCAATAGGTTACGTTTCGATTGTCTTACTACTAAATTTATTACTACTTTAAACTTTATACTTATTACTACGTTGCTACTATTTTATTAGTGTTGCTCCGTTAAATCTTTGAATTGTTTCAGGTGTCAAGGATGAATGTCGTCATTCTGTTCGCTCGTACGTGTAGATGGTAGGTTTTCCCCACATTCTTCCAAGAAGCCAGTGCCGACGAGCGACTGTTTTAGATTTCACATCCCGTAATCGTGACATCATCGCCATCTCTTGCGGCACCGATTGTATAATAAACACCTAGAGCTAGACGATTTCTTCAATCATTTCTTACACGCATGGATTTTAAATTGTTCGGGTAATATATAACTTTGAAGGACATATTGTTGAAGAAATATTACTTCAATTAACCAACAAATATTTTGGCTACGTAATGAGACATATGATGTATGGTAACACAATGATGTTGATTTTAGTAAATGCAATATTTCTTTAGATACCGTAGCTATGTTAACAAACATATTATTAGGGATTATCGCTGTATCACGATATTCGTTCAGACATAGGAAAGCGTGACGTGCAATACATTTGCTTTTCATTTTGGGTCACACAAAAAGTTTTGTTAAATAATTTTCTTTTGTATTCGTATTGTATGGTTATTCACCTCTGCTTTATACTTCAGAATAGAATGGAAATTATGTTGCAAGACAGTAATAATAATAATAATAATAATAATAATAATAATAATAATCATCGTCATCATCATCATCATCATCATCATAGGCGATTTGTCGTCAACGTCCATTGAAGAAGATAAAACTATTCAAGAGCGAAGTAAATTTGTGGAATAAAATTTAACCTAAATAGTGAAACATTAAACAAATAAAACATTTTTCTGTTTATTCTCACCACGTCGTTAGAATTCTATAAAAGTGTTCTCTTAAATTAATGTCTTTTCTAAAATCGGTCTAGGATAAAACATACAAAGAGAAAATATTTCAGGACACTTCTGTATGTTCTGGTTTATTAAACAGTTGACTTATTGATAATACGAATTTGCCATTCCTGTGCAATAAATATGTTTTTACAATAATTTTCCAATTTTCTCAATTAAGCTTAAAAAATGTAATTGCCATGCTATTACTTCTGTGTTTATGTTTCCAAAGGATTAAACGGAAAGCGATTCAGGATTCATTTCATTTCCAAAGGGACCGTATTTGCAAACAAACACAAACAAACAAAACCAGGAATTCCAGGCCGAAGAATGGAGTGTGTGCGAGTGCGTTGGTATTTGTTTAGGTCCTCTCCAGAAACGCGAATTCCATGCCCCCTCTCCTCCGTAGCGGTCAGTGGCGGCCCTGGCCGTGGCCGATAATTGTCAGTCAGAGCCAGTGCTTTCTCTCGGGCCACGCCGTGCTGGGCCGCGTGCGTGGGTGAGGTTAGTGCGAGGGCCAACTTCTACTTTAGCTACGGTCGAGTGCAAAAATGTCACTTGAAACGTAGAAAAATGGCAACGACCATATGAATATGTTTTACAGAGAAGATATTTTTTGTATGATCTCAGCACATACGTCAGTGTATTGGCATTGACATCTGGTCGACCTTGTACCAGTAGGAACGCAGATCTCACTTGTTGGAGGTGCTTTTTAAATGTTGCGTCGCAGTAACAAGGGTTGCTCTCGCACGACTCTGGGCACTCTCGTTCTGTTTCTAATCTGTGAAGGTTTTAAGATTTAATTGGTCTGACATAAATGACGCATTATAATTATGCATTTTATACGGTAATGTTTGTGAAAATTTTAATTTGAAAGATTACGCCTTTTGGAGTTGCTGTCATTTTTAGCTTCTTTTTCTAAACGAAAATGTCATTCCATGGCTTCGATGTGTTTTCGTTTTGTTTTGTGCAATGAATCGTAAATGGAGAAATATCAACATGGGCGATAGGAAATGCCAGCAATAATAATGCACCCAGGGTTACGTATTGATGTGACGATAGATTTGCCGAAAATGTCAGAATTGCATTTTGCATTCTTGCTTTGCTTGTAAATATTTTCTGTCCTTTGGCTGTCTTTCATTGGAATGTACTAAAATGAAATACACAATAAGTATTAAGTCATGTGATGTTTAAATTGAATATTTTTTAGAATTACTGTAATTCTGTTCTTGTTGACATACTTTTTCACTTCCTTATTGAGTATTAACACGAAACACAGTAATTTTACACGAAACGTGTCTGCCACATGAATGCTACAAAATGGGAGATGTTTAATTTCTTACTTCTCTGTGAACTGAAGAACAACAATAATAATTAATTTTCACTTACACCATGCTCACAATTATACAACATTCCTTTGTATTGCGTGGAATGATTGAGTTACATTCGAGAAATCGAATCAATTTCACTGCGTATCGTGCATTCAGTACACCAATGCAGATATTCTGCAAATTCGAAGTAACATTAATCTCAAGTGGAATTTCACAATTGAAAAGTTTATTTCAGAAACAACATACCAGTTTTTTGCTGTCTCGACTTGGTGCAGTTACATCGTCACATTTTCTGTATGTACACGTATCCTTCGAGGCAGATCTAGCGTAAATCAAAAGATTCTAGAGGGTGTTTGGTACACCTAAAGAACTCGACAAAATATTTGCGACATCCAACCCCATTAGGAGTTTTTTTGTTTCATATGAAAAGTTACTTTTCACAGACTTCCGTTGTTTTAGAATTACACCGTGAAATTGATCTACCAAACAAACGCGGAGGGGCGCACCATGCGCGTTTGTTTACATTAGTCCGAAGGGCCCCGCGGGCCAATTCCGCGCGCAAATTGGCCGGCGCTGGGGCTGCGCGGGGCCGTAGAAGCGGCCGCCGGCGCGTTGCACTCACCGTGAGGGCGGCGGCGGCGCAGGCGGCGGAGGCTGCGGCGGAGGCGGCGAGGCGGGTGCGGGCCATGCTGGCTGCTGCGGACGCTGCGCGTCTGGCGGCGGCGGCGGTGGCGGCGAGAGTGGTGCCACGCCGCCGCCGCCGGCGCCTCCGAGGCCGCGCCGCGCAGCGCCGCTCTGCCACCGCCGACGTCTTAGCCGCCGCCGCCGCCGCCGCCGCCGCTACCGCCTTCGCTGCCACTGTCTTGTCCGCCGGTGCCACCTTCGCCTCCATCGCCTTCGCCGCCTCCACCTTTGCCGCCACCGCCTTCGCTGCTGCCCCCATCGCCTTCGCCATCTTGGCCGCCTCCACCTTCGCCGCCTCCACCTTCGTGTCCATCGCCTCACCCGCCGCCGCCGCCACCTTCGCTGCCATCGCCTTCGCCATCTCGGCCACCTCCACCTTTGCCACCGCCCTCGCTGCCATCGTCTTGGCCGCTGCCGCCACCACTCCTTCGCCTCCTCCGCCTTCGCCGCTACCGCCTTTACCGCCGCCACCTTCGTCTTCATTGCCTTCGCCGCCGCCACCCTCGCCCCATAGCCTTCGCCTCCTTGGCCGCCTCCACCTTCGCCGCCACCGCCTTCGCTGCCACCGACTTGGTCGCCGCCGCCGCCGCAGCCACCTTCGCCTCCGTCGCCCCCGCCACCGCGGGCGCGGTCGCCGAGCGCGGTTCGCGTTTCCGGACGCCTCCGCTCGGCTCTGCTCCCGGAGCTGCTGCACCGATCCGCCACCTGATCGGCCAGCGGCTCCGCCCACGCAGGGCGCGCTCCACGCTGCTCCTCGCGCGACGAGACGCTCCGGCCAGGCCACAAACACAGGGGAAGGTGCTCGGACAGTCGGAATGCGTTCGATCGAAAAGCTCTGATCGGAAGGTCCTAGGTTTCGAGTCCCGAAGGTGGCGGGATTTTCTACACTCAGGACAGCTAGGTCGAATTCAACCGCTGCTGTCTGGCGGAGAATTTTAGCGGCCGGCTGCTTTAATTTTTTCCGTGGTTTCTCCGATCAACGCCTGGCGAATGCCGGGGTAGAACCCTAATAAACGGACCATAGACTGCGCGCGATCATTCCTTCCTCTTCCTGGTCCTACCTGAACTACTTACATACATTTACACTTAATGTCCTACACTACATCATATGTCGGGAGACCAATCGGTAGCTTAGAGCTTGTTTCTGGCTGGGGAAAATGCGCTAGCCAACGGGTCGGCGTCAAATCTCACCATTCAGCGGGGGAAGATCACCACTACCTCCCGAAAAAAGCATGTATAAAAGCTCTTACGGGACTAATGACCTTAGTAGTTGATGTGTCCGGAAACACGAAATAATCAGTCGATCGGGAAGCCCAGAGATGCGGAAAGGCAAAAATTTTAATTTTCGAATAGAGTGGATGACCTGCGTGACCGAGGATAACCACTTCGACGCAAACCGACTCATCACCTCGTTCCGAGAGACCACAAGGTCAAATCCCGGCCTGGGCATGTACGTTTGTCCCTTGTTTTACCGAAGTATCTCTGTCGCTTGTCTTTTGTGGCGCTGCGGAGAGCCATCGTCTGAACTTTTTCTGATCAGAATATGTACGATCAGTGCTGACTATGAATCCCAGGAGCCCACATATGTGATACCGTATTGTTCAAAATACGATCGTTTGGGGCGGAGGCGGCCACTAACATCAGTTGAACCTAAATCGAAGTAGAATAAATAGGTCGATCTAAATGACATATATTTGCAGCGACAATCTCTTCTAGCTTGCGGGTACCAATCCCGCAGTGAATAGAGGATTTTATCTCGTATCATTATATCACGAAAGTGTCAAGGAAACTCATCAATCATCCAGTATCTTTTCAATCGTAATTCATTTTATAATTAGTAATTCGCATGATTTGCCCCTCTCCCCCCCTTTGAAGCCAAATACCGGTTCTTCGAAACTTAGTCGCCAAAGTTGCGTCAAGAAGGAAAAAAAATACAGGCTGAGTCATTTGGAGAGGAAGTAACACATCAGCGCTTTTCTCGTATTATCAACAATAAATAATTTCTTCACCGTTTTGGCCTCAGAAGCACAATTTTCCGTAGAAAGTGTTTTTTGTAATTTTCCTATTAAGTCGCAGCCTGTGTGTTATTGGAATTTTGTCCGCATTCCCAAGGCTCAAAGCGCTGTTGTAGACTCGGGAAGTCATATCGGGAAGTCTCGAGTTTTTCGTAGTTTGTATAAAAAGTGGCATATTTTTTCTTTGACAGTGCTTAAAACTATATTCAGCGTTTCGCCTCGAAGCACAGCTTTTGAACGTTAAAGAAGAGAACTCTTATAGATACTGCTGTACAGTAACTATGCGTTTCCCAGTAAATTGACATGTAAGCAACATTTGTTCATTTAATTCAGAAGATGGTGGTGTGTCTTTTTAACATGAAGTGTCTCGCCACCATATGCCAATATTTATTTAATCTCTATACAGTCGGAAAAGAGAGTGTGGAAAATGATAGAGGAGGAAAAAGACAGAGGGGAAGGGAGAGACAAAAAAGAGAGAGGGGGAGAGAAATATTTCCTCAATTATTTCTTCTGCGGCAGCAACGCGCCGGGTACCAACTAGTTTATTAATAGATAGCATGACGTACTTGCACGTACAGCGACTGCGAACTATTCCGGATGGCCAAGAGCTTGTGAATGATCACCTGTTCGAAACCCGCCGTGGCATTGAAGATCGACCTTTGTCTTTCATGAGTGGCGACCCCATAGCCGAGTAGTTTGCAATTGGGTCAGTGACCATCATATGGTCTGAAATATATCCTTCGACGATTGAGTAACTAACTAATTAGGATTAAAAACTCTACAAAAAAGAAAAGGAAGAAAACGCCAACAAAAATGTACCATAACTATGCAAAATAAAATATTTACATTATTGTTGGTTGTTGGACCCTTAAGTATTTTAACTCATTTCACATACAAATCACTTTTATTTTTTTTTCTTCAAAATATTTAGTTACTAGTGGCCTGCAGCAGCAAAAATGCTGAACGAACCCAGGCGAATTGGTTTTCCAAAAAGTAGCACGCACACTGCCCAAGAACAACAAATAAGTCTTCACAATTACTGTAAAAACATAGTAAGGTATAAGTATAAACAGTAAATAATTCTTTTTTCATATCAAGAATATTAAAAAAGTTGCTGTTTCATTAAGCAAAACAATAAAAAACGAATATCTAATGACGAGCCTCTTTCTTGGAGAACCTTGCTGTCATGTAACTTGTTACATACAATAAGAGAATGATCAAATGTTTCCGTTTGAAAATAAAAATTGGAACTGTTTCATTGTTTTAATTTTTCTGAGTTCCTTTTTTTTAACGAAACCATAGCCATCTTTCACATGTACGAGGACTGCATAGTTTTAAACAATCTTCAAGGTGAGGAGTCCCAAATAATTTTATTGGGAGACAATTTGTTGCATAACTTTCTTTTTCGGGCTTCAACATGATTTGCAACACATTTCGGGGATAGGTTGTTCCCATCATCAGACTAAAATTGAAAATCCAAAATTACATTAATTTTTTTAAAATTTAAATTTAAAAGAATAAACATTAAAATTAGAAATAAAATTTAATTTAAAAAATTAATGTAATTTTTGAATTTTCAATTTTAGCCTGATGATGAGGACAACTTATCCCCGAAACGTGTTGCAAATCATATTGAAACCCGAAAAATGATGTTATGCAACAAATTGTCTGTCTGTAAAATTATTTGGGACTCCTCACCTTTAAGACTGTTTAGAAATATTCATAAAATACTGGCTGATTTCAGTTTTTCAAGGACTGCACAGATTTCTTTCAATTTGTGCACGCATTGGATATTAGTAACATCTCTTTTTTATTAACCCAATTTTCTGAGTATTAAACAAAACCATGAGTTTCGTAGCCACCTGTGGGCTGCCCTGTTTCTTTCTTTCAATTTCTGTGTGCATTGAACATTAGTAACATGGATATAAAGATACATATTTAGTTTCCAACCATTTCATTTGTAGAAATAACATACAACAACACATTTTACATTTTTGAAATAAACAGAAGAATCTGGAAAAGTGTTTAGAAGAACGTAATGGTCTTGTATCATCAAGTATATCCAAGAGTACCAGTGAACACATATTTTTTGAGTGGATTTAAAGGAAACCTAAGAAAAATAGTTCATTTCATACACACTTGAAATTCGTGAAAATAAAGATATAGGTTTCCTATTGAAATTATTAACCATCAATTTGAATAAATGTTTAAAAATGTTTAGTTTGAATACACCAATAATTTATTTCACTCTACGTGTCGAATTGATGAAGAAATTAATCCCAAGAAGACGTTCACTCTGTCGTCGTGAAGTACCATATTTCACTGGATTGAACAGTTCCTTTACACCAAGTTTCAGATTCACGAAAGGCAAATATTTTCTCACGACGCGCGACGTAAAGAAATTTATTTCGGAAAGCCGTTTCAAATACTTCACTTGATATTCAGAATCTACATTATCACCTTCTATAATTTCTCCAGTGCAATCAACTTTGCTTTTCTGTTTTAAAACTGAACAAACACAAAGGAGCTGACTTCGAAATTATTACATTCATGCGTTGTCCCAATTTCATCAGCATACTTCAAAATATCAGTCCCCATTTCATCACCTTGCATTATCTAACTTTTTAAACACTATCACTGTCTTTGTAACGACGTGTACGTAACAACGGTGTTCACAGGCAAAGGTTATGTTAAACTGTTCACTGGTACAAATAATGTTCAGAAATAACCAAACTTCGTTACATAAGAACACCGCTTGTTCATCTGCTTAAAGTAATCTTCTATCCCTCATACATGGCTGAAAGTTGGTAACATTTCTTCTGGGACACTAGATCCAGGTATCGACTCAAGGGTGAAAGCATGGATAAACGAATAACTCCTAGACAGGCAGGAGAAGATCCGAGTTGAAAAGACATATCAACCACTGGAAGCGTTAGACTTGGAATTCCAGAGGGAAGTGATATTGGACAAAGGAAAATATTTCCTTCCTTCGTGATTAATTTGTTGATGCATTAATCTACTATTATTTGCTATTATCTGTATAATTTACCGGGTTATCAAATCAGAGAAGGACGAATATATTTTGCACCGTAACGTGGATAAATTACACTTCTAAGTGGAAACAATGGCATAGAAATAAACAGTTCAAAGGGCAAATCCATCACGTTTGCTTGGGGGTCGAAATTAGAATGTCACCGTTAAATTTAACAACAATATTAAAACTCGAATTACCTCTTTCAATTTTTTAGACACAACTAAGAGAAAATTGAGCTGAAAAAAATAAGCAGATTTCATGCCGTGAGAGCCGTGAATGCCGTGAGAGCTAAAGAATTTGTATACGTGTCACTAGAGCAACTAATGTTAGAAGACACGATATGTTCGGATCCACACAGACGTTTGCAGCAAGGAATTCTACAAATTCTTATCGAACATACTTATCATTTACTTATGCAGTAGTTAAATACGGCGTTGAACATAACAAAGAATCGTAGAAGCGGATAATGTTATACTCCCGTTCAAAGACTCCAAACAACCAAAGGCCATGATACCTCCATACCGGACTGGTAATATTTGCAAATTGTAATCGCTGTAAAAATAATTGCTGGTATGGATGATGTGAATAGTTAGAATTCAGTTCAACTACATTCGTTCGATTTGTTGCTAATATGCACAAAATGCACATAAAATATCACTTATGACCTGTTCTTCAGCGTTTTTCTCTAAAAAGATTATGCTCAATTAGTTACAAAAATTCTGTCGCAAAATTGTCTACAACTTCCGTTCATTCCTCGCTGGATTTGCTTAACACTTCTATATTTTTTGTCCACTAATTTTTGAAGAGAGTAAAACTCCACAAAGTCATTTTAATGTGGGTTCACTTCTACTCCCGCAATTGCTCTCTTAATCGTTTTGTGGTCTGATATATATATATATATATATATATATATATATATATATATATATAGTGAAACGGTACCGATATATGGAGGTCCCGAGAGCGACTTCGTAGAAAGCCATTTGAATTACCGCGGAAATCAGGGCGTGTTCAAGGGGGTAGTGTCGGCTGACCAGAAGCAGAGGAGAGGAAAGCGGCTGAGCAGAGGGATAGGGGAGGCATCTTTGAAGTCAGGCAGGAGAAAGGAGGAGAGGAAGTGATTGACCAGTGGACGGTGGGAAAAGACGCTCTTCTGATTTTGGCAGCGGAGCGGAAAGGTTCCCACAATTTCGGCAGTGGAGAGAATAGGACGTGTGCTCTGCTAGGTAGTGGACGTGGTAAGTGAATAGTAGCAAGTTACTCGCCGTGCAGTCGTTTATATCGTTAGAGGAGGCATATTTTTGTAAGTTGTATACGAGTGAGCTGGGAGAGCATTTGTCACACAAGTAAAATAACTTGATTTACTTTGTGCTCTGCAGTAATAGACGATTCTGAGTTTCTCCGAAGTGACTACGAGAGTATTGAGAAGGAGCATAATTTCACGTAGCTGAACGTGTTGAGGCAACGCTCGCATATTTGCAGTAATTCGCTTGAACATAGAACTATTTTACGACGAAAACAGCCACTTTTGTGAATTATCATAGTTTCATTTCATAAGCGCACGAACTGTATCAGTACAATTCACGAACGCCAAACTCGTGATGTAAAAGCGTTGAAGAAGAGTGACGGTGTTACGAATATCTGGCGGACGGAGAGAGGAGACGACCGGACGAGGACGGAAGTCGAAAATCCGTGCGGGTGCGTGCTGAGGTACGACCGCAAATGGATACGTGGAGACCCGGGGTCGCGGGGTCGCCCCCCGTCGCGCGGCTCGACCTTCGCTGGCGAACGAGGGGCGGCATTGGAGTGAGAAATGATAAAGCGAAATTCTAATTCGCCGTTTCGTTAAGACAGAACTGACAAGGGAATCAGCTTGAGACGTGTTTAAAGTAATTAAACAGGCTTTTCAGAAGCAAGGTAACGAACCAAGAGAAAGAAAAATCAATAATCAAATTCTAAGCAATGTTTAATTTTGTGTTTTAAATTGAGAAGCTTTTATGTAAATTAGAATTAGAATATTTTATGATTAAAAGGGAATGATTGGTAAAAACCGTGTTGAAGGAAATTAATGAGGTTTGGATGGTAAAATCGCCAATTTAATTCAAAGTAAATGTAATTTCAAATTTCAAGTAATTTCATATGGGATCCCATTTCATGAATTATTGAAAATGGTTTTCACGGAATTGTTTTCCGAAGGTAATAGAAACGAAGTTGATTAAATTTATGCAATTATGTTATTTTTGCTTTTCATTTTGAGGACTGAATAAATACTAATTTCACAAGATTTGTTGCTATCGTTTATTTCCCATGCTATCTCCATCCAAACCTCTCTACAAGACCCCTGCGCCTTCCAGGTTCTTCAAATAAAATATTTATGATTAATGGGCCAAAGGACCGTCACCAATAGACCTTAAAAGTTTATATACATTCGACTGTTTTGTATATTTTTGTGAATAAGAGGTTACTTATGTTTCATAAGAAGTTGTTAGTCACATTCATTTGAAATCAGTACTTTCACGCTTAAGGACGTAAATGTAAGAAGTCAAACGTAAGAACGTAAATGTCTTTTCATTGTCTAACATTACTTACAGTTTGGTTTTCTTCGTATTCACTTTAATCAATTTTAATAAGTTTCAAAATAATACTGTTCGTAGGGTTTTGCAAATTTATTTTTAAAAGCACTGTAATACCGATGAAAATGAAGTGAAATCTGCCGCGCGTTTATTTGCTTAACTTAGAGATGGCAATACTCAGTGGTTGCCATACTCGTGAAAAAAATTGTGGCGTCGTGGAGCAAAAATGGCCTGTGGGTATTATACGTGCACGTTTTTTGAGCCCGGAATACCTACCCCCACTCCTTTGCCAATATTAGTTGAATGAGTATAGTTGAATAAGAGTAAATGATAGAGAGGAACTCCGTAGACAAAATCAAATTACGCTACATAGGCCAAGGAAATTGAGAAGTTCAGCCTACCAAACTTTTTGGAAATTTGGAAACTACTTTAATCACTCAAATAGGTCTTTCATTTGAATAATCTGAGTTTGCGCCGATTTTCGAGAGGAGCTTCTGCGTTTATAACAAAAAAACGCAAAATTCTCGTACATTTTCGTTGTTTCTCATATTATTCTCCTGCGTAAAGCGTTTAATCGAAATATGTTTTATTATTAAAAATGTATAGTATTTTGCGTGATTGAATATCAATACTTCACAATATATTCACTTTGCAGAAACGCTTCAATTTTTCACCATAATTTCCTCTCCATAAAACGTACTATACATATATATATATATATATATATATATATATATTTATATATATATGAATCAATAGTACCCCGTATAAGATGGCAAAGCGTTCCCTAAAACTAAATGACACGAGTTAAACCATGACTGTAACATAAAAATAAGATTTTAAAGGTTTCTTAGCTCCCTCCCATTACTCCCACCCTCTACAGCCAAAAACGTGGTTTTCATTTTATTTCTTATCAACTTAATTTATACTTAACTATATTTTTAATTGAAAGAAAAAATCTACACTACAAAATAATTGATATTTTCTCGGCGCCAAATTCAAACTATTTTTTTTTAAATTAATAAAATATAATTTTTCTGTGTCTTAGAATACTGAAACAGACACGGGAACACTGGAAAATCTCAAAACTTCCTTTCAAATACAGATTATTGTAATTTTTTTCGGAATCTGCTTGGCTGTAGAGATTGCTGGGCTGTTGTTAAAATTATACAAACTATTTCCCCCCCCCCCCCCGTTTCCACTTTTAAAACTATTTATGACTTTAAATGTACTTTGAAAATGACTGCAACAGCCCTATATTTATTTTAGTGTTTATTATACATTTGTCTACACTGTCGTAGCACCCAGGAATTTTTTGACCTTGGAATTTAATTACAAATTATGGTATTTTTAAAACTTTAATCCTTTTTATATCATACGCTAAATAAGGATGCCAGTATTTGTCAGTTTATAAGAAACCATGGACACAAAATCCTATAAGTGTGCTACTGTGGGTAGAGAATTACATCCCAGTTCTATATCCAACAGATTTCAGAAGAAGAAATAGAAGTTTGCAAATTATAACATGCAAAACTGATTCGCTCATAACTCGGGAGACAATGCTCCTAGGCATTTTCAATCAGGTTTGCGACTGTGGTTGGGATTGCTGGGCCTTACTTTCTTTAGGACAGGTGTGTTCTGACAGAATACGAGTTTTCTTGGACGGGTAGGGGACATGTGGGGCAGGTGAGGAAATGATGAGGGACATTTCAGGGATAAGTGAAAGATAAGTGGGGGAAGTATGGAGAAATGAAGGGCCAATTTTTTAATTTATTTTTTCCTCGTATGTATTGAAGGTAAAACTAATGGTGCACATGCTTTCTCGCATTATTTCTAAACTTGCAATATTTGAACAGAGTTCATCACAAATTAGACCTGTGCCATTCTTTGAAGCCTCCCTTATTTTATCCGTGAAAAAATTAAAGAAAACATTTGGAGGATTTTAGAGAAAACATGTTTTTTATAAATTGCGTAAATTTCAAGCAGAAATTACATGAAAAACGACTTTTTTAAATTGTCCGTGATCTTTTTTTAAAGAGCTGAAATTTAAAACAATTTTTTTTGAAGGAAAAAATCGTTATCCTCCACTTTGTAGTTTTAAAATTTTAACTTTTTGCAATTGTCGAAAATACGGAGTTTGTCGGAAATGAAACTTGCTCCAATTTTTTTTACCGTTCTTTGATACATTTTGAGATAAACTCTAAAGGGAAAAAAATCACTCTTGAGTCATTTTTGAGAAAATAATTGCTTAAAAAAATAAAAAATGACTTTATTTCATGTAAAATTACGCGAAATCTCCTTTTATTTTTGAAAAATTGTACATGAACTTAACGAAAAATCTGTCTTGAAAGACCAGTTTTCATTTAAAAGATGTCTACCTGTAATATTGTAGTTGTAGAAAGACCTTAAAGACTAAATCGATTTTGGAGAAAATCGGCTGAAAGGTTTAGGCGCCAGCGTTGACCACAGACCAACAGAGAGATGGACGGACGGAGAGATGTTTTGCCACCAATCGATTTTTTCGGTGTTAAGGACCCACAAATCACTGATTTTTACTACACAACGTGTTAGAGAAAGTAATTTACTACATATAGGGTCACGATTTATCCACTTTTTGGTTACCAGGGTCCAACAATAAGAGTTTTTCTGTCAAAAATTCGCCGTTCTCTGGCGGACGTTTACAAAATTTTCTCTTTTATGAAGTTTGGGCAAGAAAGTAAAAGTTGGTGCTGATGCCATTTTCAGCGAATTCTCAGTATTTTCGAAAATTGCAAAACAAAAAAAGGAAAAGTAAAAAATGATGACAGAGCTTTTTCTTAAATAGAATATGTTCTGAAACATTAAAACGTGGCATAAGGTCAAGTACAATTTTGAAAAAAACAAAAAGATTTCGGCTAATACAGCTTAAAGTTAATGCAATTTATAAAAAGATTTCTCATTGTCAGCGATTTTTTTTCTTATTTTTTTCCTCGGATGCAAAAAATGCTTAAAATGGTGCAGGTCTCATTTTCGTTGAACTTTCTGAATTTTCGAAAATTGCAAAAGTTTGAATTAATGCGAGAAAGTATGTGCTGTTGTAACACCGCTAATTTTTAGCATTAGTCCTTAGAAATAAATTGAGGAATAACGATTTAGTCTTGTTTTACAGTGCGTTACTGATACATTGGGGAGGTAATTTATGTTTCCATAACCTTAATTGATATTTTTCACTCTGGTTTCAATTTGTTTTCTGTTACGGTTTTGGTATCATATAATACACGAGGTACATACTAAGGAGCATTTTAATTTTTTCTTAATATTTTTCAGTGGTATCTTTGAAACATCGCAATATATAGCTGGTTATTATGTAAATTTTACTGGCAAATCCCCACTTCTCAACACCATGTCAATATGCATTTTAATACTTTTTGTATGAGCAATTTATTCTAAAATAAAATAATATTTTTTAATCAAGTAAACAGAAATACTGTTTAAATTTAATAAACAATTCTTTCGTGCCATATTTTACTTTTATGATATATTTTTAACAGATACTATCGATATTTTAAGTGAGAACTCCAATCCACCTTTGGAACCAATTCACGACCACCTCTCCGTTCTTATAACGACAATTTGCTGCATTTTGCGCTATTCTAAAGAGAATTCGTCCTGCCATTTTATTTCATTATTTATTCACTCTCCTCCGTCTATGTTCAATCAACTCCTATCTCAACGTTTCTCCCCAACCACCTTACATTCCTTCGCGTCACCTTTCGGCGCATGTGCAGTTGCGACACATTTCGACATCGTTGGGCCCACCTCTCCAAATTTTGCCGCTGATTGATTTATGACGTAGCCATTGCCACCTTCTTGCCCTCATTTTTCCTAACAGTAACATATTTTTAATTTTTCACCTTACAAAGTAGGTACTTACGTAGTAAGGTGAAACTTTTGTAATGCTATTGCAGAAACCGGCGATTTTTCGACACAGAAACGCGTATTGTCGGGTCCTGGTAACAAAACAGTGAATAAATTTGTTCCTATGTATAGTAAATATTACTTCCTCTAACACGTGTTTTAAGAATCCATGTTTTATGTATTCTTGATACCGAAAAATTTATTGGCGACAGTCATCTGTCTGCCTCCGTCTGTCGGTCTCTCCATCTGTAGGAATGTCATCTACCGGTTTATCGTTTGTATGTCTGTCCGTGTATGCTAGTACGTAAGCTACGCTAGTATGTAAACCGTTCAGAAAATGTCCAAAATTGATATGCCTCATCGAACAGGACGAATTCCCGGTTCTGTGAGTTGATACAGATATTTCGATTTTTGAGGGTATTTTATACGCAGACTCATTATTTTCAGAAATTAATCAAAAAAGGCTTTAAAGTTTTTGTTTAAATTTTGCTCTCGGATAGTGTAAAGATCACTTAAAATGGCGCCTTTTCTTTGAATTCTCTACATTGTCGAAAATTGCAAAAGTTATTTTATCGGAGTCTTTATACAAAAATAATATTGAAGATAGTGATTTTAAAATCTGTTCTTCAAAGTGGCATTTTTGAAGAAGGATAACGAACAAACAAATGCCGTCACTTGATTTTTCAGTATCAAGAACCCACAAAACTGGATCCTGACTACACAATTTTCTATATGCCGCATTAAATAGAATACACTTCCCACTTTAAGTCGTGGTAACTAAGTAAATCCTAGGCATTTTAGAATCTCCCGGGTTTGCTGGACTTCCCCACGGAACCAAATATTAGGGGAAGTAATTTACTACTTCTATAGTAGGGCTTTGAACTGGTGGCACACTCGCCGCAAGCGGCCCGCCGGATCCTATTGTGCGGCCCGCGACTGCGTTGAAAAAAAAATTATTATACCAACCAAATACAATACAATTTCACAATGCATCTTATTTTTATTTAATGATATATTAATTTTCTCGTATGTACATTAATCATTAACTATGTTGAATAAAAGTCGTAATTATTATATATATTAGTTTCAGTCTAATCTCAGTAGTTACGGTAAAAATCATCTTAAATTACCGTGTGGCCCGCAGCTTAACTAGAATTTGATATGTGTCCCCTAAGCCCTTGTAAGTTGGACAGCCTTGTTTTAGCATACCTAGTTATATTTTATCGTGACGTCTCCTCCACCCATTGAAGGGCAATTTTCATAAGATTGCTAGTTTCTGCAACTGAAATTATTAAAACCACTTTCCAGGAGAAACTGTTGTCATTTGAATCAACTTTTACTGCTAAGGTCCGATTAAATTAAGAAGGTGATTGACAGTTCTGTGTGACGTCAGGACCCCTCTCCCGTTTCCATAGCAGCTGCCAACCAGAGAGAGAAAACGTGACGTGTCAGGTCGCTCAGTTGCCACTGCCGAACACGGGAACATTTGAGCATCGCACAGCGACTTCCCTGCCGCCGCGCCGCCCGCGTTTCTGCATGTGCTGCGCGCGCAATGTGCTCCCCTCCGCTCACAAATGCCAATCACCTTCTTAATTTAATCGGACCTTAGTATCCTTTGTTGATCTACCTCTGAGAAAGTCAACAATTCTACCAATTTTGATGATGCAAAATAACTGTTCAGTTCACCCAATATTACATTTCCATTCAAACTATGAAAGGTGGGCTGTCACAAGCTGGAAAGTCCATGCATCATGCCTTCACAGAAGATAGTAAGGTTTAGCTTTACTTTTCGACGCTGGTAAAACCACAACAATAAACGTAATATCAGTTTTAACATTCTGAGCTCTACAACTTTGAAACTCAGCATTTTCTGGAAAGCACATTTTTTCCTCTTTCTCTGATCGACATGTTCGCGTTGATTAAGTTCTGTTTCTACTGAGGACTTTGTAGACCAAATAATTATAAGAATGTGGATGAAAGTACTCACTTAGATTAAGTGGATAATTTCTACTTCTAACCTTGTCCTAGAGTAGATTCATACACCCCTTGCAAGCCAGTCTGAAAACTACTGGTGTAGATCAGAAAGATTGCGAATAAGACCAAGGTATCTCTTTTCGGTTAGAATGAATACTATCATATTGCTTAGAATCGTCAAATACTGAACTCATTGTTTAAACTCGTCTGAATTATTAACGTAACATTCTTCTTTAAAAAAAGTTTCAAAGAATTCGTCGTGGCCCATGTAAAATGTAGCCTCTACAAGCACTCGCATAAGTGCGCTAATCAAACTGAACGCAGCGTACATAAATTGTATTTTCCGTTTTTTCTGAATCCGTTTTTTCGTATTTCTTTTTTTGCCTCATCCTTCCACAACTCCTCCCCCCCCGTCCATGCGCAACTCCTCCCCCCCCCCCATCAGACGGTCGCCAGCGCGCCTTTCCGCGCCGCACTCCGGCGAGCGGGCGGCGGGAGGCGAGCGGCGCGGCCTGTCAATGAGGTGGAGAACGTGGCCAGAAACCGCTTGCCCCGGGCCCCCGCTGGCCTTGTGGATTCCTGCCCAGGACATCTGGCACCGCGCGCCTGTCCGCTGGGTCTCATCCCCAGGCATTCCGTGGCGTCATCTTGGGGAATAAATGGCACTATGGTCCGATTAAAAGAAGTTGGTGATTGATAGTTGCGAATGGAAAGGAGCGACGTTGGCAGTTTGCGTACCATTGAGCACGTGTTCCCGGGACATGAAAATCAGCACTTAAAATAAATACTTATAAAAGAAACCAAATCATATCCTCGTATTGTACGAAGCTACAGCTTCAGGGGCGCAACTGTCTATCACCAACTTATTTTAATCCGATTATAGTTGCATACGTAGACGTAATTCGCACTTTGTAAATCTTATTGAATTGAGTGAGAAAATATCTGCATTCAATTTTCTCGACAAAGCAACACCTTTTGTTCTGAAACCCAACTTTACGGACAACGCATGCTACTGAAAGAAGTGCTCTTTAAAACAAATGTAATACGAAGTTCGAAAAGGTCTCATATTCCATGTTACGCCACAAGAAAGCCAGATCCCGTGAGGGAAAAACTGATTTTATTGACATATTAGGACGCATACGATATAATTTGATTTAACGATACTTAAGTTAAATACAATGATAACATGCGTAGCGGATTGCATAAGGGCCAGTTAGTTTCCCTTTATCATGATCTGCGAAGTTCTATTTTTGTTTTTTCGTTTTAAATATTAACCTCACTCCGTTTGTTGCTGGCCTTTGGTGGGAGTGGAGGGAAGAAATTCTCTCCCCAGCAGCGGCACACTAAGGAGTTTTATGGTATCGATGGTTTGTTGAAGTGATGGAATAAAACCCTCATTTGCCCTGAGAATGATTGTAAAGAGGATTGTTGTGGCCTATCACGGTATAAGATAGCGATTTTTGTGTTGGTATTGATACGTCGTCATGGTAATAAAAATAGTTCCTGATTTTCCAGCAAATTCATTTTTTTGTCGCTCACAACAGATTGTTCTTGAACGCAAAAGTTGATTTATTGATCTTTCTAGAGGGGGAACAATCTCTGTCTACCTGTGACTGTCTCTCTGTCACTCTGACACCCTGTTTCTGTCTCTCTCTATGTCTGTCTCTGTTTATCTCTCTTTCTCTGTGATGCGTCTTCTTTTTCTAGGGGCTAAGCTCACGACCGGTCTCTCGGCACGTATGGAAGTGTGGTGCGTGTGTGTGTGTGTGTGTGTATGTGTATGAGAGAGAGAGAGAGAGAGAGCAAGAGGTGAGAATAGGACAAGGAAGGGGAAAGAAAGATTGCGCGCGGTACGTGGCCCAATTGTTAAGGCACTGCTCCGGCATTCGCCTGGTTTTGATCGGAGAAACCACGAAAAACTACGGATCATAGGAGCCTGCCGCTGGAATTCTTCTCCAGACCACTGCCACCATAGGAACTCGGACCTAGGAACTCCCGCTCAGAGCCACTGCAATGACATAGTTGATGCCTTGAGACACCTCTCCCGATAAAAAATTATTGAAGATTCATCATCGATTATTTTATCATCTTTTTGTGACGTAATAGTGATTCCAAGCTTTTCTTTCATCTTTCCAGTAACGAATGATGCAAAGGCAAAAATAATATAATGACTCTGCCATTTAAAATAATTATTTCTTGATACACCATAGTAAGACATCACGTACAAACAACAAAGGCTTCTGAATTATTGACGTAAAGGAGAAGTGCATTCGATTTTATGCTCGCCTCTGGTCTTTGACATTCAGCGCATCTATCTCGATGCCCCCTCCCCGAGCCACGCTAACAAGAAATTACTCCTTATCGTGTTATACACGGCTGTATTTTCATCATTTCAATTTTAGTTTCTTGATTTTTACTTTGTATTTACGCAGTAAAGAGAAAGTGTTGTAGCGATACAGCGGAAAGTGACGATTTTTCGTCACAAGAACTCGTATTGTGAGGCCTTGATATCGAAAACATGGATAAATCTTGCTCCTACTTACAATAAATTCTTTCCTAATACATTGTGTAACAAGAATACAAATGTTGTGGATCATTGATACTGAAACATCGTATTCTAAAACATAGTTGTCCAAATGCCCGATCCCTAGCATATACTACACGTGCTCGTCCTATTTTAGAATATGGATCGGCATACTGGGACCCGTACAAAAAAAGGGCAAATAGAGGCGTCGGATAAAATTAAAAAACGGGCCGGTAAGTTTGTAAATCATGGGCGCATTGTTGATGAACGAGAAAAATGGGAATCCTTATCTAAGAGAAGGGGACGTGCGCGTTTATGCGTAATGTACAAGACATACAGAGGAGACACAGCATGGGCAGATATCGGTAAAAGATTACAGAAACCAGATTATAAAAGCAGAGGAGACCATCCTTGGAAAATACGATGTAGAAAGCAAAGAACTGACATACGCAAGTTTCCCTTAGTGAATCACACTATGTAGTTTGAACAAACTGCAAAAGTACTAGAGGCTCTTCCTTCTAATGTAGTCAAATTCAAAAATATAATTAATTCCATTTAGATCATCACTAACAATAATGAGACAGTAATCTTTATTATTATTATTATTATTATTATTATTATTATTATTATTATTATTATTATTATTATTCCACTACATCACGACTAAAGATGTTATGAGTCGGCTCAAAATAAAATCTACTTCAGGTTGCAACCAGCTACCTAAGGAGCAGATCCGGTGACTATCAGTGCCTCTACAATACTTTACGCAAAATGTGGGCTGTTCCAAATAAAGCAATTTCTTGCACTTCCCAGTCTTTTAAATTGCCTGGGAGTTTAGACAAGTTCTTACTCAAATTTTGCGGAACAAATCCCAGAGCTCCGATGACTATCGGGACGACCTGTGCTTTTACGCCCCATTTTCGGCTGATCTCGATTCCCAAATTCTTGTATTTAAGACGTTTCTCTGCTTCCTTGGTAACGACGTTTTGATCGCAGATAGACGACAAGTAGACGAAGATTTTTTCTCCAAATCCCGGATAACTATATCCGGTTTGTTTGCCGCTATCGTGCGATCAGTTTGAATTTGTTGGTCGTACAATATCGTACACAATCCAACAGACGTCACCGGTTTCGGTGAGTGTTCGTACCACTTGGGGCATGTGTTTGGAACTTCGAGGGCTGTACAGATCTGCCAGTGGAGGTAGCTACACACCCTGTCGTGTCTTTTCTAGTATTCGGTCTTTGCTAGCATTGGACAAGCTGAGGCAATATGATCAATGGTTTCTACGTGTTCCTGGCAAATGCGACATTTATCAACCTGGGAAATTTTGAGAACAGCTTTATCATAATGTCGTGTTCTCAACGCCTGATCTTGGGCAGCTATTACACGTGCTTCCGATTCTGGCTTCATTCTTCCCCTTTTAAGCCACATAAATGATTGATCTTTATTGATCTGCACCTTGTCCATTCGTTTCAAATATTGTCCGTGGAGTGGTTTGCCTCTCCACAAGTTCTTTAACATTTTTGTGACTCACATTTCATGTTAAGTAGCATCAGAAGTTCAGTGTCTGTGTTATTCTGCGTGTCTTTCATAGTCTTGTTCACAATGCTTCTTGCTACACTCACAATGCCTCTGTTTCCCATTCTTCGGTCATATTTCATGACCTGCCTCATTAGAGGGTCATCTTGATGGCTGACTACATACTTTCCCATCCCGACTATTACTTTGTGCCAGGAGGCTTCAATTTGTCTGAGGCCTCTTCCTCCTTCCTTACGTGACACATAAAGTCTATGTACATCAGCTCGAGGGTGGTCAACATGATGCGTTGTAAGAAGTTTTCTGGTTTTTCGATCCACGATTCGAATTTCTTGGTCAGCCAGTCCACTAGTCCGAAGCTGTATTCGGCTACAGATACCGCCAAACTACCTATTGCTGATATTTTATTCCTGGAGTTCAGAGCGGACTACAAGACAAGTCTAACTCTTGTATAATACTCCCTGCGAATTCTCTCTTTCATTGTGTCGTTCGAGATGGTCTCACATTCTTCAATTCCCAGATATTTGTAAGTTTTACCTGGCTCAAGATCTTGACAACTGTCTCGATAGTAGGATCAAACTAATGCAAAGCAACAGAGGGGATAACGAATCTCCTTGGAAAACTCCCCTGTTAATCTGAATACTTCTTGTTTCTACCACTCCCTTTCCGCTGTGTATTAGTAACCTGGTAACCCACAACTTCATACTAGCCTTGCAAAACTCAATAAGTCTAGGATGAAATCGATAGATCTTCAGGGTGTTCAAGATCCAACCGTGTGGTACACTGTCAAAGGCCTTCTGGTCGTCAATCCAAGCCATGCTTAAATTACGTTTTCGTAATTTATTATTATTATTATTATTATTATTATTATTATTATTATTACTTTTATTATTATTACTGATATATCATCATTGTTAACACTGCTGTTAGCTTTGGTGTAATTGTTAAGTTATTATTTTTGCTTATATTGTTTTTATTATAATTATTTTTATTGTCATGCTCGTTATATACTGAAGTGAAGTATAGTGAAGTGTGGTGTAGTGTTAGTTAAACTAGAAGTCAATTTAGAGATAACTAGAAATTAATTAGAACTAGGATATCATCCTCTAATTGTAATGGTAATTCCAATTGTAAATAGTTGTAATTGTTCTAATTGTTATCATGTTTGTCACCGAGCATAAGCTCAAAGCGAACTGTAATAATAAATCTATCTTATATAGGAAATCTATCTAAAATAGGTTGCATTGTTGTTATGGAAAGATGTTTAATTCATTCAGACAGTGGCGGCTCGTGCTTAGCTCAAAGGTTTCACAATTCCCAGGTAATCGAAAAAGATATTATAATATGTTAGGAATGTACATTTCCCTTTTGAATACATTTAGAATTCAAGCTAGTTGCAAGTTGAATTAGAAGTAATATCAACGTATATGAAATAATTTTGAAATTAAAGAGCGCCCAACGACCGCTCTCTGTGGCGTCTGGTGCTGTCCCAGGCAGTGCACTATGCCAAGCTCTTCATTCTGTTTCTGCGCTTACTGCATTTACTCTTGCTTGGCAATTACATTGGCTCTACGCTTCAACACAGGTCCTTAGTTGCGGACATCAGTCACAAGCTTCCAGCGCAGAAGGGAAGGCATGGAAGAAGATCTTCCATGTGTGGGGGGTCTAGTCGCCTAGCGCGGCGCGGCATTCGAGGGGAATGCCAATTTTCTGTTTTTCTCTGACATCAGCAGCAAATTAA
The DNA here is from genome assembly GCA_031308135.1 of Acheta domesticus. Taxonomy (NCBI): domain Eukaryota; kingdom Metazoa; phylum Arthropoda; class Insecta; order Orthoptera; family Gryllidae; genus Acheta; species Acheta domesticus. The sequence continues at coordinate 221,476,010 of JAHLJT010000631.1, forward strand.
TTTCATGAATCTTGCCTGTAATAGAAAGTACACAAATTCAGTCAATTATTGACTGTATTGAATACAGTATTTATGATGTTCGGAGAATTTATTTTCATTTGCTGTTAGGCTTATTGAGTCAAAAAATACATTTGGCTGGCGGAACTCGGTAGACACTATCCTGCTCTCTCTTCCTCCCTCCCTCTCCTCTCTTCTTCTCGTTGTAACTCTATTTTCCACTTGCTCTCACTGTCTCTGCCTCGCTCTCTCTGTCTTCGTCTCACTTTCTTTCTGTCTTCGCCTCCCTCTCTGTCTTGCTTCGTCTCTCTCTTTGTCCCGCTCTGTCTTTGTCTCGCTCTCTCTGTCTTTGTTTAGCTCTCTCTGTCTTCGCCTCGCTCTCTGGCTTCGTTTCGCTATCTTCGTCTCGCTCTCACTATGTCTTCGTCTCGTTCTCTCTGGCTTCGTCTCACTCTGGCTTCGTCTCTGTCTCTCTTTGTCTTCCGATCTTTCTGTCTTCGTCTCTCTGCCTTCGTGTCTCTCTATCTTCGTCTCTGTCTCTCTTTGTCTCCCTCTCTCTCTATTCGTCTCACTCTCGACCTCAATCTCACTCTCTCTCCGTCTCTCTGTTTCAATCTGTCTCCATGTTTCTATCTCTGTCTCCGATTTTTTTCTCCGTCTCTCTGTCTGTGTGTCTCTCTCTGTATCCGTCACTCTCTCTGTCACAGCCTCTATGTCTCCCGTCTCCCCACCTCTGTCTTTGTGTCTCTCTGACTTTGTGTCTCTAGCTGTCTTCATCCCTGTCTCTCTCGCTGTCTCTGTATCTCTCTCTGTATGTCCGTCCTTCTCTCTGCCTCTTTTTCTCTCTCTATCTCCTCCTCTTTCTCTGAGTCTCTCCCTCTGGCTCTCTGTCCTCTCGGACTCTGTCTTTGTGTCTGTCTGTCTCTCTGTGTCAGTCTCTCTTTGTTTGTCCTTCTTTGTCTCCCTCTCTCTCTCTGTGTCTCTATCTCTCCGTGTCTGTCTCTGTCTTTCTCTCGCGCCATCCTCCTCGGCCTTGTCCTGCGTCACACGGCAACGCCCAGCAACAACGAAGCCCAGGTGGAGCTCAATTTGAATTGAAGTTTAATTAAAATTAAGCGCAATCCTTGCTGCAGCGCCATTTAGTGGAATTACAACAAAATTAACAACATAAGAACCTTCTGAGTGAAAAAAAAACAACAACTACGTAGATTGTCCAACTTTCATGGAGATCGGTCACGCGGTGTCGGAGTTTACTGTGTGGTACATACCAACATTCAATTTTATGTATATAGATGAGGCCCCTATAACATCCAAAACTAGTGGTGTTACTACAGCACATACATTCTCTCATTATTTGCAACTTTTACACATTTTAACAATCCAAAGAGTTCAACGAAAATGACTCCCTGCGCCGTTCTTCTAGCGTTCCTTTTTCGATCCGTGGGAAACAATTATTGAAGAAAAAATTGGAGCGGTTTTTGAGAATTTTTTTAATAAATGTATAAATTTCAAACTCAAATTACGCAAAAATTACTAGTTTTCCCAAAAAATGTACATTACTTTTTTAAAGACCTCATTTTTTAGAATAAATTTTGTTTAAAATCTTCATCTTCAATATTGTAGTTTTTAAGTTTTTGCAGTTTTCGAAAATACAAAGTTCGCCGGAAATGAGACTAATATCCCTTTTTTACCGATCTTGGCTATATATGAGGAAAAAGTCAAGGAAAAAATTTGGAGCTGTTTTTGAGAAAATAAATGTTTTAGAACTCGCCTATATTTCACGAAAAATTACGCGAAAATACTAATACTTTCGAAAAATTGAACACAACCTTATTTTAAGATATGTTTTTGGTGAACAGATTTTCTAAAGCAAAATCTCTATATTCAATATTGTACTTGTAAGAAGGTGCCGAGAAAATTTTGGTCTTTCGCATTTTAGAAAATTCAGAGGTTTTAAAAAAGACGAGTCCTACATCAATATTTTAAGCGTCCTTTACGCTATCCGATGACAAAGTTCAATTTAAAAAATGAAGCAATTTTTGAGAAAATTTGGAAAATGTTGCCTCAAATCCAACTATGAAATTCGCAAAACCTTGAGTTAGTGTAGATCAATGGGTGAATATCACTTCTGCAGAAATCTGAACGGTTTAGATGACCACAGCGAAATATTGTAAATAAATTTGGCTACATATGTGTAATTGAATACCTCCGGGTAAAAAGGTTGTAACATACCGAAAGCAGGAATAGTGAAAATATGATTGCAAACCTAATATCAATGTGTTTTTTATTTCTTTCAATTAAATAACGTTAAGTTTAGTTAGCCAACATTCTCTTGGTAGAGATAGTCTCCAACATAGTTATAATAAGTTTGCACAGAAATTTGGGTTTGAAAAATATTTGGATTTCAATCGGTTTGCCGGGAGATATTCAATTTTTGATTAAAAAAATGAAAATGACGCTAATATCATTTGAGTACAGCGTGCTATATCCATTTCAAAAATTTAAAGAAAAAAGCATTTTTTAGTACAATTGTTTTGTTATTTTCGAAAATTGTCACAATTGTTTTATTCAAGAGTACGCAAAAACTACTCAATATTTCTAAATCAACTAAAAGATTTATGTCAAAATCCCTGGGCGTTGAGTGCGTGCACGAAGTCTACAGATCCTGTCAACTTCGTGATACATCCATTTTGAAAAATATTCCAAGAATGGTTTTGGTGAAATGGCGAATATTGTACTACTTTCTCTTAATTTATTTCTACAAACTTTATGAAAATATAGGATCCCGCGAAAATGATCGATATTCTGTACGAAAATCGATAATTTTCACTCCAGAACAAAATTTCTCTACATCTGGGCATATCTTTGCATCATGGTGGTAGCATTGATTTTTAAGCATGCGGTGAACAGCCGAAAACCGCACGCACAGTGAAACCACGTGTTTTCTGCTGAGGGAGGATATGGATATGATTATGGTGTCCTAGTGTTTACATTCGTGTTTCGTGACTGAGAAGTATTGAGGAACCTGAGATCTGAATTGTCGTTGTTCACTAATCATATAAACAAATCATGGAAGATACTTTCGAAGTCACTGTGAAACTTGAAAATACAGATCTACCAGCAAGTGAAAATAAGTATGTTTCACATCATTTAGTAAGGCTGAATGCCAACTAATTGGTGGTAATAATGTTTTATTTTCCGTTTATAGATTAGGAGATACTTCCGAAGTCATTGTTAAAACTGACAATGCAGAACCACCAGATCATGAAAACTGGTATGTATGATACCAGTCGTTCACAAATGACAATGTCTAAAAGTTCGAAGTAATGTTAAATCTTTTACGTTATAGGTTAGAGGATACTTCTGGCGATATTGTGAAAATTGAAAATATAGACTCGCCGGAGTGTGAAAGCAGGTAAGCATCATACCAGTTATTTGTAAATGGAAGCATCAACAAATTGGGAATAATGCTAAATCTTTTGCATAATCTAGGTTAGAAGATACTTCTGAAGTTACTGTGAAAATTGAAAATAATGACCCACTGGAATGTGAAAATAGGTATGCTTGATATTAATTACTCTGTAAGGTGGCCAATTTCAGTGAGTGGCATGATAAACCCAAGAGTCACTATTGTTTAATAAGTATAGATGTTGACTTTTTGGAAGTAATGCAACATTTTTTATTGCATAGGTTAGGAACTTGTGAAGGTTGTGGCGAGTGCCCAGCAAAGTACACATGCCCACGTTGTGAGATTAAGTCGTGCAGTTTATCGTGTGTGAAAAAACATAAAAGTGAATTCAATTGTTCAGGGGAACGAGATAAAACTGCATTTAAGCGGTTATCAGAGTTCACAAATTTGGATCTTTTGAGTGGTTTGTATTTATTAATTACTTGTGGTAAAAAAAATACATCAAGGACATTTATCTCATGCATTTGTGGCAGATTACAGAATGTTGGAAGAAACAACTCGATCTGTTGAAAATTATAAGCGTGATACTATGAAGCATTTTACACGATGGAATAGAAAACTGCCTGTAGTAAGTATGAATTGAAAGGAAATTAATATTACATAAGTTTTGTCAATGAAATGGCTGAAGTGGAAAACACAATACAACTTACGGAAGTTCTATAAACCAGTGCTTTACTTTGCTCAGGCAAGGGGAAATCCATGTTGGAGGGCACAAGGGTTGTTAAGGGATTTAGAGGAGAATCGTTCGGAAGTCTGGTAATGATCAAAGTGCATAACCTTATACATAATAATAATAATAATTATAATATTAAGAAGTGAAGCATGGGTGATATAATTAAATTAAAAAAATAACTATTAAAATCATATTAATACTTCGTAATTGGTTATTTTTTTTGTTTAGACATTTCACGTCCTAGCATCTTGTTGGAGAACTGTAACTGTTCTGGCTATGGAAGCAAAAGTTGCTTACTGGTATTTTTCAAGTTTTATTATAATTTTTTGTGTAGGTTGGGGTACCTGTGGTGGGTTAGTGAGTGGTTACCCAACTTTCTGTTGAAGTGTTAGGTTTATTGCGCTCTTCTCATTCTTCTAATTTGATATCTTCAAGTGATTGTGTTATGATGGTGAGAATAAATATGGGTCTTTATACATTGTGCCAAAAGGGGTGTTTGGTTGCAATTAGGTAGATCAAAACTGTGGATTGTTTGCATTGCACAAAGGGAATCTGGTTTGTGAGAATCAAAATAAATATGAAAAGTTCTTGCATTGAAGTTGTCTCCAACTGACATGAAACATGAAGAAATTGCACTTTGGTAAGTTTTATTCATTTATTTCAGAGGGCTTTTCTTGATGTTTAGAGAGAGGATGTAAGAAGATGCCCCTTCTAATTCCTGCCCTTTCCCGCTCCCTCTCCATCATCTTCCCCTTCCCTCCCCTCCCCACGTCATCTCCCCCACTCACTTCACTAGGAGGTACTGTGTTCTCTACTTTAACCAATTTAATTATTCAATGTTTCAATTTATAGCATTTGAGCAGGCTTAGAGATGCAGTGACAAGTAGAGGAGCAAGAATTTTATTTTTGCCTCAACATTTTGCACGGCATAAAAGCAATACAACATATTTTGATTGGAAGACACAGAAAATATCATGGCGCATTGAGTGGGTTTTCCCTCAAGCAGAATTCATAAAAGCAGTTGATGAAAGGTGTAATACACTTTTTGTTTTTTCCATTTATATGCTATGATTCTAGAAACAATATGTCTCATATTTTCTTTTTTGTCAACAGGGCATTAGAAGATACTCGGATTTCTGCTCTTATTAATAAATACCTTGACTGTAAGAGTTGTCCAAAAGAATTACAAGACAACCTTCAGTTTTACCAATCAGCAGGACTTTCAGAAGTATGTCTTCTGTTAAAAGCAGAACATGTGATGAAATCATCCGCACGGTTCTTTGAAATAGACACATCAATGACTTTAAAGTCAGTTTTGAGAAATAAAACTATTATCGAATTTCCGTTAATATATGTGGTCCTCAAAGAACACAAAGAAATGTTTGAAGTTGTTGGTTCAGGTAAATAAAATTTTAATTAAGTTAGTTTCTCAATTCTGTTCTATTGGAATTCTGAAGTGTGCAGTTAATGCCTGTCAACTCTTCAGTTATTGTGAGGGCTTAATGATACTGTTTCATTGTTCATTGTTGAAGATTTAGACAGATTTCAATACACAGTGACCTTTTAATGTGATGTGTCCACCAGTGAATCCAGTAAATAATATTTCTTGAGAGGAATGGTTATTTGATGTAGAAAATACAGTACAGCTTAAGGAAGTTGTTTAAACTGGCAGTTTGGGCTTTTCATTTGGAGAAATTCAAGATGGAGGAGCGAGGGGAAGTTGACTTTTGATGAGGGGGATTGCTTTGAATGGTCAGGGCAGTGGTCCCCAACCTTTTTGCCCTTAAGAGTGCATACTATGAAGCCGGTGAGGTGGTGGGCACCATTAATTTTTTCAAGGTGTATTTATAGTTAGATATTGGCAATAATGCACAAAATGTGCAAAAACAATGTTTAATAAAAAAAACAATTTAAACATGAAAATCGTTTCTTATATTTTTATTTAAAATAAATTGGCAATGTTTATTAACGTTGATGGTGTGATGATTGTTAGTGAATATCTTACTTCACACATGTTTACACAGACGTGCTTTGACTTAGAGCGCAATAATCTCTGGATCTACTGAACCAATACTGACTAAACTTTTTTGCTAGCTTCCTTTAAAGGTCTGGAGTACTATAGGCTATGATTTACAACCATAAACCTTAACATATTCACAAAATAATTACTTTTGTGGACATTTTTTGGCTGGCATTACATCATAGATTGAAGCGTGCATCAATGTCCATAGTTAAGCTATGCGCCACCTGAGGATGACAACTGAAGTCTACAATTTGAGTTCATCAATGTACAGAATTGCGTATTTCTGTAATATATGTAGGAAGACTGTTGATTTTATCATCAATTGTTTAATGCGAAATGTTTATATTTAAGAATGATTCGGTTTTTCTTCACTCTATAAAAGTAACTTGGATATTGATTTTAATTGCATCTAGGTGTAAATGTATTAAGTGAACCTGAGAGAAGCTTTCTTAGTTGTATATGGAATGTTTGGAAAATGACATTTTGCTGATGAATGTTTCATATTTTTAAAAGATATGAATGCAAAACCCCAGACTGGTGAAGGAATGATGATTTAAATTGATGAAAATTTGGTAAGTTCGGTTCGGTTTAATTAAAATAAAAGAGTAGTGAAAAATTGAAGGAACTGAATGTGTGTCAAACTCTGTTTTTCAAGGTGGTTGAAAGGGGAACAAAAGAGGCTTCATTTTAGGTAACAGAAAAACTTTGGTCAAGCCAGAATCCACTGTGTGTTATTGAATTTTTGTAGATATTATAATTGTCTATGTGGTTAATGGCACAATTATGTGAGCCACAAGGACCCTAAAACGCATACTCAACTTCAATTAAAAGCACTTTATGTGTACTTCAGTTGCCTCGGTGTGGGATCAATGATTAATTTAAAAGTTTTCTTTATAAACGCTGTTTATAACGAAATAAGAAAACATGAAAAAGAATAAGTTTTACGATGCGGCAACTCATTGAAAGAATGGGAATAATACCTAAAATTCAACAGTAATATGTGAGTGAATGTATTTAATTTTTTAATTAATTGAATTATTTTTAGTTATAAAGTGTGGGAAGTTTGGGGGTGGGAGCCCCAATTTAAAAAATATAAACATTTTTATTGAGAAAGGGAGGAAGACAAAGTATTTCCAGGTGGGAGCAAGACAGTGGTTGGGCAAGACGGAACGGTGATAAAATAGAACGAATACAAGTAGACTTCACGGCAGGGTGGGAAAGGATGGAATGCCTCTTCCTGTCTTATAACGTATTGTGATAAATATCCCAGCAATGCGGGGTACTTCAGCTAATCATCAATAATTACTAAATAATAAAGTAAAAATTCTTTGTATAAAGTAGAAATCACAAGTCAATGTGATCTTTGCCATTGCATTTTATTGGAAATGTCTTCGTAATTAGGAGAGCATGGTAATATTGCCGCTCGTAAGCAATCATCAAGATGTTCATCTGTTAGTCAAGATCTGTATTTTGATTTTATAGTATTCATTGTTGAAAATGATGATTCACGCAAATACATGGAACCGAAAAACAATTTTATTTTGTATGATGCTCTTTTCAATAATGGAAATTTATTTTTGTCAACTATATTCCAGAGGTTCTCATCTGATGTATTGGATTGTAGGATAATGTTGTTCTGAAGATCCACAATTTCTAGCTCCCTTTCTTCTTCCTTTACCTGAACAAGCTCTGCAATGTGGGTAGCCATTTTTGTTAGTTAATGCCGTATTTTACGTGGCGAGACTCGGGCCATCAGGCCCGCTCTTCCGCCTAACCACGCAAATTTCTACTACGCTCCTTTCACCCCCTAGCAGAGAAAGAAGGTATTACCTCAGGTGACGAAACAGGCGATTTGAATTTATCTCAGAGGCGTCATTTAGGCTTGAGGATCTTTTACATGCAAGTAAATCTACTAACATGGGACAGCCGGCTTTACTTCCCCTCCAAAGGAAGGCGTACGAAGGATTTTTTTCGCCCTTAAAAATCCAAGGCTTCGATCGGGTTTGAACCCGCAAACTTGGGTATGACAGTCCGGTACGCTAACCGTTACACCATTGAATCCGCACATTTGTTACATTGACTTGGCAAGTAAAAGTATTGACAGTAATAGTGTCCATTGGTTTGATGGTGGTAAACTGTTGAAAGCACTTCTCAAACTGATTTTGAAGTGACTGAAGGCTGATAACAATTTATGGGTCAATTTCAATGTCGCCTATCATTTTTTAAAAATTTTTTGGGAAATGTACATGTGACTTCATCTGCAGATGTGATATCCACAAACCCAGTTTGGCTTAAATGAGTTTACAGACCCTAATATTGAAGCTATATGCAAGTCTTTGCCCTGCAGCTCCAAGTTTAAGTTATTCAATTTTTCCATTACATCTGTGATGAAACCCAAATCCACCAGCCAGCAAGAGTTTGTTAATTCAGCAAGATATTTATCTTTGGAATTGAGATAATTTTAATTTAAAGTTGACAAATCTAGACAGAGTTTAGTTCTTACAGAGCCAACATCACTTTTCTCTGAAGAATATGATCAGGTTGTTCAGAATTTTCTAATAGGGTTTTGAAAAGACGATGTTGCAAAGTTGACAATTTTATGAGGAGCGGACACACTTAAAACAGTTTGCAGGCGCCATGATGCCCGCGGGCATAGGGTTGGGGACCCCAAAGTCAGGGGTAGCATGGTACCATTGTATCTGTCATGTACTGTTTTACGTTTTGTAGTGTTATGAATATTTTGAATGGTATAAATATAGTGAAATGCAAACAAAACAAAACTGTAAGATAGATGTAATAAAATTTCTGAAGTGACAATTTTTGCTAACAAAACATATCCACATTTACCATCCAATTGATTTACGAGGTGAGTTCTTGTACTGAAAATATTATTGCATAAAATGCATTGGTAAAGAAGCATTGCATTAACATGTTTAACGTTAATTGCGAGGGGCAAAGGCCCACTGTTTGTCCTTGACTTTGTAAAGCTTGTCTAAAAATAATTTTGTATTAAGAGGCATGTAAAATATGCAATATTTTGTATACAGATTTACATTTGTAAAGTATATTCATGAAGACTGACTGAATTTGAAATAATTGTGATTTGCATAATTTATTAAACCTAATTTAGAGTTCTGTTCATTTGTATGGATATTCCATTTTATGTTTGAAGTGAGAGACTGAGACATTTTCTTATCTTAACATCAGTAATTGTATATTGTTAATTTTCAATGGTGCATGTGATTACCAGTTTAAAATACACAGTGGCATTAAAAGTGCACTATGTTGAGCATTATAGTTATAGATATCTTAATTGACTGAAAATATTTTGCCATCCTTGAGAAAGTCATTTTTGACAAAAACAGATATGTAAATAAATAAGCAAAGTAGTGGAAGAATTTCTAGCTTAATAAAGAGAGACATGTAAGAATCTTGTGGGTGGGATTTGCTTATTATTTGTTCAATTCTTTTGTGTTATGCATAAGAAGAAGCTATAGGATGTTTCTCCCCAGAATATTATGCAGGAATGAATATTCACAAAGTATGCACAGTGAGCAGTATGAAGACTGCCTGAATTTGAAAGATTTCTGAATGTGTAGCATAATGAACTTAATTTTATATTTGATTTGTTGAAATCAATGTTCCATTTGAAATATAAGAATCTAGAGACTCAAAAATGTTGGTACGTTAACATCAGTTAATTGTACTACATTCATTTACAATGGAGTATCCAGTTGTTTAATTAATGTGGAAAACTGCATTGAAACTGTTTTACCTTTGTTTATTCTCACAATTTGTTATCACAAAAGTAATTTGAATCATCTGAAATTGTACTATTTACTTTTTCTTTAATGTAAAGAATACAATTGAAATGTCAGCAAAGAGAAGTAGTTTTCCTTCACCAGAGGGTTGTGGGGAAAAAAACTAGTGGTGCTGCAGAATGGCACAGACTTTTGCATATTAGTTTTCTATTTCCTTCGGTCTTGGCTAGCCATTTGGAATTGCCACGTACTCGTGCCAGCGGCTATCTATCGCTGACCAAACTACATGTTTTTGCCATTTTCTTAATTTTTCGGTTTCCTAATGGTAGAATGGAAATATTAATTTTAAAATATTACAGAACACAAAAACCTCGTATGTGGCAATTTTCCTTTCATAATTTGTAACCGTTCTTAAGAAAATGGTGCTGAAGCACTACTAAAAATGCGAAATTTGAAGCTCGTTTTCACAGAAAAGTTTTGAGTTTTCAAAAACTTCATTTGAAGTACATTAACTCACAAATACAATAGTGTTTACAAATTGCTGGCAAGGTGCATATTAAAGATGTGAGAGATCTTTCAAAAATATTACATATGTGTACTTTTTTAAAAAACATAAAAATTCCCCGAAATGAAATTTACGTCATATTAAAGAGTGTAATTAGCACTATCTGATACAAAAGTTTCAAGAAAAAATTTGCAGCCATATATGAGAAAATGGCATTTGAGCATTTCTGAAAATGTGGAATTTTGAGCTACTTTTCACAGAAAACGGTTGTGTTTTTGAAAAACTTTAAACATTATTTAAAGCTCATGTACCCCTTAATATAATAGTGTCAACAAATCAAGGCTAATGTAAATATTAACGGCGTGAGAGACAAGTAAAAAAAATTACATTTTTGCAATTTTTGAAAAAACAAAAGAATAGAGTAATATGGCGTTTTTGTCATCTCATAAAATACATCAGGCACTGTACCTACCAAAAGAGTAAAGAAAAAATTTAGAACTGTTTTTGAGAAAATCTTGTTTTTGTAATTATTTAAAATTGCACATATTGTACGCAATATTGTGCAAAAACTACTAAACTTTTCTAACAAATGTATATGACCTTAATGAAAGAACTCACTTTGGACAACAAATTTTACTTGAAAGAAAAATCTCTATCTTCAATTTTGTGGTTGTAGGAAAACACCGGAAAAATTCAAACTTTTGCAATTTTCGAAAATTCAGAGTTATCCGTGAAAATTGGACCTATGCCACCTTAATAAGTGTATTTTAACTCTACTCTTACAAGACATTTAAAGAAAAAAATTGGAGCTATTTTTGAGAAAATTTTGAAAATGTCTGGGGGCTTCAAGTAAAGTACCCCCAAATTTTACAGAATCTTTTTCAAAATCTCAAAGCTTCGACTAGAACCTGATCGACTGGGGACGTATGGTTTAGGTGCTAGTGGTGTTCACAGACAAACATTTTCCTTTCAATTGGTTTTTCGGTATCAGAACCCACAAAACAGGGATTCTGGCTACACATTGTTATTGTTATGTTGTACCAATAATAACATGTAGTCCATGGAACCCCGTTGCTAGGAAGAAGGATGAGCCATAAACTGAATCTGCAATAGTAAAAGCGGTTTCAATGTATTTGTAGGCTTGTAAAATGGTAAAATAAATTCCTAGAATAATTGTTAATAGTAATCCTTGTGTAGTTTGGCTGTAGTTGTTTTTTATTAGACTATGATGAGCTCATGTAATTCCTGATGCAAGAAGAATAGCTGTTTTTAGGAGTGGAATTTGTATGGGATTGAATGGTTTAATTCCTGTTGGTGGTCAAATTATGCCTAAATCAATAGAGGGTGCTAATCTTCTGTGAAAAAATGCTCAGAAAAATGAAATGAAGAATACTTCTGATACAATAAATAAAATTATTCCTCAGCGTAATCCTAAATTAACAACAGATGTATGTATACCTTGATATGTTCCTTCTCGTGTAATATCTCATCATCATTGGATTATGGTTAATAAAGTAATTATGGCTACACCACGTGTTAGGGAATTTTTTTTCTTAATTTAGCAACTGGTTTTATCCACTTTTTCGTTATCACGACCCGACACTGCATTTTTTCCGCCGAAAATTGGCCATTTTTCCGCGTAGCATTACATAACTTTCCCTATAATACGTATATCACTCCGTGTATACGTACGTATACGGGAAAGTAATAAGGCCTTAAATCTGGGACCACAGTGTAATTGGCAATGAACCGGAAAGGGGAGTAAATCATGTCCCTTCATTTCAGTTCGTATTTTTACTACCTGAAATCGTTGTTTACGGTTTGAATATAACCAGTTGATACTTTGATTTATTTGTAGTAGCACTTGATATATGGCTTATGATATGGACTTACGTTGTTACGATGTCATCCAATCAGGAGCTTCAACGTCACTACAGTGACGGTCAAGCTCCTCATTGGATGACACCATAACATCTGATTAAATGTCAAGTGCTGTTATAAATAAATCAATGTATAGAGCCATACAACAAATTCCATATGAAGGTAATTTTGAAAGTGAATTGTGATGATCAATGATATCATATGCTTTGGAAAGATCAGAAAATGTTACTATAGGTGCTTCATTTGGATTGTACTTCATAATGATGAAGTGCCATCTATAAGAAAAGAAAATATTGCTGTTCTTGTAGATTTTGATTTTCTAAATTCATGTCGGCAATGAGAAAATGTTTCTAATTTTCAACAAAAGGTTTCCAAGTAAAAAAGTCTCTAATATTTTTGAAAAATCTGAGAAAAGGGATGATAATTTTGAATTTAATTTTTTGGTGTTTTTTGAAGGGTGATCTTATCTTAACTGTTTTGAAAATATCCAAGAGGGTTGCAAAATAAAATAGGTAAAACTGCCTTTGGAACAAAAATTTTATGTTGAAAATCATATTTGAAGTGCAAAATTAACTAGTTTTGCACTAGATTTAAATTAATTTACTCAGAGTACTTTGCACACATGAAAAAAATATGTTTCTTATATCATTTTATATTTTTTTAATCATTTTATGTCAATGAATATTGACTCCAATCATTCTTATGATTTACTTTAGATGATAAAGATGTTTTGAGAAGTTTCTCAGGCGTTTATACCCATTTTAACTTATAATCCACAAAAATTTAGGGGGAAAAAATTCTTCCTTTGTTTTTTATGAATATCTTATCTTCTGACACAGATCATAAGAAGGGCGAAATACACATTGTATCCCTGTGAAGTCTCTACAATTTCCCATAATTTCAACTTTTTATCTTGTAATTAGCACCTGACAGTTCAATATGAACAACACTAATTTTATAGTTTCTTTTGTATTTTTTTAGGTTTTGTTTTATTAGATTTTCTATTTTCGGTTTTTATATTATGCTTTCTACAAAAAGGTAAATGATGAAAAACAAAATTGTAAGATTAATTTTTTAACCTATTGTAATTTGAATATTGAATAAGATTTTAACTACAAATAATAGGGGTTTATATACTTTATCCAGAATACTTTTGTTACTTTGATTTGACTGTTTGTTTAATAATATTGCTAACTCTTGTTTCTTTACTTGACACATGTATGAAAATACTCTTGAAATCATGCAAATGTTCAATAAAAAATTGCTGTTCAGATTCATTGTGTACTGCAATGGCTATTTATTTTCGGTTTAAATTCTTGTGCTACTACAAAAATGAATATGAGTCTTGGAAGGAACACTAGTTCAGTGTTTGAGAAGCACAAGAAAAAATATTAGTGTGTAGCAATGGTACTTTGCAAAAGGCATTTCAATTAATTCTAATTCCACATCTAGTTTAGTTTGTAGTTTGTAAGATGGATCATTGTCACTTGATTGAAATGATGGTTCTGATATTGATGGGGATTCCGACAGTTCTGATCGTCATCTCTGTATCTTAACTTCTGAATCTTGCAATATGGAAGTAGATGATAAACAATCTATGCCCTTCAATGTAGGATCACACAGCAAACCTTTTTAGATGACAGACTTTGTGAATCTGGTGACTTAAAACCACATGATATGAGTATCAAGTATTATAGTGGTAGATGGTAAATCTACACATTGCAATATAGAATGAAATGGCTTGTTCCCAAAATCTACGGCTTAAATCAAAAATCACGGGTAACTGCATCTTGTAGTGTTCTTAATGTTCTTTTCAACAAAGTTATAAATTATATTTAATTTATTTTGTAACATGTTTTGTTTATAACACATATTATTTTTAGTTAAAATCTTATTTTATTCAGTATTCAGATTCAAGAAGCTAAAAAGACACATTTTTTAAATCTGGCAAAAAATGGCTTTTATTTGAACTTCAGTTATGATTTTCAACATAACAAATTTTTATCCCCGGAGGCAGATTTGTCTCACTTATTCTGCTACACCCTTTTTTGCAGAAATATCAGATATTCAATTTTAATGCTTTATAATAGGGCTCCTCGGCAAACTGTTCTGAGGAGGAGCTGCTGCGTGCTTCCTGCTCTTTCTAGCAGCTCCATCGCCAGACAGTTCATCTTTTATCGATCGGCAGCATCTAGTGAAACGCACCTTGTTTTTTTGGTTTATTTTCTATTGTTCGGACTGAATATGTCTCGCTGGTCTGGGAAAGGATATTACGACAGAAAAACAGTAAAATATTTTTGTTGAGGAAGCTGAAGGGATGGGTTTTTGGCAGATTGCATGGGATTCGAGTATCATTAGAATATTCGAGTAATGTATCATATCACCTCACTACCAAGAGAATGTTTTCCAGTAAAGTTTGGAAACTATGCCATGTGAAATGTTTTGCTGAGAGGAAATTAAGCCAAAAAAGTGTGGTGTTTTTCTCAGAGGCTGCTTGAATTGTTGGTTTGCATGTTTAATCTCACAAAATAGTGTTGATCTGTTGTGCCAGAAAGGCAGAGTTGGATCTTGTTTGTACAAATGAGTCAAAATAATTTTTATTAGAAGTAATTCAAATATTATGTATTGTTATTGCTATTAGGCCTTTGTAAATTATGTTCTAAAGATTAATAACAGTGAAAGAAATGTACATAGAATTTATTTCCAAGTGTAAATGTAGTAATTCCTCAACATCCGCGAATTCACTCTTTGCGAGTTTCAGACATTCACGGTTAGAGAAATACTACAGAATATCAAATTGGTTTTAACATTTGCAACTTCAACATTTGCTAATGTCATTTGGTTGTACTACTTTTTTCTTGAAAGTGAGCGGATTTCAATTTCTTCATCAGCGTCATCTGAGAAGAGAATTTGGCAGGCACCAGAGCTCAGAGTATCATGTTCTGCAAAAATGTCGAAGGTTGGAATGTCAGTTGAGGTGTAAGAATATCAAATTGGTAAAGTAATTCATTTCAGTTACATCTGATTGGTGGAAAGGGCTTTGAGAACATGATTGGAAATGCCATCCAGAATCTTCGCAACTCTGATAATAATGACGTTATTGAAGAGACTCTTCAGGAAATTATCAGCGAAGAAAACCTCCTTGAAAGTGGTGACAAAAAAACGAAAGCAAAATTGCATCCTGGAGCAACTTCAATATCAAAGCTGTCAGATTTTTCTCTTTCTTTTTTAAACACCTCTTTGATATCCTGGAACCTAAACCACCTTTCTTCATTAAAGGATGAACTCATCATTTGCAATGCTTTTTGGGAACCTAACTCGTGCGAATGTTGAGCGATTACTGTATGTGTGTAGTAATACAGAACGTTCATTGAAGTTTCTGAAGTATTGTGGAAGTAATGGTTTCAATAATGTAATTAAGTGTAAGATTTCAATTGATAATTTAATTGCATTTTTTTCCTTTTAGATGATGAACAAGAGGAAGAGATGTACCAAAGGGGCCATGATGATTATCACGGTCGTCATCACCATCCTCGCTTTAGACATCAGAATGGAGCAAGAGATTTCAAGAGAAAGCAGCAGAAGAATTTACTGTTCAATGAATCTGATGGATCTGATTCAGATGATGGTGTCCCTTCAAAAAAATCTTTAGGAAGTCAAGTGGACAGTGAAACAGGTTTTAATATTCCTGATTATCATGAATTAATTCTTCAGAACCAGTGAAATTGAATAAGTTTGTAAATAGTGATAATAACCTTTTGAGGAAGTGTCATATAGTTTGTCTTATTTATCACAAGCAAATGGAGCTTCAAAAGTGGATTAAAAACGCTTGTTTCTCAAGGCAATAAAGTGTAAGGAATGCATTTAATGAAGTAGTCGAAGATACCTTCTCTTTCTACAATCTTTATTTTCTGTGAATGTAATGGCAGTTTTATAAATATATTAGCAACTCATTACAGTAAGAAAATTGTATTTGAAAGGGCTCTGAACATATGAAACCAAAATCAGAAATTTACTTTCTAATACTTTCTGTATTGGAGGTCTTTCAGTTATGATGAAATTTAATATTATCTTTATAATTTTTGTGAATGAAAGTTGACAATCCTTGGTTGTTTTTGTTAAAAATGTTGCATTTGTATATATTGTAAAAATAATTGTTTAAAACATTTTTTGTTTTAGTAAAATAAGAATGTATAATTTTAGCTTTCAGAATTGCTTGCTCATAAAGTTGGGAGTGTGTTATGTTGCGTTTATCATGATGAAATAAAATGACTACATTTTTGAGGTAACATTGTGGATATTAGTGAACTTGCAATTGTTCCTCAGCAAGAATTCTTCCTACAATATCAAGTAGAAATTGTGTTGAAATGTGTTTTTATTTGCTCATATGCAATATATATTTTAAGGCTAAAGTTCAAAATATTGCTAATTCACGAATTAGCAGGTATGCACATTAGCCAGATGGATAAGTTGTGTGGATGACACTGTACCGATTATTGGAGACATCATCCAGCTAATGTTCCCATTTGCCATAGGATGGTAAGGTAAGTGATAAAGGAAGGTGATTGTCCAACTGAGAAGTCTTGTGTGTTTGTGGGAAATATTTTGCATAAAAATACATAGGAAATTATGCATTGCACAGTCTCAGCGTTGTTTTATGTACATTTCTAAGTCAGGAGTGTAATCCCCTGATTTGGAAATGCTTAGTGAAAGTGTCAACTAATGTATGTGGTAATTGCAAATGACCAATGGAACTCAAAACTACTCATCTTGGGCTAGCCTTGCGAACTTGCGGCCAGCAGTCTTATTTCTGTTTATCACGTATCTGCTATCCCTTGTTACTGTTACACATTTCACCTACCCTAATTACATCATGTTGGCTAATATACATTTTGTGAAGCTAATGTCCAAACTTAAACCATCCATGTTGATTGCGATCAACCCCCCTCTTGATCAGGTTTTTTGTCCAGGTTCCCTGGTCTCTTGAGCAAATGTGGAGATGGCCCCTTGTTTTGCTTCTGGATATAAATGTAACTTCAATATCTGTGCACGTCTTCTAGAGTTCAATGGGAATAGTTATTCAAATTATGATTCTCCATGTTTTTGTGGCAGAAATATATTCCTTCATGAAGGACATGATGAGAGATAAGAATCCAAATCTCTAGCTGAATTGCCTTTGAAAGTAGATTTTATTACATTGGAGCGAATCTTTTGTTAACAATTCTTGCCAAAAATGCTCATTTCTTTCTGTGTTCAGAATTTAACTTGTATATATGGTTTAGGGTAGGGATTGCAGTAGTAAGAAAATGTATACAGAATGCACTTCTCCCCATAGCACATCACACACAGTTTTTAACTTTTTTTGAAGTAAAATAAATAAATAAATGAATGATATGAACTTTGTTCAGCTAATTTGTGAATAAGCCAGATTCAGACATTAACTGTAACTTAAATATGATACAGAGAAAGTTATGAAATGCTGGAATAAGTGTATATTGAGATTTTCATGAAAATAATTATTTTGGGGATCTGGATAATGAAAAGCATTTAACACTTACATACTAGGCTTACCAATATCTCTTAGAACTCCCGGCGAAGTTGTTTTAACTTCCAGTCTTAAATGATACTTCTTCAGAGGTAATATTAAAAAAAAATTTAACTACGTCATCTTAACAATGTTAATAACACCATGTAACAAGATTTTGTTTAAGTTAATTTGGTTTCTGATGCAGTGTGTTTCGAAACACTATGTAAACACAATTTTGCCCATGGGAAATTGTTTTTAAATTGGATTGGCATCGATTTTCTTAATTTTAGGAAAATACATATATTTGAAACAATGAATGCTTGTTTACATTTACCCATGAAACAAAACAAAATAAATTCTTAAATACAATGGTTAAAAAAATATAAATGCAGTAAATATATATGACAAAATTGTTAAAGTACATGAAAATGTTTACATATCATGTACAGTGTGCTTCAAAATGTGTTGTCTTCGTAAATTTCCTCTTGTATGTTACATCACTTTCTCTGTTCAGCCCCCTGATATAATCATCAATTGCTCATTATACTGTCCCTCGTACATTCTTTCAAACTGTTGTAAGTTCTGATGTATCTTTTCACCCTAGTCCTCTGAATATCCCCTCATATGAAGCTTGAAAACATCCAGATGCGAGTGGAGTACATGCAACTTTAGGGACATTCTGCACCTCATTGATTTGTAGTTATTCAACCGCATACCTGCCACCTTCTACCACATCCTTGTGATTGTCCACTCTGTGATTACCTAGGAAACCATTCACAACATCGGGATTACACTTACAACAACGGGAATATCCCATTATTAATCAATTATGTGAATATGAAACAGATAATACAGTTGAACCGTTTATTTATCTCATAGAAAAAGTGTTCTTAGTTAATATAATTTTAACCAATTAATTTCATATAATTGGGCATAAAAAGCAAAGAAACGATTATATAAAAGTAGAAACATTCAGTATACTTTAGTTGTGACCTAATTCATAAATAAAAATAATAAAATAATAATAATATAAATAAAAATAAAATAATAATAATAAAATAAAAATAATAAAAAATAATAAAAATAAATAAATTCATATTAAAAAAAAAAGAAGAAGAAGAGGTTATTTCTTGTTACATGGTGTAATAATTTGTGTAATATTATGCCATAGCTTAAACTACTTAAAACAATTTTTTGTCAATACTGGTTTGCAAAGCATAAATGAAAAGAATATCTTGACCGAAACATAGCATATAAAGGGGGGAAAAAATTATGAAAATTTAACTTTTAAGTATGAATATTTTTGTAATAAGGCCAATAGGAAAATGGTAAAAGGATTTTATTTTAAAATATCAGTTTCACACGTGACACAAATACTCTGCTCTGCGTTGTCCTGTATTATTGTCTTGCAATTGTTGTGTACTTTATTTGACAAGTTTCTTTGATACATTTTTTTTATTCACTCCGATGGAAACTTGATGGGTTTTGACATGACAGAATTTTGAAAAATTATAATCCTGCCGTAGGACACTTCTCAGTTCTTGTTAAGGTTGCCATTGTATTTTTCTTTTGTAATGGATCATTACAAGTAACGGTAAGTCTAAATAAAGTAATTCGTAAACGAAAGAGTAAATTCGAGGATAGCAACAATGGAGACTAGAACGAATGCAAAGGCGAGCACATATAAACACGATAGAGGATAATGTAATGTGCATGTTAAAAACAGCGGGAAAAATAAACAATTGTGACAGATTCAAGTAGCATAATGGATATGTGAGCAAATTCCATGGGGGAAACGAAAATGTTTTAATAAAATGTGTCGACAAGAACCAAGAAATAGGATATGGAAATAATATGATAATATGGAACGCGTAACACAAGTGACCAATGAGAATTTAGATAATGTTCGAGTTATCGAATGAGATGCGCAGTAGAAGCAGGAAGAAACGCATTTGTGTGCTAGTCTCGCATATTCTAAAAACAATCGAGACAAGCGCGCAGGATGAATGAACGGGGAGCGAGACAGATTTGGTGATAGTCGGATGTCGAGACGTGACCGGAGGACTTCTTCGTTATTATTGAAGTTAAGTCGGGACTTACAGTTTTTATGCCACAAATGATTGCGTTATGAATTGGGAAGGAATATTTGATAATTATCAGGGGATTTCGGAAGTAATGTGAAAATATGAGTGTGCATATAAAATACGGGCATTTTTGTGTAGATTAAACAGGAAGATGGCGGTGGAACGACATTCCAAGTGTGCTGCCCTGCTGCAACAAGAAAGTAAACGAGGGGGAATTCTGTTCAAAATTTGAGATAATGTAGGAAGATTAAGTCACAGTTTAATATAACAGTTGCGAAGCTCCCTATAATTTTTTTCGTCCAGTGCGACCTCAGCGCTCCCAGTGGCGAGCAAGAGGGAGCACCAGTTTGTTGAGGTGCAGCATATATATTTGCCGGCATATACAGGGTGAGTCACGTAACTTTAGCACCTCCTGTAACTTTTGAACGGTTGAAGTTATTGCAATGCAGTTTTCACGGAAGTGCATGAGGGGAAGGGGCTAAAAGATACGTACATTAATTTCTCTTTTATCACTTGTATTTTACGAGATTTTTAGGTAACTTTGTTTTTTCAAATGGAACTATACATATTTTTTCAGTCCACCATAACGAGCGTAAAAAGACGAATCCAATGATGTACATATTGTCATATGTTAGATAAGCATTTTTTTGATTAATTTTGATTTTTGCGACTGGGGTTTAACGGACATTTTGAATAGTCTACCTCACAAGGTCACCCAGCGCTTCACCAGCATCGCGCGCCCGAGCAAGGGAAGGGAGATTTGAAGATACGAAACATATTCCAAATATTCACAAAACCATTGCAGTTTTTTCGTGAACTGTGCTTTCCATCCTTCCGCATTTTCAGATTTTCGACTTTCTTTGATTGAAGGAATTAAAGGATGGAAAATAAGGATTTGTCATTAGCTTGTATCGTATTAAAATTGTTTATAACTTCAACACCATTTAATGGGGTTTCATAAGATACGTATTAATGGGATCTTGAAACAAAGCACAATAAGAATAAATAATTAAAACTGTACAAAAAATATTGCGTATTTTGAGCAAACAATTTCGATGTTAATAAGAATATAATAATAACTTAGGGACAGAAATAATCTTATTTCAATAAATACTGCTTAAGACAAATCCGTATTTTCAATCCCTAAGAAACACAAAATATCTGAAAATGGATCAGGATGGAAAGGAGAGTTCAGGAAAAAAATGCAACAGTTATGTGAATATTTTTCGTATCCTCAAGTACTAAAATCCCTTCCCTTTCCCGACCCCGCGTTTGCTGGGGGGAGCGCTGCGTGACCTTGTGGGGCTGACAGTTACAATGAAAATATCCGTTAAACACTAGTCGCAAAAAGTCACAATTACTCAAAAAAATGCTTATCTAACATATGACAATATTTATATCATTGGATTCGTCTTTTTACACTTGTCATGATGGACTGAAAAAATATGTATAATTCCATTTGAAAAAACAAAGTTACCTCGAATATCTCGTAAAATACAAGTGATGAAAGAGAAATTCATACACATATCAATTAGCCCCATTCCCTCATTCACCTCCGTGAAAACTGCATTGCAATATCTTCAACCGTTGAAAAGTTACAGGAAGTGCTAAAGTTACGTGACTCACCCTGTATATTGCAGTTAACACGTGGTTTACTTGATGGTATATGATAGCAATGCAATTATGATGCAGTGAGTTGAATCGATTGAAAATTATTTATTTTCCGCTCTTAGCTCACTTGCCATTGTTAAATTGTGATTGATAATATCTGCGTCCTGCATGCATTTATGAACGATTGAAAATGCCAACAACATACGGATATGCCAGTAGTGCCATAGCACCCTAATTGTAGCAACAATCAAAAGAATTCGCCAAATGTTTCCTTCTTTAGATTTTTTAAAGATACAGAAAGCAAAATGTTAACAAAATTGTTTATGAATGTTATTTCAAAGCGAATTTGCAATAAACTGATTCAAAGGTTTTCTTGTTTATGGTTATGTACTTTAGGCGGTGCAATAATTTTGGATGTTAAGAAAAATTTCTATGTCAGCTAATAAATACCATGTAAATTTTGATTTACACTATTTTATTTATATTACGATTACTTCATTTTTAATTTATTATCATATTAAAAAATCTCTTAAGGACTGGTTCACGTAAAGAGATAAGCAAAACCACCCCTTCTTCTGACAGAAGGCCCAGCCCTTTTAGATATTCAATGGCTTTTATCATCATCATATTAAAATTATAATTATTTTAAAATATTATTGTAATATCTAGGTGTAGGACCTCCATCTCAATAAGGTTTTTCATGCAGTTTTCTTTGATTAATAAAGAAAATGTTGAGATGGTCACTCGTTTATTTTCTGCACAGTAAGTGTGGATTTTATCCTTCCTCTTTGAGAGTAATGCGTTTGTATTTTATGATAAACATGGAATGAGTGTTTTATTATGTATACACCAAATATTTTCAGAAGTTATGCACATGTCTACATGATGTTTTAAAAGTGTTCTAAAATGTTAAGCATTACAAATTATGAATTACTAGGCAGTCCCCTATTATCTCGTATAGCCTTAAAGACAGACGCCTCTTGCTGGCCACCAGGAGCGCTTGTGTAAACCGGATGAATTCTCCTCCCATTAGAGCTTCGCAACTGTTATACTAAACTGTGATTAAGTCTTGTTTAATTTTAAGAATTAATTTAATATTTGAAAGAAGTCAATGGAATCGATGCATTCAGGGAGGGAAATAGAAAAATATTTCCCTTTGGATTTTATTTAATGTTATATACTATATCAATGTAAATGTTTGCAGAATACAATAGCATATGTTATTTCCAAAGTAAGTATAATTATTTCTGAGTATAATGAGAAGTTTTTCAGATCCAACATTGGAAATTATAAATAATTGCATATGTGAAATTGCACTACCTATCAGACCGGCAAAACAAAATGTATCATGACCATATCATTTCGACATAAAATGATAGTACAGGGGTAAAAAGGGAAAGACAGAGTGATTTTTGATATTCAGTTATAATATTAATAGGTCGAAGTAAGGTAGGGCCAGATTGGCACATCCAGCGGGAAGGAACTACAGTCTATATAAACAGGTCAAAGAAGATATGGTCAGACTTTGGTATTACTGACTTTACTCAACATGCTATATAAACTGATCTAGTTCAAGAAACCAGAAATGTAATGGCTTGAACAACACTAGTTTTGAAGTACATTTTCTAGAATTCTTCCCAGCTTTTTTATCAACATCTACTTCATGGTGTGATGTGTGGTTCATAGCTATATTTCCCAAGAAAGGTGCATACACTTTTAATGTTCCAAGCCACAATTGTATGCTATATTAGTCTTGCTTCCATGCCACAACCTGTGTTAATACATTATCTTCCTTCTTATTCCTTTGTCGCCTGGCCGCAGACTGCTGGCGCCCGCGTAAGCATAATGACGTAGCTCCGCCGCGGAAAGAGCGTCTCAGCAGAAAAGGCCTATATAACGGCTTAACCTCCTCTTAGCGGGGGAACGAATGCTACTGGTGAGCTCGTCGCCCGTGTGCACGGACCTTCCACTCCCCGTCGGTTCAGATCGGCCCAAACTGGCCCTGCCCACTTCCCTTCACCCCTAGTCGGTTCAGATCGGCCCAAACTGGCCCTGCCCACTTCCCTTCACCCCTAGTCGGTTCAGATCGGCCCAAACTGGCCCTGCCCACTTCCCTTCACCCCTAGTCGGTTCAGATCGGCCCAAACTGGCCCTGCCGACCTTCCTTCACCCTTATTCGGTTCAGGTCGGCCCAAACTGGCCCTGCCGACCTCCCTTCACCGCTCCGTCGGTTCAAATCGGCCCTAACTGTCCCTGCCGACACACCTCAATCCCGCTAGTCCAGACAGACCCTCCGGAGTCTTGCTAGCAGCTTCCTGGCCTTGTCCCTGATCGCCGTGCACTTCGAGTGGCGCTATGGCCGCTGCAAAGTCGCTCTTCCGGAGAACCGTCCTCGCCGAGGCTGGGCTACGTCAAGTGCCTATGTAAGTTACACCTCTCCAATAAACTGCTGTTTGCCATGACTGGGGTCATCCCTGTTCTTATTGCTCCCTCTCGTCCGCCTTAGGCCTTTAATAGAATAGGGAATGGCCCAGAGGGCACCTTCTGCCCTTACCGTCCTTCCACTCCCCTGCACGTGGTGCCAGACCCCTTCCCCCATGACACCTTTGACTTATAATACAACTACAGATTTTAAATGTAATTCCTGATATTAAAGCAAAATCATTTTTCAGGTAAATGCAGTGAAAGCAACTGGTGGATTTCTTCTCCAATCTCAGATATCTTATCCACTCTAAAATCATGAAACCAAACAATGACTGAAACTAGTGGTGCTGAAACAGCATGCACTTTCTCTTCATTAGTATACTAACAGTATTGCATAACCATTATAATGGTTATGCAGTACTATTAATATCACAATTTCTCTCCATATTAACACATATCAGTCATCACTTTTTGTAAAACTCATTTGAAATCGTAGAACATTTGGTGCGAAAATTAAATAGTTTCAAGCAATAGATATTTTTTATTCAAAACTTTAAATGAAAAAGTGTGAGAAAATTAAAATATATTTCTGGCATTGAATTCACTGTATAAGGAATGCAGTGCATTCACAAACATTTGAGGCGTTCAGAAGCCACTCTAATTCCATTTTTTTAAAAATTGTGAATAATAACATGGTTGTGTTCCAAAAGTAAATATTTGTCAGTGGCCAAGATGACAAACTCCATTTTAACTGAAGTCGTAGGCTTCCGCGGCCGGAGTCATGTGGATGATCTTGGCTATTCCAGCCCTGAGGAAGACCACGACAAGATGGTCGAAACGTCGGCAACACAGCCTTCGACGCGGCGTCACCCGGACAGCCAAGATCATCTCCATTTTAACTGGTTTGTCACTAGAATTTGCTAACTGCTGTGGCAAATGAACATTTTATCAGTTTTTTCGGTAGCCAGTGTGATTAACTCCTTGGTTCCATGACAGCCTATGTTTAACCAAACTGCTTTGAACTGAACTGATTCACGTTTTCCAACTTTACAGTGTTTGTGTAAGTGATATTTCTTGCGTTTTATTTCTTATTTCAATCAAGAAATAGCAATAATGCCGAACAAAATCATGTACTCAGGCTCATGCAGCTGTCAAAACTGCAACATTAAATTTATTCTCTCCCTTATGAAGTAGCTGCAAAATCAGAGTGGTAACACTGAAACTATTGACTTAAATTTCCTTGTACCAGGACACAGTTACCTTCCAAATGATGCAGATTTATCTTCTATTGAAAAAAAGAGCAAAAACTATTAGCCACATCTTTTCTCTAAGGGATTGGTATATCATTCTTGGTTGCAGGAAAACAAAAAAGTATTTCCTCACAGAAATGAACTATGAAGAATTCCATCCAACAGAAAACTGAAAAATGTATCACCAATAAGAAGAGAAGTGTCAAATGTGAACCAGTTAACTGGCTGACAATGAGATGTATCCAGAGTGAGAAGGCTAAACCATTTGCTACCAAATATAAAAGTTCATTATTACCAGAAATGACATTTGGAAGAACCAGCCAGTGATGTTGACTGCATCACTTATGCAGAATAGAGGTAATGAACATTTTTATTTGTATTTGAGGTAATTCTTATTTTATTTTAAGTATTGTTTAATTACTTACAATAATACTGGTAACTTTCTCTAGTATAAATGTATTGTCTGAGCGTTATTTTATTTCTTCAATAAAATAACTTGTTTAGAAACCATTCAGCATATTATGTCAAAACAATTCAGAATTCATCAATGTACTTTTCAGTTGGCAATGTAACTAACTCCAAATAATGTGTTTTTTTCATGGGATAGAGAGACATTGAGTTTTTTAAATATATTTATAAAGTGCTGAAAACATACTGTTAATTTTAAAAAATGAATGAATTTATTCGAAATGTGCTGAAACAATTATATACTTTTTTATAAATAAAAAACTTTTTTGAAATAAATAAAAAACTCGTTTGATGGAGTTAGTCGGCGTGGCTTCTGAGCGCATTTGTCATGCACAGTCGAAAACCATTCACTACCACCGGCATCCTTAGTCCATGCCACTGTAGCTGTACATCATGGCGGACGTACCTTGGGTGAAGCCTCGGAGGCTACCCCCACCTTGCGGCAGCTGAGATTTCCCCTCTCGGCGATAAGGAAGCGCGGAAACGACTGCGAGACGCAGTGATCGCACTGGCTGTCACTCATCTCTGCCCTCAGCGTCAGAAGAGGAACTCGCACTGCCAGGAGTGTCCAAAGAAACGACCAATTCATTAATGTGTTGCTCCCTCTCATTGTCCTATTACTGAAATCCTTCTTCAAGGCACGGCATATATCGTTTGGACAACCGCTACTGTAGAAACACGTAAGCTGCCTTTCGTTTGATCCTTCTCACTCATCAGTTTGTTATCGCCAAACTCGCATTGTTGAATTACTGCGCGCCCCACGCGAGAGAGAGAGGGAGAGGGGGAGAGAGTGAGAGTGAGAGAGATTGAGAGTGAGAGTAAGAGTGAGAGGTGACAAAGAGCGTAGGCTGGCGGAGAA
This sequence comes from Acheta domesticus, assembly GCA_031308135.1. Lineage (NCBI taxonomy): Eukaryota > Metazoa > Arthropoda > Insecta > Orthoptera > Gryllidae > Acheta > Acheta domesticus. The sequence goes on from JAHLJT010000631.1 coordinate 221,502,542, forward strand.
ATGTTTGTAGCTTTGGAGGGGGAAGCCACGTTCGGGCATGCGCAGTGGACATTTTTTTGAGTCTCGCAGAGCAATAGTTTGGTCTTTTTGTTGTCGACAGCAGATCGACAGATACTTTCGACGAGCCACTACGGATATATAGACTAACCAACTTACTGATTTGATATATTCATACATACTGACAATTTTGGTCAGATCAGTTTGGCAATCAATTGACGATTTTCGGGAGAGAGCTGAAATCTAGACATACATGGCCGGAATGTGCATAGTTTTGTTTGAATTTCTGCGTGATTTCGAAATAAGTAACGTGGATGTTTTGTAGTTTTCCTCAATACCTTACAAAACCATAGACACCTCTCAGATGACCGGAAGCTGTATAATTTTCTTTCATTTTCTGCGCGCACTGGAAGTTAATAAAATTAAAAATTAAGTTAGTGATTTTTTTAAAGTGGCCAGGCAATTTACAGAGAAATTACACGATCCAAAATGGGATTTTTTATGTTAAATTTGCTAATACTTTCAATTTATTTACCCAAATGCCACTATTTGTTAACATTTATTATTCTCGAAACCAAATATTCGGTATAATTATACATAATATTCAGGGACCATTTCTTGAAGATAAGGATTCCAAATTTAATTCTTGAACAATGACATTGAAGGTCCGATAGAAATCAGTAATACTATTTAGTTTCTCGTAGCTGAAATTCGAGCTAAGTGCGCTGTGGGACAATTTCTTAATATCTTTGTATTTGCGTCGTCTTCACTGAGGCTTTGTCCTTCGAAAATGCGAGTCATTTGCGGCCATTATATGACTGCACAATACATATTGCAGACTTCCTTATTGGGTATGAAGTGAGATTGAATGTAAAAATGCCCCGTAATCATTTGCATCGCTAATTCCCATTGCGATCTTTACGGGCACTCCTTTAGGAAAGCGGATTGCCGATCACTCTTAAATAAAAAGTCGTATTTTATGTAAATAAACCCGTACAAAACTTAAATGTACACTTCTACAATTGTTGAAATTTTCCTATATCATTATTGAAATTACGGTTTTTTATAGAAGCATTTAAGGACCATCTCAAAAATATCCTATCAATATACCTACACAATTCCATTGCGGGTTCACGGGTTTTGGTCCAAAAAATAACGTATTCTAGTTTGCCGACGTTTCGGAGTTTATTATAGCTCCATCTTCAGGGCTTACTATGCGTGGGAAGTTACATAGAGAATATGAAAGTTCACATCATGAGAAACAAGCCACACAGGACAGCATGCCTGCATGTTCCTGTTCCTGAACTGAAACATTAATAGAAAAACAAAATTGTAAAATAATTCAATTCAGTTGCGTCAAGTTGGTGGTAAGAGTTTTGGCCTCACGAACAGAAAAGTCATTCAGAATCTGTGCATCTGTCATTGCAATGATTTCACTGAAGAGTAGCTTCGGGAAATAATCAGCAAAGAAAACCCCTTGGAACGTAATGATGAACTAACGCAAACGAAACTACGTCCTGGAGAGAAATACGAGCAGTAACTCTTCCACATTTGGATGTTAGAATGAGTAGGGTGATGAAACAATAAATAACCAAATCCTATATTCAATTACTTTTAACTTTGAAAGAAGTTTCAAATATTGTTTTATTTATTCTCTTTGGGATATAAATTGTGATTTTTTTGTACAAGTGCTATTGCAATTCTACTGCAATTGTTTATCATTTCTTCTTTCTTTTTTAAACAGTTTTTCGATATTCAGTAACGTAACCTAAGTTTTTTTCATTAAACGATAGACTCGACATTCGCGGATTTGACATTCGCGATGCTTTTCAGGTACCGCGAATGCTGAGGAATCACTATATATATAGTGACCGTACTTACCCTTGTCGGTTTCACGGGTGCACATATCAAATTTTGTGATTGTTTATTTGGGCACAGGGGTTCTTTAAGGGGGATACTTTAATCATCATTATCTGAGTTCAAAGAATCTATCATCACAGAAGCAGGATTTATTAAGAGACAAAAAAAAACCATCTTCACATTAATAACATAATTTACATCATTGACCTGATCGCAAATCCTTACTGAATACAGATTAAATGGTTTACACTATACATCTCCGACTATTCCTATCATCTTTACATTTATTATTTCGATTTATGTAACCTCCATTTCTCTGAAAACTACATGCCATTCGTGAACCACTACAGACACTGTTGCTCTCCTTACTACTCAGTGAGCACCCTGAACCGGCATCTTATATTCGATTACCCATCTATTCTTGTTCATAATTATTGTTACTTATCTGCCTTCCACTACCATCGTCTTCTACGAGACGCGATGCCGCGTGCCCCGCTCGTTGCCGAGAAGTGACCTTGGTGCCAACGATGTTCTGCCTGCCCACGTGTCGCCGGCGGCCCGTTCTCGTACACCGGCGTCGTCTCACCACAATTTCCTTCTCCGCACGACGAATTTCCTGTCTCAGCTCACACGGCTCCACCATATAATCCCGCATCCGCACAGCTTCACCGACTACCACTGAACAGCATCGCCCACGTGTCCGTGCAATGTTCTCTTCTCTTGTCAAATTTCGTGATTATTCCTTCCAACCACGCTTACCACAATCCTTGCTCGCAATCATCATTAAGTCTATCACAATTCTCCTTCCTTTAACACCAGCCTTCTGCAACGCTGGACCCGCGATCTGGATTTTGCTTTCGTCTAGGAAGTATCTGACTGCCGAATGCTGCATCACAGTACCCATGGAAAAATAGGAATACTCCTTCATGCCTTCAAATATTCGAACTATTGATATTGTCGTCACGTTCGTATGTCCTGTCACAACCGTCGATGTCGTACCTTCCTTCTTTCTGTTTTCTTCATTCTTGACCGCTCCATTGCCGTGAATCGTTTCATCCTGAACCTCTCCTTCATGTTTAACTTCATCACCGTCTTCAACCCCACCTCCATCTTCATTCTCTTCATCTTCAATCTCTCCTTCGTCCTCATTCTCTTCATTTTCAATATCTCCTCCATCTTCATTCTCTTCATCTTCAATATTTCCTCCATCTTCTTTCTCTTCCTCTTTAGTCTCTCCTCCATCCTCATTTTCTCCCCCACCATAATTCTTCAGGTCATCTTCATCCTCATCCACCAATTCAGAATTCACGAACATAACAGCTGGAGAGCCCAATTCCTGCTTCTCTGCATCATATTGCATCGCGAAGATGGATATTTGAGTGGCCTTGAGGGGCAAAGTTGGAGAAATCGCAGTATAATTTACTCTGTCCGTTTACTGTCCACTGCCTCCGAACTGCTCCGAGCGTGTCAAGAAATCAATCGGCACACTAAGCTCTTGGCTGGCCCATATTTTACCGGTAGGAGGGGGAGTGAATTATGCAACGAACGTACGCTGTATGAGTCTGCTGCACCAGTCCTCTTAAGAGGCGGCAACGTCGAACATACCGCTGGGTCCCAGCGGTATGTTCGACGTTGCCGCCTCTTAAGAGGACTGGTGCGCGGACTACCGTGCGATTTAATACAGATCATAACCTAACCTAACCTTGTCGATAGAAAAAGAGCAATTGTTAATACACACCTTTTGTCACAACAAGAGATTAATCTTATCACGATGGAAATGCATCAAAACAATGACAATCATTCCCTCACCCAACCTGATTTAATAAGTCCTAATGACACTACCAATCATAGCATTCTACACAGTATCTGGGAATAGCGTGTTCAACTTGACCCAAACAGCTTCGTGCTAGCTGCTGAGAGAAAAAGAATGAAAAAGATTGGAAGGATGTTACCCGTACGCATTAATGATGTAAGACAAGCGACAAACTTTCAACTGTGAAGCGCCTGGACTCGATCACATCCAAAATTTCTGGTCTAAACACTTCACCTGTGTATACACGAACCTTGCAGATTGTTATAATGACATCATTATGTCCCCTGAGAATACGCATGCATTTTATACTAGAGGTAAAACAATCTTAATACCAAAATCTCAGCATACACAAAACCCAGGTAAGTATCGCCCAATAAGATGTCTACCCACTGTACAAATACCTAACGGCGATTATCACAAGCAGGATCTACACACATCTAGAAGAGAATATAATGATTGAAAAACAGAAGGGTTGCTAGAAAGAGAACTATGTGATCAATCACCTTTTGTATGTGGACGATTTGAAAATTTATGCAAAGTCAAGAGATCAGCTACACAAACTTCTTGATATGATCACCCGGTTCAGTAGCGAAATATGTATGGAATTTGGGTTGGAAATGCAAATCTGTCCACCTTGTAAGAGGAAAAATCGTTAAATCAGAGGCTCTTGAAAACACGATAAAAGATCTTGATATCTCTGATCAATATAAATATCTTGGAATTGAACAACTGAAAGGGATTGATCACATGCACATAAAAGAGAATCGGAAACAGCTTTTTGCAAAGAATCAGAAGCATAATTAAAACCCACATTTACAGCAGAAATAAAATTAAAGCCATTAACACATATGCAATCTCAGTTCTCACATATTCATTTGGAATTATTAAATGGTCATTAACAGATCTGGAAGACATTTCCAGACCGATCAGAACACGGCTCACTGAGCACAGAATGCGACACCCGAAAGATGCAATACACGAGTTACCCTCCCCGTAATGATGGGAGGAATGGGCATAATTGACATCACACGTCTCCACAGCAAACAAATTAATAACCTGAAACAATACTTTCACAGCAAACAGGCATCTCTCGATATGTTGCGAGTCATCTGTAAAGCCGATGAGAATACAACACCCTTGCATCTCGCAAATAAGTATTTCGCCTTGCAGTGTAAATCAATCGAGAACTAGAAGACAGTTTGGAAATCAAAAGCATTGAATGGAACGTACGCCAACCAGCTGGAGAAGGAGGATGTTGATTAGGAGTCAACACACTTATGAATTAAGAAATTAAACTTATTTGGCGAGACAACGGGGTTCATAATGGCTATTCAAGACAGAGTTATACCAACAAGAAACTATCGAAAGTATGTCCAAAAAGAAGCAAGCATAGATTATCGTATTAATGTAGGAAATGTAAAAGCTCATCAGAAACCACAGAACATATAATTGGATGATGTCAACCTCTAGCAAGCACAGAATACACCGAGAGACATATCAATGTGGCGAAAATTCTTCATCAACACTTAATACCAAACATAATGAAAATCCCTTATTTCAACCTTTGAATGTTATTGTCAGCCAGAATATGAGGCTATACTGGGACACTGATGTTACTGTACCAGCTGAGCGCTCTGACGTCTTGTTCTTGGACAAAAGTAGACAAGAGGTGCATATTATTGATATTGCAATCCCTCTCACTCATAACATTAGTTCTACTTACAGTCCGAAGATTTGGCAGATGAGATAAAGAAGCTCCGGAAGGTAAAAAAGGTCACCATTCAACCTGTAGTAATTTCAAATACTGGAGTAGTATTAAAATCGACAAAGCGTCAACTCGAGACATTAGGAGCCGGAAAACTGCTAATGACAATGCAAAAATCTGTAGTTCTGGATACATGTCGTTTAGAAAGAAAATTCCTAGGAGAAAAGCGTGATTACACCAGCAGAATCCACCAACAATGCCCGTACCTACCCGCAGGAGCCGTAAGAGTGAGCCTAGCCGAAGTGATTATGGCAGGTGAATATTTTCCCCCCGCGAGGGAGAAGTGAAAAAGTCATCAGAACAACAACGATAATAATAATAATAATAATAATAATAATAATAATAAATCAGAGAAATAATAATAAATTCAGAGAAATGCAGAGTATGTTCTTCGATCGAATTACCCACATGACGAACACGTAGAACCTGAAAAGGATGGTCCTGTTGAAGGTTCATCTCTTTTCAATGAAACACACGTCAGTGGGGAAAATTCATCTGGCAATGAATTACACGATAAAAACATGATGCGAAATTTCATCCGACGCGAGATCGAAAGAGTTTATCAACTTCCATTTGAATCTCGTGCACCTTTGAGGATAATATAAGAAAATGCCAAAGCTAAGAGTGATAGAGACAGCGAATTCTGTCTTTAATGCGGTGGTACAGACCCCAGGTAGAGATCTAGATATTACTGAAATCAATTATATCGTGTATGCAACTGGATATCTGGTATTTCAGATAATTTTGTGGCCAGCCAAGAACACCGAAGGCCGACAGCAAAACAGTAAACAGCTCTGTACCTCCATGGACGAAGAGAATTATGAAACGGATAGCCGGCACTCGGCGTGAAATATCACTCTTAGCTGAGGCATCTTCTAAATCAACGCACACCACGAAAGTTCAACGGAAGATATTCAATGTTGAACAAAAATACCAGATTGAAAATAACACAATCAGGCTAATGGTAATTGAGAAGCTAAAAGAGAAAATTCAAGCTTGGGCTCAACGAATTAGGCGTTACAAACGTAGAATAGATTTCCGTGTGCAGAACTGGTTGTTTGAAACAGACGCGAAGAGATTCTATCGCAATCTGACTCAAAAACCGAATGGCAAAGCTGTCACTCCTTTAAAATATGACGTCGAGGCATTTTGGGCAGGAATCTGGGAGGAGAGCAGATCCTACAACAAAGACGCATCTTGGATTCAATCTGAAGTTGATGCTGCGGATGAACTTGTGGAAACAGTGGAAGATGTTCAAGAATTCTCGGAAGTGAACCTCTTCCAAGCAATTAAGAACATGGGAAACTGGAAATCCCCGGGATTGATAAGATCCAGATTTATTGGATTAAGAAATTAACAGCAATGCATTCGCATCTAGCAAAGGCTGTTAATAAAATTTTAGAAAACCCAAAGGAACTCCCGGAATGGCTCACACGCGACATCACTTATTTGCTACCCAAAGCGGGAGACGAAGCTTTGGTGAAGAACTACAGGCCAATCAATTGTCTGCCAGTACTGTACAAACTTATGACTGCAGCCATAGCTGACAAAATGTACAGACATCTAGAGAAAAATCATCTGATGTCAGCTGAACAAAAAGGATTTCGTGAAGGTTCTTATGGCTGTAAGGAAATCTTGCTACTGAATAAAGTCATCTTGAATGATGTAAAGAAACGCAAACGTAATTTGAGCATGGCTTGAATTGACTACCAAAAGGCCTTTGATAGTGTACCACACGGTTGGATTCTGAAGACCCTGGAGATCTATCGATTTCATCCTAGACTTATTGAATTTTGTAAGGCTAGTATGAAGTCACGGAGTACGAGGTTACTAATACGCAGCGGAAAGGAAGCAGTAGAAACCAGAAGTATGCAGATCAACAGGGGTATTTTTCAAGGATACTCACTTCCCTTTGCTGATTTGCATTAGTTTGATCCCACTGTATACACAGTTGTCGCAAGCTCCATGCAAGCTTTGGTTACAAGCTCCATGGTGATGAAACGCCAGTACCACATTTGTTTCACATGGATGATCTTAAAGTGTTTGCTAAGAATTAAGCGGTTCTCTCCCAAATAGTGTCTGTCGTGAATGACTTTAGCAATGACATCTCCATGAAGTTTGGTCTTGACAAGTGTGCAAAAATCAATTTAAAAAGAGGCAAACTGACAATGTCAGTGAGCATTGTAGTTGATACGCACACTGTGATTCAATATCTTGAACCAGGTAAAACTTACAAATATCTGGGAATTGAAGAATGTGAGACCATCTCGTACGACACAATGAAAGAGAGAATTTGCAGGGAGTATTATACAAGAGTGAGACTTGTCTTGTAGTCCGCTCTGAACTCCAGGAATAAAATATCAGCAATAGGTAGTTTGGCGGTATCTGTAGCCGAATACAGCTTCGGACTAGTGGACTGGCTGACCAAGAAATTCGCATCATGGATCGAAAAACCAGAAAACTTCTTACAACGCATCATGTTGACCACTCTCGAGCTGATATACATAGACTTTATGTGTCACGTAAGGAAAGAGGAAGAGGCCTCAGACAATTTGAAGCCTCCTGGCACAATGCAATAGTCGGGATGGGAAAGTATGTAGTCAGCCATCAAGATGACTAATGAGGCAGGTCATGAAATATGACCGAAGAATGGGAAACAGAGGCATTGTAAGTGTAGCAAGAAGCATTGCGAACAAGACTATGCAAGACACGCAGAATAACAGACACTGAACTTCTGATGCTACTTAACATGAAGTGTGAGACACAAAAAGTGTTAAAGAAATCGTGGAGAGACAAACCACTCCACGGACAATATTTAAAAAGAATGGACAGAGGACAGATCAATAAAGATGAATCATTTATGTGGCTTAAAAGGGGAAGAATGAAGCCAGAATCGGAAGCACTTGTAATAGCTGCCCAAGATCAGGCCTTGAGAACACGACATTATGATAAAGCTGTTCTCAAAATTTCCCAAGATGATAAATGCCGATTTGCCAGGAACACGTAGAAAACATTGATCATATTGTCTCAACATGTCTAATCCTTGCAAAGACCGAATACTAGAAAAGACACGACAGGGTGTGTAGCTACCTCCACTGGCAGATCTGTACTGCCCTCCAAGTTCCAAACACGTGTCCCAAGTGGTACAAACACTCACCAAAACCTGCGACGTTGGATTGCGTACGATATTGTACGACCAACAAATTCAAACTGATCGCACGATAGCGGCAAACAAACCGGATATAGTTATCCGGGATTTGGAGAAAAAAAATCGTGTTTACTTGTCGATGTTGCTGTACCTTGCGATGAAAACGTCGTTACCAAGGAGGCAGAGAAACGTCTTAAATACAAGAGTTTGGAAATTGAGATCAGCCGAATGTGGGGCGTAAAAGCACAGGTCGTACCAATAGTCATCGAAGCTCTGGGATTTGTTCCGCAACATTTGTGTAAGAACTTGACTAAACTCCCAGGTAATTCAAAAGACTGGGAAGTGCAAGAAATTGCTTTATTTGGAACAGCCCACATTTTGCGCGAAGTATTGTAGTAGCACCGACAGTCCCTAGATCTACTCCTTAAGCAGCTGGTTACAACGTGTAGTAGATTTTGTATTCAGCCGACTCAAAATTTTTAGTCGTGATGCAGAGGAATATAATAATAATAATAATAATAATAATAATAATAATAATAATAATACAGTAGGGGAGTCCAGGGCTAGTACGCACAAGGGGCTAGTTGACAATCCGGTTTCGACTTCGGATACGTAGCTTCCATAATCTAGCTTTATTTCACGTCTTCACGCCCTAACGAACTTTCACAGAAGTCTCACTTAGTATAATAAATGAAATGATGGGAGAACCGTAATTTGAAAGATGTTTTTGTGCGTGGAGAGCAATATTTTCGTAGGCAATTTGTCAACAAAGTAAATCAATAAATAAACAAAAAAATAAAAATAAAGAGAAACTCAAGTAACAATAACAGTCAACATGACTGCTTTCGCGATTCTACTCTCAATGAATTTATGGACCAATTGCAGAGGTTTTATGACCTTAAGTGATACACGTGTGCTGCAAGATTAAACAACGACTTATCCAATAGCTAAAGCAGTACCCCTTCCGTTCGCTTGTGTTTAGCTTCATCGTCTCCATTCTCTACTGGATGACAATGGCATCGTAGCGAACTGTGTGATCAGAGCGGGACAAAAGGATGTGGACAGGGGCAGGAAGATTCGGCAACTCAGAAGCAAGTGCAAGGCGGAGATGGCACGGACTCGAGTCGCAGCGTGTCTGCTTCTGCTGTGGGTGCGTAGCGGATTTTGCGCAGAAAATACACATTTTATGGTGAGTATTGGGATTATCTCTACGTGACGAGAGCTACACGTAACATTTTATCATCCCAAGCTAAAATAGCGAAGTTTACGTTGATTCACTTAGTGAAATCTGAAAATTGTAAACAGTGTGAATTAGCTGGTACTTTGGAACGAATTTCTTTTCATTTTTTCTTTGGACGATTCACATCAGTACTTTTAGGTAATGTTTTAAAGTTTTATTTCAATAAATTTGGCAATATAGATTGTCTCTCTTAAGTAAAACACAATTTAATAAATAATTATTTTTAAAGAGAAGAAATTGGTCGTAATCGAGCCTTTTGAACACAGAACTAACAACTTTTAAAAGCATCAAGTAGTTTTCATTTTTCAATAAACTATTATTATTATTATTATTATTATTATTATTATTATTATTATTATTATTATTATTCGGTAATTTTCTGAAGTCAATCCCAGTTGAATTACGGAACAGAAGCTTCAGAACAGACCCCGGACAACCCGTGATCTTTACTTTCTCTTCCTTCTCTCGTCTCCCCTTATACAAACCTCCACTTATATGCATTGTATTACCATACTTCTCTAAAGTCGTGTCGGATGCTTAGAGGTTGTCCTAACTGGGGCTGTTTCCTACTAGTGAAGATTCCTGAAAAAGCTAACTATTCTGATGAAGTTAGAAAATGAACTAGTGAGAGACAGTCTTTTCCGTTTCGTGGGGAAAGAACATCACCAATTCCAGATATATACTGTATGTATATATATATATATATATATATATATATATATATATATATATATATATAATATGCAGAAATAGCCAACGAGTTGCTCATACCGCTGCTTGCAATTGAGGTGTAAGTCACAGGTGGTACGAAACAACAGCTTTCAGGGGCTCCCAATTAATAGCTTGTTTATCTGCACCCATCACAGAACAAGCATCTCGAAAAAAATACATTTAATTGTTTTTAGTGATACATGCACAGGTCAAAATTGCAACTTCAAAATCGTGACAATCTGTTTTCCCTCACATTACTATCACGGACGCAAATTGTGCATGCCAATTATTTGAATGTAAGTCATAGTTTTCGGAAACGGTGAGTACAAAAGTGGCGAAAGTCAACAAAATAATTACTTAATTATTAAGCAACATTTCAGTTCAAAATATCTGTAGTAAGTTAAAAGAATATCTCCTTAACACGTTCATAACACTTTCGGTCATTTATTTCTAAGCGTTATAGTTTTATAGCGTTTTTCGTTTAGGCTACAAGTCATTTTCTGTAAAGTATGTTTTTTAACTTACACCGTTTTTGCTCTTACCGGCTCAAATATACATTGGATTTTATAATAATGGAATTTGTATTCTTCTTTTGTTTTGCAATTTTCAAAGAATCAGTAGTTTCAATGAAACTCAGATCTGTGCTTTTGTATCTCTGAACAAGCAAAAAAATAAAATACAAAATTTGTAGCCAATTTTGAGAACATTTTGAAAATTGTTATGAGGGCTTCAAAGAATGCATCCTCCAAAGGAAAAAGATCAGTTCCAGGGACTGATTTCCTGCAACAAATCAGTTCGAATGGACTAGTTTAGGAGAAGATCGATCTGAGAAAATTCATTTTGGAGAAAAGTTCGTGAACTTAGGCACTAGTTTGTTCACAAATGCACGGACGTACAGAAGAACAGATGGACTGACAGACGAAAAAATACAACACTTTCTTCGGTAAAACCCTTAAAACGGGTATTTCCGTTAAAATCTCGACATCGATTTTTTACAGTTCACATGTTGACGGAAATGTTACAGTGTTGACGGACATGTAAATGATATAGTAGAATTGAATTACTGGGATTAACTGCTTATCTTACCTACTTCACAAAGTTATCGAGACAATCATTAAATGCAATTTACTTTTAATTTCGATTTAGTACTGCGCCAAAAAGGTATCACCTTTACTAAATCAATTTTAAGGTTAATGGTTTTACGCTGTTTAAGATTCTTTTATGACGAAGCACGTATTGCATTTTTTAAATTTTACTCGATACCATCCACCCAGCTTTCTATTCAAAATTGTTTTTACAATTGTTCTTTGAAATCATGTTAACATATCTGGATTATCCGGAAAGATGTTCACAATCACGAAAGAAGGGAGAAATCATGAATAAAAATGAGAATAATGAGCATTAACATTCGTTTCTGCAGGTGACAGAAAATTTGAACAGTTTGGAAGAGACATCAGAGGAACATGAAGATCAGGGCCAGGCGTTGGAAATGTCAAAAACAATATCACTCATATTGCGACCCAGAGAAAATAATTCCCTTGCAGCGCCAGGAATTAATTCTTTCAAATCTTCAAGTGAAGAACGATCGTCATTTTTAGGTGAGTTAAAATTAATAATAAAATTAGTGGTGCTACAGAACGGCACAGACTTTCCCATACTAATTTTCTATTTTCTTTGGTCTTGGTTAGATAGTCGGTCTTGCCACACACTCTTGCCAGCTACCATCTATCGCCACTCAAAGTACATTTTTTTTTACATTTTCTTAATTTTTCGGTTTCCTAACAGTAAAACCTCATCCTAAATGGTAATTTTCTTTGAAAAATGTTGAAACCTTTTTAATAATATAGCGCTTAAGTGCTACTGTAAATGCGAAATTTGAGCTCTTTTTCACAGAAAATTGTTGAGGTTTCGAAAAACTTCATTTGAAGTCAGAATCAGAAACACTTTAATTCACAAATAAAATAATATTTACAAATTGCTGGATATGTGCATATTAACGGTGTGAGAGACTTAAAAAAATAGATTGGTGTAATTATCGAAAAAACAAAAAATACCCCAAAATGAACTTCTCGACATATTAAAGTGCAATTAGCACTATCCGTTCGAAAAGTTTGAAGGAAAAAATTGGAGCCGTTTATGAGAAAATGGCGTTTGAGGAGACAAGGGAAAAATACATTTTTGTAATTTTTGAAAAAACAAAATAATAGAGCAACGTGGCGTTTATGTCATCTCATAGAATACATTTAGCGCTACTCCTACCAAAAGTTTAAAGAAAAAAATGGGAGCTGTTTTTGAGAAAATCTAGTTTTTGTATTTTATAAAAATTGCACATATTGCACGAAAACTACTAAAATTAAAAAAAATGTACACCACTTTAATGAAAGAGCTTACTTTGGACAACAATTTTCATTTGAAAGAAAAATCTCTATCTTCAATTTTGTAATTGTAGGAAGATGCCAAAAATAATTCAAACTTTTGCAATTTCCGTAAAATTCAGGGTTATCCGTGAAAATCAGGTCTATGCCACCTTAAAAAGTTTATTTTACTTTTTTCTTACAAGAAATTTAAAGAAAAAATTTGGAGCTATTTTTGAGAAAAGTTTGAAAATGTCTGGGGGACTTCATGTAAAGTAAAAATTAATGAACGTTTTTCAAAATCTCAGAACTTCGACTCAGGCCAGAAGGATTTCTTCAATTTCGTACGCAAAGTTTATGCTCTAGTATTGTTCACATATACCGGATAGACGGACGGACGTTGTGCTTTCAATTGGTTTTTCGGTATCAAGGACCCACATAACAGGAATTTTGGCTACACCACGTGTTAGAAGATTTTTACTTTCCCGTATACGTACGTATACACGGAGTGATATACGTAGTATAGGGAAAGTTATGTAATGCTGCGCGAAAAAAATGGCCAATTTTCGGCGGAAAAAAATTAATTGCCGGGCCGTGAAAACGAATAAGTGGATAAAACCAGTTGCTAAATTAAGAAAAAAATCCTCTATCTCGTGGTGTGGTCAAAATCCATGATTTGTTGCTTCTTTATACTTAAAAATCGCTTGACGGCATTCCGTCCGTCTGTCCGTCTGTCCGTCTGTGGTCAACGCTAGCGCCTAAACCGTTCGGTCGATTTTCTTCAAAATTGATATTCCCCAGTCGATCTGATTCTAGTCAAAGCTTTGTGATTTTGAAAAAGATTCTTTAAAATTTGGGGGTACTTTATATAAAGCCCCCCGGGGATTTTCAACATTTTCTCAAAAACGGATCCAAATTTTTTCTTTAAATTTCTTGTATGAATAGAGGAAAATACATTTTTTAACATGGAATAGGTCCGATTTTCACGTACAGCTCTGAATTTTCGAAAATTGTGAAAGTTTGAATTATTTTCGGCGTCTTTCTCCAACTACAAAATTGAAGATAGAGATTTTTTCTTCAAATAAAATTTGTTCTGTATATTGAGTTCTTTAATAAAGGTCATGTAAATGTTTTTCACAATTTTGGTAGTTTTCGTGCAATATTGCGTGCAATATGTGCAATTTTAAAAAATTACAAAAACAAAATTTTCTCAAAAACGGCTCCAAATTTTTTCTTTAAACTTTTGGTAGGGATAGTGATAAATGTACTCTATCAATGACATAAAAGCCATTTTGGTCTATCGGTTGGTTTTTTCAAAAATTACAAAAGTGTAAATTTTTTTACGTGTCTCTCACGTCGTTAATATTTACATTATCGGTGATTTTTTTACATTATTATATTTACGAGTATATATGCTTTAAATAATGTCAAGTAAAGTTTATCGAAAATACTACCGTTTTCTGTGAAAAGTAGCTCAAATTTCGGCATTTTCAGAAATGCTCAAACGTCATTTTCTCGTATATGGCTGCAATTTTTTTCTTGAAACTTTTGTAACGGATAGTGCTAATTACACTGATTAGTATAGCGTGAAGTTTATTTTGAGTTTTTTTTGTTTTTTTCAAAAATTATATAAATGTAAATTTTTTGAAAGATCTCTCACATCTTTAATATGCACATTATCCGCAATTTGTAAAGATGATTATATTTGTGAGTGTAAGTGCTTCAAATAACTTCAAATAAAGTATTTTGAAAAGTCAAAAATTTTCTGTGAAAATGAGCTTCAAATTTCGCATTTTTAGTAGTGCTAAAACGCCATTTTCTCTTAAACGGCACATAATTTTTCAAAGAAAATCGCCATTTACGGCTAGGTTTTTGTGTTCTTTAATATTCTAAAATTAATGTTTCTGTTCTACCAATAGGAAACCGAAAAATTAAGAAAATGACAAAAAAAATGTACTTTTGGCGATGATAGATGGTAGCTGGCAAGAAAGAGTATGTGGCAATTCCGAATAGCTAGCGAAGACCCAGGAAAATAGAAAACTAATACGGGAAAGTCTGTGCCATTCTGTTTCTTTTTTTGACAAATAAATAAATAAAATAAATACGGTCATGCTTAATTTTTTCAAAATACGAGTAGTTTTTCTTTAATTTTGTGACAAACGTAATAGGCCGCTGTAAATTTACTGCGCTTCGGACAGCTGGATGCGTTGTAAATTAGAATGTGCAATTTTGTATATTATTTCTTTCTTCGTTTCTTACATTCGAACTTTGTTATAGACTTACACATTAATATTTTAGAAATTGTTTATTTTGAAATATTTGAAATAAGTAAAAAGAATTAATAGCTCTCAGAATAGCGACAATGCAGGGTCTGCAACAATGGAATTCACTTTGCGCTCGCGAATATCTGTGAATTAGTGTCATTGTTGTGACCTAATGGAGCTGTATGAAAAGGAGTTATAATTGTCTAATTTATGTTGATATTTGCAGGCAAATATTTAGTTTTGCACCAAATGCTGTACCATTTGTAGTGAGTAGAGAATTTGTTGCATGGTTTTAAAATACTCTTCCCTAATCATGGCCCAATGGAAGGCATTTCTATATTTCCAGGGTATCAGGCTTCTTTTTCCAATACAGGGTTACAAAACTTTTGCATTCTATTTTTGTGAAGTTGTAGAATTTACATAGTTCTGACAACACTGCAATGGAAATAGTGAGTTCCAAGCGAAGATGTTAGTAGCGCATAAAGTGCATTATTACAGTACTACTTGGCTGTTTCCTCTAATACGGGAAAGTAAGTGCTGTTGTAGCACCACTAGTTTTTCTTAATTTAGCAACTGGATTTATCCACTTTTTCGTATCACGGCCTGGCAATGAATTATTTTCTGCCGAAAATCCGCCATTCTTTTCGCGCAGCATTACATAATGTTCTCTATACTACGTATACGGAAAAGTAACTAGTGGACTGTGGCAGCAGTAGGACAAGCTGCTCAAATATATGGCGACATTTTAAGAATATTATTAAAACAAATAGGTTAAAATGTAATGAAAAATAATTACATTTTATGATTACTTTCTTCAGAAAATGTCTTAGAAATCTGAGCCAGGTCAATGCTTTTCACTCTCGTTGGGACTGAAAGTGAATTCCAACAATTTGCTGGTAGCCTTTGGAGCGCAACTTTCATTTGTTCATGAATTGCCCATACTACGTTGTGTTAACTTTAAGATACAACTGTGCATTTCGCATGCTATTATGTTATTCTTTCGTGTTTAAATACTGCGAATTGTATCTCACGCGTTTTTGTGTTCGTTGATTGGTCGAGAAACAAAGGTAGTTCCTGCGGAAGCATGCTCAGAAATCAGATTATATTTTGCAACTTTGTTTTAATAATTGTTTGCTCAGGATGTGGAATCTTGTACAATTATCTATATAGACGTTTGGAGGAGCTACATCCAGTTAGAACAAAATATCATACACGAATATGAACCACTTTATTTCGTAAATACATATTTTGTACTGAGACTTGGGTTCATCCAACTCATACTGAATTCAGCAGACGTCATGTGAAGAAGACGTGCATTGGTATGTTCTGAGACAGAATACTCTTCTGTCTTGAGAACATAGAAATTCACTTAGCAAGTATTTATGGAGACAACATTCTTGGAGGTTACATCGGGCTCTGTTCAGTGTTATGATGGAGAACACGAAAAAAATGTTCCCATAATGTTTCCGTAACCGTAACCTATGTTTAATAAATGTGAATGTCATAAAGCTATTATTTCTCTTCATGCTTCTCCATTGCTACAGTATTCCTTGTCGCAGACTTGTTTGTGTTTGGTTGGTAGCACATTTAGAGACACACACTTGTAGAACAAATTAACATCAAGCTCCAGCCCAACTAACAGATCGGTAGATTCTCTAAATATGTTTGCCATATTGAAGTGTTTTATTTCCGAGTTCATGTAACTCAAAAAATGCCCATTCTTAGTTTTTGGCATAAAATAAAAATTGCAAAGAAGTTACGAATTTGGTTCCATTTAACTCAGGGTTCTAGGATATGAAGTAGAATATAAGCTTGCCTGGTAACAACTGCCTAAAATCACTAGCAAAAATATTACCTTTCCATCTATTGGAATATTACTACACTCTACCCATTTCTCGGAATCCGCTCTAACGGAAGATGATTTTCCACAATCCATCCAATAGAACTCATATACCTTTCAACACGTACGTTTTCTGTACAAGATTTCTATACCTTTCTATACGTTGGGAGGGCAAGAATTAATTTCAAACTACTATTTTCTGTCAAAATAAATGAGAACGCGTTTCTAAGACAAACCATTCTCATTTTACAGCCAAAAAAATTATATTTTTTTTTAGAAAAAGGCAATTTGTTACAACTTCACTACAAATGAGCGAATTATCCGATCGAACTGAAACGTTAACACCAATTGGCAACTTGTGTAGGTTTCGGAGAAATAAATTCCAAAAGTTATTTTATTCGAGGCCATCTACAAAGTGACGCATACTTTGGATATGAAAGTTCTATTCGGTATTATTAGTATTCGGACATGAAAGTTCAATTTTTTTCAAGAACTGCCTGGAAACATACTGAAAGTCTTTCGTTCTTGTACGGAAAGTACAGCAGGTAGAAAACAAAACACGTAGCAAACCCCGTACGGAAAAATACTTAGTATGTTCTCATGATCGTATTATAGTTGTATATCACATGGACGAATTGTCATAAATTCGAGGTCTTGAATAAAATATCGTACATCAAGGCAATAGTGACATTCCAAGACACGACAGAATTCCTAGATCTCGTCCGAGAATTCTCCCGTCTAAGCATGGGAATGTCATCTTTCTTGCCTTGTAATACTCGTAATGCCACATACACTAACGAAGAGTAGATGTTTCAGTTTTGTTGGAGGTAAGTGGGGGTAAGGTGGGTAGGTGGGTGGAAACGTTTGGTTGGGAATGAGAAGGTGACTCGTATGCGCCCTAGAAGCGGGCTGTCGATTGTAGTGGCAGTCAGACTAGTTGAATCGCCCGCCACTAATTTAGAGGCCCGCCGGCTGCGGGAAGAGTTCCCGCGTCTCGCCGCAAGAGCGCTCGCGTGAGCAGCGAGGCGGAAACGCCGTGGAGGGCGGTGAGCGCGGTCAGGGGTAGTCACCCCACCCCACCACAACTCTCCCCTTCACCTGGCGGCGGAGAGGGACGTCGGCGCAGCGGCTGATAAGCGGCAGCATTAGAGATTTAGGAGCGATAGCCGAGCGTAGTGTGTAAAGTTGAAATTGTGTTTGTATTAACGACCCTGTACTTTGTATTGTGGTATAGATTACGGACTTCATTCATTCATTCACTTCACGTGACTCGGTTATTCTGCGGCAGATCTCCGGGAATATTGGTTAACCCGGGAGTGCCCACAATAGGTAGACTCACGCCAGTGCCTGCAATGTATCTCTGAGTTATAGCTGAAACTTTTCTTGAATGGGAATGATCTGAAGCTCTATAAACTAAAATACGTGTGTTATTTGGTTTATACATGTCTCTCAATGCAATTGTTAATAAGTCTTAAGGGGCCCATAGACGCTCAATATTATTGCGCAATGTGGGTTGCACAATATTTTGGACGGTGGCCTTAGACGGGCAATATTATTGTACAATATTTTGGTTTGTGCAAATAATTGTATCGTATAGAGGCGATATTGGTGGTTGTGCAATATATTGCGCAGTCACGAACACAGACATACAACTACAAGGCAATATATTGTAGCATCAGTCCCAACCATATTTTGTTATATTATGTTATTTGTTGACCAAATTACTGTGCGGGAACTGGTTTCATTTGCATCACCATAATCTTCGCAGTTGTGAACCACATCAGCATCAATAACATGCTCAGATATGTTCATCGTGCTGGTTGAAGCAGTAGGAGTTTCTTGGGTGTGGAGAAATTTCATATCTTCAAAATACCATAGCGCAGGTTCCACATCCTCTGCACCGGCACCACTTTTCTCTGCATTACGAATCCTTTTTTGTTCTTTACGGAACTTTGTTCGCAAAGAATTAATTTTGTTCACCACTTCTTGTTTCTCAGCATCTGGATATTTTTCGCGATATTTTTCTACTAGCACTTCGTATTGCTCCCCCTTTTTTGCACGATTAGTATAATCGTTCCACTTCACATCCCACAGAGCCGGAAGGCCACGATAAACCTCAATAAAGTCTAAAATAAATTGCTTTTCAGCTTGCTTGGTAGCCATGGCGATGCGTACTCAAACACGTGTTGATACTGACTGACGGGATATTGTGCAATATTGCCAACAGATGGCGCAACCTTTTCCCGTTTGCACAATATATTTTCAAGAATTTGAATTTCGCACAATATATTGCACAGCCTTTCAATTTCGTCTACACACGATCAACTATATTTCACAAACCCAAATATTGCGCAATAATATTGAGAGTCTATGGGCCCCTTTACACTTGCCATAGACACGCCTGAAAATAATATGATTTGTACCGCTTACGCCAGGAGTTCACAATGCACTGGCGCCAGCGTACGCAACGTATCTGACATATCGCGCAGCTCAGCGATCATGTTTCAGCATGCTCACTGGAAATGACCCGTCGAAAAAATAAAAATATAAGGCCAGGCATTCTCAGAAAAGTACAAGGAAGGAATACATGAAATATCAGACGCCTAATGCCATATATACTCTCTGCCTAATGCATTGTAATAATTCAGGTACACAAAATTGCCCTGGCTTGGATCTCGCAGATCTATTGCGAGCACTCCCAGGTTAAACGGCTTTGTATTTTGGTTAACGATTCTGGAACTGTGGAGAATAGTTGTAATAAATTGGTTTGGTTTGACTTAACGTTTGTTTGTTTCCTTTGTATCCTCGGTCGCAACATCGATTGGCCATTGCACTGAGCATCGCGGGATGTTGCAGTGGTGCCGCTGGCGAACGTGACGTGGCTGAGCGACGGTGTGGCAGGCAACGGATCGCACGTTTTCGTCCCCGTCGCAGGGCATGTGAACGCCTTCCTTGTCGAGGAACCCATGGTACGATCTTATTCATTTACTTACAATAATATTTATTTATTTAATTTAAATTAAACCAAAAAACTGTGATACTTAGAGGGAGAAAATCTATATTTAGCATCTCATTGTGGATCAGTGGAATCAGAAAGTAAAACACGATCGAGATGGAAGTTAGTGGCCCGGAAGCTAAATTGCAGCCATACTCAGTAATTTAGAATTCTACAATTTGAATTCTTAAGTAATCCTGGCGTATCATGCGACCTACGCCGCGTCGTGTGATACAATATAAATAGTTGTCTTGAGTGAAAATAGATGCCCATCCTTGGAGTAAGTCGATTTTGAAAAAATCACTGATTAATAGGGAGAGGACTTTTATGCTCTAAAAATCTTGAAATATGCATTTATGACCTCAAAATTCTTAAATATTCACTGTAATATTGTGATGATTTATAACAAGGTAAACACGAGTTAAACAAATTTCGTATAAACTGGAAGGATGAACGACAGCAGCAACGGGGGAACACAAAGGAAATTATACCGCGAGTGATAAATAACGAAAATGTGAGGAAAGACTGTGATTAATAAAGGGAAAATAGTGGAATTAGTGGCTAATAGAATGGAAACGTGAGAAATTTACGTGGGTTTTTAGTTCATTTACAAAAAGAAATTCAAGGACCAATAGTCAATGAAAAACTAAATAAAATGCTTGGGCGGTGTTAACCAACTAGAAATGAGAATGCATGCGATGAAGAGATGAACCTGCGTTATAGAATTGAAGAGAAACTGAATTAGGTACTGTACTATGCATTGTGTAAAACAGAAGAAGAACGCGTGTTATAAACAGATGGGCAGAAGGTACTCTGACTCGGTGACTACCGGACGGTGATGGTAGGTTTTCCGAGATAGTCAAACATAGCGATTGTGTAAATTGTTGACGGTAGAAATGTAAGTGTAATAAATTATAAACCGTGTGGAAGATGCCACGATACAATTCCACTAGGCTGGAAATGGAAATTTAGAATTGACGCGAGAGCGACAGCCAAGAATGGAATGCTGAGGACTCGAACAGGAAAGTTATTAAATAGAACATATAAATCTGAGTAATGTAAGAAGACCAATTTTTGGAATAGATCTAATAAATTTTTAATTAAAATAATAATTTACCAGGATACTGGTATTTTACCAGGATTTTAATGAAGATACCATGCACCAGGATGAAGACATCCTTGTACGCTTAAATACCAAGATTACGCTAACAATACCACGTCCACGGCTTAATTACCAAGTCTACGGTAAAAAAAAATGATGTACGATTTAACATTCATATAATATATTTTATTGAATGATTAAACACGAACACCAATATTACAAATATCTGTGATATTGGTGAAAACACTGCCGTAAAATCATTGAGAGTGACATGTTATTTTTCTAGCATATGCTATAGGAGAAAAGGTTACAACGCCTTAGTCCTCCATTTATGGATGGAAGATTTTTTCTTTCCATTTAGTATATTAATATAAAATGACTCGATGCCGTGGTAAATTTAACAAACTTACTGTGCGCGTTAAAACATAAGTTACAATATAAACAATTTCTGAATCGATTGTCATTGGTATCAGGAATTTTAGTGGAAGTACCAGGAGCTTTATGGCATCGCTGGTCAGTCAGCTGAACAAAGGAATGAGAAGGTCGTCGTGGCCTAGGGCAACAGACGACACTCATATTGTTTCGTTAATATCGAATTCGAGCTTTGAACTTTTCAGCTCCATCGTCATGTTTCTCGCAGGCGAAATCTGAACGACTACGACGTTGTGTCTATTCGCTCACTTGCGCAACCAAGCATGCACCCTTCTGGGCATAAGCTTTGGCCCTTCTGAGTGTTGATTTATCCACTTAGATTACTGTTTCTTTCACGAAGAAAATCGACTGAATGTCTATTAAAATACTGTGGCCTTTTAAATAGTTTTACAATTTTGAATATGAATAACCAAAATGGTTAGATTTAGTTTTGAAGAAAAGTTAAGTTTATTTTTATGTAATTTAACATATTATCAGACCTTTCTCCAAAACAAACTCAACCAATTCCACCAAGAGTCAACAAGTAAAACTCACATCTAAATACTAATAATACTAAAAAAATGATACTAATAATGTAAAATATAATTAATAACCAAAAGCCTAACAAGAAAAAATTTAATAGGATTGCTCTGTTAATATGCTTGCTCAGTTATAACATTCTTACTCTAAATCAAAGTTCACTGTCGAAAGTTAATAAGCGAGTCGAACTGGACAAATACTAAATCTACTTCTCATTCATTGATATGATATATCATTGCTTATGTGTTTTACTCGATTGATTCAATTGGTTTGAAAAGATAATCAAGACCTAGAGTTGTAGTCAATCCTTAAGTAGACAATTCTCGATGTGTGCAGAGTGACTTGGACCTTGATTCGCCTTGCACGAACCCTCCAGAGCCCAGACTGCAAGATGGCCGCTGCTTGCCTCTGGGCAGATGCTCGCTGCAGGAGGTAGTCGAAGAGTTCGCTACATTTCTACCACATTTCTGCGCCATTGGCAGGTAGGTTACTCTCAAGCCGTTGGAACAGATTTTAAATGAAATTGTGTTGGAACTTCTTAGATGTATTGATAAATCATTGTTTTCCATTTGAAATTTCTGCTTGTTGGAGACACCGATTTCTGCTCCGAATTCCAAGATGTATTGTAGTATTAATTTTGTAGTATCCCAATATTATTTATATTTTAATTTAAAAAGAATGATGAGAATGGGCAAAATTGCAACAATAGCAAAATAATAATGTTCTGAAGTACTACAAAGATTTTCTGCTTTTTGGTTCAGTGTAACCTTAAAAAGAAATATGAGCCTGTTTATAACGTTAGTTTTGAGACCTGGCACTGCAGAATCTAGACCAGGCAGACGAAAGCCGCAGAAGCTTTTTCTTTAAAACACAGGATCTCAGTTCTGGCGGCTAGCCTTAGCCAAATTTGTATTTCAATCTATATTATACTTACCACATACCTTATAGAGACTTAATATACCTTATTAACGCACTTTCATTAAAAAAATAACCACAACTCGAAACTAATCTCTTAACGCTTTCGATCTCCTTTTGGCGTCACGATAGTTAACCTGAGAAATAGTAAGATACTTAAAACTGCCCGTTTTCAAATTAAATAAAAACTTGACAAACAATGATCCTGTCCAAAATAAAAACAATGAATTAGTTTTTAGGTCTTTAAACACTTCAAATTTTCCTAGATAATGTGGATGTGTTTTACTTTTTCATTTTTTAAAAGCCTTGATGTTTCGATTTTTACAATAAAATGCATAGTTTAAAAGTATATTTGCTCCATAATACGATCTTTCTTAAAAATGTGAATCCGAATACGATTTTAAAAAAGCGTTCAAAGCATAAAAAGTCACGTCGACCAGTAATAGGCGTCGGGCATTCTACTAGTAGTTTGCGCTCATTTGTTGAGGTCGCTGAGCTACTGACATCGCACAGTGAGTCTTAAACCAATATATTGCCCGTGTGGTGGGGCACATTATATTTTTAGGGGAAACAATTTCAAGGATTTTAAGAAGTAATTTCTATTGACGCTGCATATACGAAATCAATTATCATACGAAGTAAATTTTGTTTTAAATATTGTTGATTTTTCCAGTTTTTTTTGAGTGAAAAAATCTATTTCATCTAATAACAAAACATTTACTTGGTAGTTTGTGAAATTTTATTCTCATAGGTCATTTTGGTTTTTAAGAGAATTGACGTAAAAGTGGCAAAGTTCGAAATGATAGATACAATGACAATGCTGGGTCAGCTAAAGAAAAACAATCAATCCGAGATACTTTAGGTGTCAAGAAAAACTAACACGCTCGTGAGACCTGCCATACGAGTACACTACTAAACCCACTTCTTACTACAGACAAATATTTATTTTCTATATTTTGGTTAGTTTTTTAGTTTGCCTCGATCATAAAACATAATGGATACATGTATAATTTGTAATATTTTGTATCATTTATAATATTTTTAATATTACATACGTATGTATAAATGTATTTGGCATTTTAGTAGTAGGATTAATTCGACTTTTACCAGCTAGCGGTATTCTCAGGTCTGACTTCTGTTTTTATTTGTTATCCGTGTGGGGTGCAAAATTTATTTCTATCACCGTGCCTAGCTTTCTTGGCTTGCCTAAATTTTTCCTCTTGTCACACAGCTATAGAAACTGAGACGATCTGTGTTAAAAAGCTACAGCTTCATTATATGTATTTTAGGGTGGGTCGAAATTTTCACCCACCAGGTGCTTAAATAGAACTTTTTGATGAGAAAACATGTTTTGTAAAAGATAACAATTTTTATCATAATTCTAGAGGGCGTACTGATCGATCAAACATGGCACTTTGGTACTTTTTTGACAATTGGTGCTGTAGAACCCAATAGAAGCATAGGAAAAGTCTACATATTTTATTGTTTTTTTCCACATTGATATCGAACAACCCTTGAACCCTTGTAAAATATATAATTTTTTGGATGACCGAAGTGTTTAAAAATGACTAAGAAGTACAATTTTCTCAATATTTGTGATTTTCTGCGCGATACACAGCCCATATTTATGAAATTTCATACTTAGAGGTTTTTTGGGTCTCTACAAATCTGATGTCAAGCTTTTAAAATTTCAAATGGCCGATCCAATATAATTTTCAATTTTTGTCCGCCTTATTGGATCACCCAATTTAAATTTAAAATCCGACATCAAATTTGTATTCAGAGACCCAAAAAACCTCTAAGTATGAATTTTCATGAAGAATGGGCGATTAGAACAATGTATGGGTCGGAAAATCATAAATATTGGAGAAACTGGTACTTTTTAGCCATTTTTTAACAATACTCATCCAAAAAATTATATATTTGTACAAGGGTTGTTGGATATCAATGTGGAAAAACATAAAAAAATAATCAGATTTTTCCTATGGATCTATTGTGTTCTACAAGACCAAATGTCAAAAAAGTACCAAAAAATGTCATGTTTGAGCGATCGGTGCGCCCTCTAGAATAATGATAAAAATCGTTGTTTCACAAAACCTGTTTTCTCATCGAAAACTTCAATTTAGACACCCTGCGGACGAAAAAAAATGCGAAAAAAATGACCCATCCGTACACTGACGCTACTTGGCCCCGGATATTTCTAGGTCTGGGAAGCCCACAGACCGAATGCTCGTAAAAACTTTTCATTTTTCTCGGGGAATCAGGACCTTTGAGGTGTGAGAAAGGTTTCAACCCAAGACTGAATTTGGAAAGACTGATTATCTTTAGAATATTCTACCGTGCACGGTTACGTATACCAAATTTACCATTTCTTTGAAAAATGACGAAGTAATGAAACATTTTTTAAGAGCAGTAGTCAATTATAAAATCTTTTTACTCTCGTATTCTTTTAGAAAACTAAAATGATTTTAACAGAACTGATTTATGACCTGAATTAATTCTGTACACTGTTAACTAATCCCTTTAAATTACAGCTATTTACAACATTCAACAATTATCTCATTTTCATGACATAAATCAACACGTACTGTAAAATGGTACAAGAAAACTATCGCAATTTAGATGCGAGTGAAATTACTCCCCACGCTAACCCTAGTTTAAACACAAAACGGTAAATGCAGTTAATTCTCCCTCCTCAAAAATCACATAATTCAACCTCTCCTGTTTTCAGCTAAAATTCACCGTTCGAACCTTATCTAACAATTTTCTTATCGTTCATCTTGCGCCGAACCTTGAACGGATGTCGGTACTCGCTCGCGTAACCTTTACGAAGTCTGCGTAACCCCGGCGCTGCCCTCACAGCTGCTCCAAACGACCTCAGCCTCGTCGCTGCGACCAACGCCTTTTCTCGTATGCACGGTCGCCTAACTCCAGCTTCTTTCTCACCCAGCGCGTAAGCGCGTTCGTTTCTCTCTTGACTACCCTCTTCTTCGTTCTTCTCCGCCCTTGACTTCTTTTCTCTTCTTCCCGAACCTCATCCACTTAGAGAGCCCTTTCGTGCTTGAGCTCATGCACGATACAGTGAGCTGTGCGTGAATTCAATGCGCGGCACTTACCACGCGGTTACAGTCCTTGTGCGTTTGTGTCACAATTGTTGCCGCTGCCGAGAAAAAAGTCTATTGTCTAGTTTTGCCGGGCCATCAATTTAGCTCCGAATTTCCACGTATTACGTCTCGTCCTCCACAGCTCTCTATTCTACAATTCTCGCATCACAGTTTCTATTGGATTTTCACCCGTTTTCAGTATCTCAACTTAACTTTGATTCCACTTTACAACTTTTCCCGTCCTCTCCTTAATTTTCTCCCACATAAACAGTACTGGAGAGAGAGAAAACTAGTAGAACGATTGTTCTAATATCGAGACACACATAAAAACTATTCTCCATTTGCTCAGGCAATATTAAATAACCTCACACGTCGCATATTCAAACTCGCTGTTGGTTCGGCTGATAAGGATTTTTCGATCTGCTGGTTCCGCCAAGAAGACCCCTCATTCCCGGAGTCAAGGCATTTATGCGACCCCCTGCCTTCCTCGAAGGGGTGGGATCGCGACATTACCCTCCGGTGGTCTTCGCCTATAGCAAAACCATTACCCTAAATGCCAAATCGAGTCGCGGCCCATAACTCACAGATGGTGCAGTCTTCTACAGCCGCGGTGTTGCGGTCTCATCTCCCTGGCTTATCAGGTTGTTATACTGCGTGGGCAGCTGTGGCGTTTGGAGAACAGCCCAAAACGTCACAATATACATATACGTATATATATATATATCATATTTTATATTATAAATAATATTTGTATATTGATAATTCCCGGCCAAAATCGTGTGGAATTTGTGATGGTCAGAGCGAGATCTTTCTTCTAGGTTGTCCCGTTTTCCCTTCCTGTCATTCCACCATCATTCACTGCTCCATTATCGCTCTCCCCTGCTTCTTAGATCACATAGGGCCCTCCAAACACAAACAAATGCACGCGGCAACGCCTTCTGTGCGTTCCAGGCACGCGGGCGTCTGCTGCCCGCGCTTGGTGGCGCGTGCGCTGCAGTGGGCCCAGGCTGCCAAAGGACGCGCGCCAGAGCATCTCGACTAACTCAACGGATCAGCAATGGTGGATTCAACTCACAATGAGCAACTATTCTTTCAACAAGAATAGGAAAAAACATATATAATATTAACAATAATAATAGTTATAATGTACTGGAAAATCAAGAGGTTGAACATTCGAACTCGCCTTCACTTTCAAACAAAATTTGATAGAATTGTATTTCAAATACTTGTTCAATTGCTTTTAACTTCATTTACAAAGCCAAATTAGAACAACTATGTATGAAAATTGTTCTCTGAATAAATGATGAAGAAAAGTAGTACTATTATAAATATTGAAATATAACTTTTGTTAAGAATATTATGTAAAATGAATGTACAAGTGTTTGCTAGTTTGAATTGTGAGCAAAAGCTCCAAAACTATTTCAGTTATAAATTAACCATTAAAAAAAACAACAACAAAAAGAACAGAGCCTTGGATTTTGAAAAATGTAAATTCTGAAAATCGTTAGGAAGATACTAGACCCCTCCCACTTAAGTAGTTACGTTTATGTCAGTAGTTACGAGGGATTGAGGCTATTATTGAAATATGCGTGACGACCTCTATTGAACCCTTGACTCCCATTCAACAAATCGTATGGCAGAAAATTTCTTTTACAATTTCAAAATTACTTCCCTATTTTCAAGTCTTCAATTTGATTATAACCATTAGTTATAACTGAAGTAATCGCAATCGGGTATAAGTGTTTAAAAACACTGAGTGTGAATGTTGTCAATTTATTGCACTCAGAGGTATACTTGTACATATCTGCTCACGATTATATATTTTGTTCATATATACAGGATGAATCACGTAACTTTAGCACCTCCTGTAACTTTTGAACGGTTGATGTTATTGCAATGCAGTTTTCACGGAAGTGCATGAGGGGATGGGGCTAATTGATACGTGAATTCATTTCTATAGTATCACTTGTATTTTACGAGATATTTGAGGTCACTTTGTTTTTTCAAATGGAACTATACATATTTTTTCAGTCAATCATGATGAGTGTAAAAAGACGAATCCAATGACATACATATTGTCGTATGTTACATAAGCAGTTTTTGAGTAATTTTGATTTTTCTGCGGCTAGTGTTTAACGGATATTTTGAACGAAACTGCCCGCCACACCAGGTCACGCAGCGCTCCACCAGCAAACGCGCGCTCGGGTAAGGGAAGGAAGGGATCTCAGTATTTGAAGATACGAAACATATTCCAAATATTCACAAAACTGCCTAATGGTGACAAGCTACATTGTTGAGTCTTCAATGCAAGTTCGCCACACACATAACAATAAATGTGGCTTATTGTACACTGACACATTTTAATGCGTGTTATTTAAACGTAATATACGTACTAATATTGTCTTTACAACACTTCTACACTTCAAACTTAACGTCACTAAAATTTTCTAATAACCAGTACTTCAATTAGCATCATACGACAGTGGAGGTAAAACCTCTGAAAATAAACAAGAAAACGCTCTTTAAAGCAACATAAGACAGTAGAGGAAACAACTAAAAATAAACGTTAACTCTCTGATCTCTCAATACATAAAAAGCAAAAATGTGACTATTTGCAAAAAATGGCGTGTGGTAAACAAAAAATAATTACAGATTCGTTAATTTCAGCCAAAAATGTACAAGAAATACATATTTTCATATAAAGGATATTCTTCATGTTGTACAGTGTAAAGATCGCGCAAGTTTTTTTGGTATTCTATAGCGAGGGTGCGGCGAGGGAGAGCTCTGGTTACCATCATGGTGTAAGATATACAGGTGTGTTCACTCCCAGTCTAAAACTGACGCTTATGTGAGGCTAGTTCTCACAGTTCTCGCATATAAGCGCTTCGATCTTTGGGTCTCATTTGGCAAGGTCGTGATTGGTCGTGATCCCTTCGACAGTTCTGTGGCCAGCTGATTTCTAATTTCAAGTCAGTGATTTGTTGCTTCACGATGGAATTGGTAAAGTCTAAAACGAACAGTTATGAAAATGGTGAAGAAATGTTTTGTAAAACTGTGTCATAGCCACAGTTTAAGACAGGGCCGCTCAACCATTTGCTCCGAGGAGGAGCTGCCGGTTGCTCTCTCCTCTTTCGCCGCAGAAAGAGCAAATGACGTCATCAAATATCGATCGGCTGCATGCGGCACAGTGGGTCGCGTCGTATTTCTACGGGGTATTTTTCATTGCTCGGACTGAAAACATCTCACTGCTCTGGGAAAGGATATTACGACAGGAAAAGCAGTGAAATAGTTTTGTAACATTTATTGGAACATGTACTAGATATAAACATAAAAGTGTGATTTGAAAAATTTAAAAAAACGACAATTTGCAAAGTAGCATGGAAAGAAAATATATTTTCAGATTACGCCGGCAATGCCAAATGTTAAGTTGCAAAAAAGTACTCAATAACATAAAGAAATTTAATTTCGGCGACATTACACAGTTTATCATGCTGCTAAATGTGAAAAGTATTATAGTTACCACAAAAAATGTTATTAAATAAACTAGTAAAACAAATTCTAAAGTAAAGGAAATTAAAATTTAAAAAATTGAAGCTAATTGCAAAGTGAAGTATTTTTCTTGCTCTTTTTAAGTGATTTTTCTCGCAATATACTTTCTATGATTGGAACAGATGACACGGTGCTGTTGAGCCGTAGCATGCATTTCACATTGTGATCTGTAATTGTACTTCTCATTCGAGATTTACAAATTTTCAAAGAAGCAAAAAATTGCTCACAGTTATGTGTTGATCCAAACATACTTAACAATCGAGCAGCATGCCGATGCAGTTTTGGAAAACGGTTTTGTGGGAAGTTCTTTTCCTAAATGCTCACGTTGTAGTATCGGTATGCAATAAAATTGAACTCTTATGTATTGTGTTATTTTACTGTCAAAACAACAAAAACATCAAAATACATCCAAAACGTACTCCTAGTGAGGTATTGTTTTTCAGAGCACTAAAAACTTCCATTCGTTCTCCAGCGTACTTTTCATTTTCATCAGCATGATTAACTGTATAATGTCGTGTGCTGTTGTCCGCGAAGGATCCTCTGGTCTGCGAAGTGCTCGCGTCGACTTCCACGTTTCCGTGTCTGGAGATACCGGGCACTGTGACAGAGGTTATCGCAAGGCGCGCAACGCTCGGGCTCCGGTGTCCGCTCTCAGCAGAAAATTCGACTCCGCGCTGCCGCTTTGCTCTGCTTGAGCAGCCCTGGTTTAAGATGTCATCTTAGGATCGTGCGCACCGAACTGACAAACGAGGAACTAGCCTCAAACTGGCTTCAGAAAATTTGCCCCGAAGGCGGCTAGTTGACACACCTATACATCTTACACCGAGGTTACCACACAGCTTAAAAGAGTGTACCAACTGTTGAAATCAACAAAGTGCGCCTAAGGGTGGAATGAACTTACGTGATATGACTGCATTTTACTCCGAGTCATCGGAATCGCTGTCCCGTTTACTTTAAGTGACCGTGTCTCCAGCAACATTAACTATAATGTCGTCGATGGCTATTTCTAAAATTCCATCTTTGGTCAGTATTCTTCACACTTCTGATTGTGTTTGCCATAGCCTTTCCAGTCTACAGATATGACTGTCGAGAATGCATAGTTTGTGAGTTCATAGAGGTTAAATTTTTTATTCTATTCACGGATGAAATGTTTGCTCCTGTATAAATGATCGCCCTCTTTAAGGCTTCGTCAAAAGGGGCAAGGAGCATTTTGTTTTATTTCTCCCTTTGACAACAATCCACCACTTTAGCGATAATTGAATATCTGCCGGCAAAAACGATGTAACCCTCAGAATGCAAATTTAGCGACACGCGACTTTTCTTCTCCATTGCCACAACGCTTATGCACCCGTGCGACTCGGGGGAAAATTAAAACAAGAAAAGAGTGGCTTAATGTTCATGTTTGCCAACATATATTCCAACATACCTCACTCAGACCACGTACGACCTTTATGCAAAGAAACTCCAGAAAAGTGAGGGTTACGTTTTTGCCGTCAAGAATTCAATTTTCCTCTCTCCATTATGAAAGGTGTGGATACGCCGAGGTGGTGGCGTTCTCGGAGTTTCCCGAGATGGCCCTGGGGATACCTTTTGTCATAGTTAACCTTGACGTAAATTTGTAAAAATAACCGTGTTTAAGACTAATGTCCTAACAAAGAATTATACCAGAGTCGTAAAGGAAGAAACAATAAATAATGAAATCAATTAACAGTAACTGTAATCTTTGAAACAAAACAAATGCCAAAAATGTAAAATATGGGAACAATATACGAGCAAAACACTAATTAACACACCGGCACGAAAAATACTTTGATTGATTTGAAGATACGATGTGGAAGATGACAGAATTGTAAACTGACACGTGCCGTTCCGAGTCGGACCTAAGAATTTCAACGGGCCATGCTATTCAGCGCTGGGCAACTGTTCGAGAGCTTGTGTATTGAGAAAAAACTTGCGCGACCAGTAAATCAACCTCGCAACCCAAATTCCAATTATCAGAATAAGTTTTCAGAATAACTCAAGTCCCTAACATAAGTCCGTCGACCTGCGTGAACAAACGAAAGTAAAACATAAGCCCGATGAAATCACTGACGTTTTAAAAATTGTAAAAGTGCAATTTTCCTGGGCAACTTTCTACGAATGTAATAATGAAGCCATAATGCCATTTTCTTAATGAAACCTGTTCCTTAAAAACTGATCTTCAAATGAGGTCATGTTCAATTTTTCGGAAATACAAGTATTTTTGTGTAATTTTGCGCGAAACATAAGCATTAAAATTAATGTAGATTGATGATAATACATTGAAATTGATGTAGATTCTTCCTGTTGATCCTGGAATATAATTGGATGCGTAGATGGTACGAATAAATATATATTTTGACCATAAAGGATCAATACAAATTGTATTGCTCTTGACAAGGCACGTACAAAACGTGCGAAATCTTGAGCCAAAAATGAATATATTTGAAGTTTTAATTCCTGAAGTCAATATTGATTGATCCTTTATGGTCAAAATATATATTTATTCGTACCATCTACGCATCCAATCAATACATTTTAAAACAATTTTTTCTCAAAAATCCGCGCTAAATTTTTTCTTTTTTCTCCTCATATGTAAAAATATGGTGTTAGTCCCATTTTCGGCTATCGTTCCGTTTTTTTCGAAAATTGCAAAAAGTTAACATTTCAAAACTTTACAATTGAAGATAGAGATTTTTGCCTCAAAATCTGTTGTAAAATATCAGATATTTAGAAAAAGATCATGCACAATTTTTTGGAAAATAGAGTAGTTTTTGCGCAAGTGCTTGAAATTTATGCAATTTCTAAAAAAATGTTTTCTCATCAATCTATTTTTTTTCTTTACATTATTTCAACGGATAGAAGAAGACATATTTAAAAGAATGGCGTGATTCTCATTTTCGTTGAACTCTCTGAATTTTCGAAAATTGCAAATTTATAATGCAAGAAAGTATGTGTTGTAGCACCACTAGTTGAAAAAGTGCTATGACCAATGTAAGTGCTTCCAAACACAGAAGATTATTTTTTTCTGAAGTCGCATAGTTGTTTGGGATATTGTTCTTCTGGCATCAATCTCCAAAATGCAATGCCATTGTCCGATCTTAACTGAAAAAAAGGGTCAATTTGCAGATCACAAAGTTGTAACTGAAAATTATCATCCTGCTATGAAATATTATTAGTCATTGGGTAATTAAAAAAAATGCCGCATTTCATTGAAATCCAAGTATCGTTCATTGAATGACCACAATATTTAAAGATTGAAAGCAAAAGCTGAATTAACAGGCTGAGATTTCTTCCATGATTTCATTGCATGAGGGAATATGAATTAGATTATGTTTCTCGAGGGTGAATTTGGAAATTTTCAGTTGTCTTACAAACATTTCTAAATGCCCAACTTACTCATGTATGGTTTGATTTTGACTCTGTTACTTCAAGTTCAGCTCATTCAAATCAGCATCCTCTGTTATAAAAGCTAAGTTAGCAAAAATGTGAATCAAGAAGCTTTTCTTTCATTTCCAACAAATTTGAGAAATTATTTTTTATCTCATTTTAAAGAAAAGAATCGTTTGGAGCAGTTTCCTTTGCTAAGCCAGAGTACTTCCATGAATAGTATTAAGTCACCATACTCTGCCTCCAGTTCTGAAGAAATAGTCATGAATTTTGGATGGGTGAAGGACCAATTATCCCCTTTAATCATGTTCATACATTTCATGGCAATTTTCATTGCATCTTCAATCTCAAGAATTTTATCACACAATGCTTTCTGATGAATAATGCAGTGTAATGGTGGACAGTTGATTACAGCCTTTGCGAATAAACCAACCATGTCTATCTGAGATCCAGCCATTGCTTTGGGGTCATCTATTACAATAGCTTAGACTTTTTGTTCCCCTAGGGCTGTTTAGTACTTTCATAACTGCATGAAAATTGTATTGACTCTTTGTTGAACAATGCAGTCTCTAATGCCATCAAATCTTGATTGTAAAATCCTTATCTACAATTTTGATAAAAATTAAAACTCAGCAGTGGACTCATCCAAGGCCAGATATTAATAATCTCAGAAATAATATTACTTAATTTTTATGATGTGTGATTCCTTGTTTTCTCAATCTTTCTAGTGACAGCTTGTTTCGAAAATGAAACATTTTTTAAGTCATTAGAAAGTCTTTCTCTGCCAAAAGCTGAAGCCATTTCTAGACAGCATTTTTTAATAAACTTGCCATCAAAAAATGTTTTTTAACCTTAGCTATCTCGTCACTCACAATACATTAAGCTAAAAGTTTTTTTTCAGTGATGTCGATTTATTAAAAAATATTTCTGAGCACTGACTTTTTCTTCAAATCTGATTCAAAAGTGTCCCCTGCTTGTTCAGTATCTTCATACTAACCTGCATTGTGTTATGTGTAGTGCAATGATGTATATAAATACCACTAGATGGCTGACTCCGGGCTTTCCCAATAGACGGAGGTGAGGCCGTACAGGGAGCCATGTTGCACGGCAAAATCTTTGAATGTCAATTGCAGCCCATGACAGTTCGGCAGATTTTTACGAGTGTAACACGTATACATTGTGTTTATTAACATGGTTCTGTTCCATCATAAGAAAGTAAAGCTGTAGGCAACAATAAATTATTGAAATATATTTTGTAATTTACATAAAACTACGAACAGCATTGACATAGTGTTAACGGAGACTTGCAAAAATGAGGACTTGTTTTTTATGATGACTTACAGGTGCAAACTTCTTATACTACTTCAGAAGATATCAATTTATATGTTAATACTGCACGTGACAGTAAATTATTATTGCTACGGCTGCTTTATTATTAAGGATTCTTTCTCTGTTTCAATATTCCGTTTTCAAATATAAGAATAAGACGTACTTATTGTTCATGTGATTAGAAAAACTGCGTTTCACTCCAAATATCCCTTTTTTCTCTCTTAATGGATGGTTTATTTATTTATTTATTTATTTATTTATTGGTTTTTATTTATTTATTTATTTATAGTTTATTTATTTATGGTTGTAAATAACTGCTGGATTTGGGAGGTGGCAGAGAGATTTAAAATGAAAATATGTAGAAAAATATAGTACATATGTACTTTTTATGGGCAGACATTTTTATTTGCATATGAATACAAAACTTTTTGCAGAACAAACATTCAAATGATACCTTTCACCATCGAAAGAAAATATTAACCAATAAATAATGTTTCTTTTAATTTTACGTAACAGGAAATAGAACAAAACATACATTTAGAGACTAAATGAATAGATTAAAATACATGTTCAAAACATGAACACTTAAGACTAAGATTCCACTACACGATATTGTTGTGAAACCCACCTTATAGTGGTAAAACATGGATAAAACAAAGGCAAAAAATAATTGATTTCCTGTGCCAATTTTGAAAATAACAATTACATTACGTAAAGATCAAAATGAAAACATTTAAAAAATCAAAACAAAAAAGTTTCACTAATCAGTCAAGAGAAAACTCACTACAACACACCGCTTTCGGCAATACGAACAAGGTTTTTGCCGTGCAAAATGGCGCCTTGGGTGGCCTCACCGCCAAGGCGACAGTCATCCATCTAGGAGTTTATGTATACATCATTGGTGTAGTGACGGTTGAGATTATATTCTTTGTGAAACAGAGACTACAAGCAAACACTCTAGACACTGAGGTTTATTGTCCTTATTATTTACAAGAAGATATTCGGTTTACGATTTGTCCTGAAACACAGTTTTCTTCAGACACTTCCAGTTTTGACTTGTTGTGAAATAAACTGACTCACCTCTAAACCAAACACAGCAATAAAGCACTGACAGTTTGACAGGACGTGTTACTTGACTGGAGGAAGATGAGCAGTGTGAGCTGCGCAGGCACATCGCCGACTAAAGATAAGATGATGTGTTCTAAGATTTATACATTGCTTGGTCTCGTAAAGAGATTTCATTAGTCTTGCAGTCTCAAGTTTTGGATCTGTGTCTAAAATAAGGTAAACTTGGGCAGCAGTTTTGGAGTGACTCATGGTTTAGGAGCCAGCACGCAAAATGTTAAATAGTGAGACTAAGAGTCATGATTATAAGCCAAAGAATGTTTAGCCAATTTCGCAATTCCTTGAAATTCAATTGATTGATTAATTAATTGATTGTTAGTGATTCCAGGCGCGTCAACTGCTGAAGTCATTCGTCCCGTAACTGTAGTGCATGTTTTTCATCGGGAGGTGGCGGTGATCCTCCCCCGCTTGATGGCGAGATCAGGTGCTGATCTATCGTCGACTAGCGGGGTTTTCCCCAACTCCCGACCAGTCTCCCGGCATGTGTTAAAGTGTAGTGCATGTTAGTGTGTGTATGTAATGGGTGAGCATAGGACAAGGAAGAGCAGGAAAGATCGTACGCGGTCCGGTGCCCGTTTGTTAAGGTAAGCTCCAGCATTCGCCTGGTGTTGATCAAAGAAACCACGGAAAACTACCGATCAGAGCAACCGACCGCTAGAATTCTCCTCCAGACAGCGACTGAACTCGACGTAGCGGACAAGCTAGTGTCGAAAATCCTGTCAGCGTCGGGACTCGAACCTAGGACCTTCCGGTTGACCGGAATCAATGCCAGAGTCAATGCAGTGACATCAGTTGAAACTCAAGAAGGAAGGAAGTCGCGGGAAAACGTTTTAGAAATGCTGTTACATATGTGCAACAGCACACTCAACAATTGAGAGGGCCAATGTTTCGACAAGTGGATGCATTTTTAAAATAACCCTATATTGTGTGATGTCCCTCCTGCACGAGTGCTAGTTTCAAGCGTAATTCACGCAGGAGATCTTTCACGTTAATTGATCTGAGTGGTCGGGAAGAAGTGTGAGGGGAAAATGATTACAATTAATGCTCATTGCTGTGTAGATTTAATTCGTACTCAAACCGTCACCATACATTATCTAGAGGGGGGTGAGTGAAGGGGAGAGAGAGAGAGAGGGAAGATTGAGGAAGAAGGGAAGTCGATAAGCGTTCGTGATGATGTCAGCCGCTTACCGGAGCACCAATCTCTCCCAGCAGCGGTGTTGCGGCTCCCTGGTTCATGCTGTAGCGTAGTGATGCGTCATAGCGACTGTCGGCGTAGCGAAGGCTCGTGGCGGCACAGATGTTCCGTGGCGGCGAAGATGTCTCGGGAACTGCCCCTTGTCGCTCCGTGCGTCCCGTATACACGTCTGTGGTTTTCGTGTTTTTCATAGTACTCTAGGGAAAGTCATGTAAGTAGTTGTAAACTTGATTTCCCTAGAGCTATTTTCCTTCTCAATGCGGATGTGTTTCCCGCTATGGTGGACTAGGGCCATGTGGTGAAAGTTGAAATTAGACTTTTGTGCTTTCTTTGATTTATTTTAATATTGCTCATCACAATTTTCCATAATATTACTAATATGAAGCGTTTCTGTTATTGAGCTCAGACTGAAGAAAGGTTGAAACAAATTCCTAAAGAAGAGGGAGATTCATAATAACAAGTCGATGAACAATATACTTAGGAGAGGGGGGAGTTAAGTCACATTAAGTTGCACGAATGGAACACGACAAACCGTCGAAGACGATTTCGCTCAGCAATGCGTTGTGGGCGTTTCCTCTCTGGGCGGGCGAGGTTACCTCCTCGGGGGGGGGGGAGGGGAGAGCGACATCCGCATTGGGCGCCTGGCCGTT
Organism: Acheta domesticus; assembly: GCA_031308135.1. NCBI lineage: Eukaryota > Metazoa > Arthropoda > Insecta > Orthoptera > Gryllidae > Acheta > Acheta domesticus. The sequence goes on from JAHLJT010000631.1 coordinate 221,539,857, forward strand.
TGGAACCTCACTTCAATATAACGCTGGCTAGAGGATTAGAAAGGAAAGCCATAACCCTTAAGGAGCTACGAAATGGGCCCCTAAATGGCACTTCCAACCTTGAACCTTCCGTTTACAGACTGCGTCGGAGGAGAGGCTTCACTCCCTCGGGGGGAGAATTCTCTCGGGCATTCGGTTGCCAACCAGACGCCACATTCACTCACACGCACAATTACAAACACCCACACACGACCCCGATTCAGTTGAAACTTTTCTAAAAGACTCTTTTGCCACAAATCAGTAAGTAAATATGCATTTTTCGATTTAGAAGGTAGTTGCGAAAATTTACACTTACAAATATTTTTGTTTAAAATATATTATGTACAGATGGTTCCGGATCATGAGCATTAGTCAAGAAGGCTATTTATAAAATTTCTTGTAGATGCATGAGCAGGAGCGAGCGCAATTACGACGTGAAGAAAGACAATTTTTGGTAGAAGGGACAATCAAAAATGATTTTCCTTGGAGAATAAAACAGTTCGGGCAACCGTTTGAAAAGTGTATTGATAATATAAAAGATTTTGACAAAGAGTGGCGTACATTTAATATTTGTTGTTGAAATACATTTTTCAGAAATATTCACTTTGCTGATACTTTTTGAAATAACCTCGTAGTCATAAGCGTGAGTACAGGAGTCCCATGGCCCCGCTGACAATTTCGAGAGGGCCTCGTAGCCCTACGTAATATAACATTTTGTTTCCAGAAATGTGTTCTATTTCTGATTTTCTCCTATTTAAAGCTGATACTTCGGGGAAATTGATACCCGAAATTTCAGAAAGAAGCTTTCCAAACCAAATGGCAACCTTGGTATGGATTCAACATTAAATCAATTATATTAGCTAATTGTTGCATTAAATGAATAATTTCATTATCCTTGTAGGCTTATATTTATTTACTTTTTTTAGAAAAGTATGTCACTTGTAAATAAAAAAGTTCAATTGAAAAGTGCCCCAGTGATGGAGTATGGCCCCTTCCTGTTTCCCGTGCTACGCACGCGTATGTTCATTGCGTTCATTCATTTTCCATTGGTACAATTGCACGTTCTGCGGTTTACGATTTTTATGCGTGATGGCACTCGGAGTGCGCGACTCATACCAATGTACACGTGATGAACTTTTATGAAGGATGCGATTGGAGCCTGTACGTGACCAGTTGCAGTTAAATTACACGACGTCAAAGCCTGTCGATGCGTGAACCTAGACACATCAGTCGAGTCACACTTGAAGTTGTCAATTACTAGTAAAATTAAACATTTTGAATCAAATAGATCTTTTGTAACCGTGTTTACAGGGAGAGTAATAATTGCATAATTATCCTACGTACAGATTTAGAGGTTTAACAAAAATTATTGTTTGTTAAAAGAGCTATGCGTCGGTAAGAGAGACATTTTAATTTTTTCTCATTATTGGAATAATTACACACGCACACGCACGCACGCGCGCGCGCGCGCGCACACACACACACATACACACACACACACACATATATATATATACACATATACTATATATATATATATATATATATATATATATATATATATATGGCTCGATTGTTTGATAGAAAACATTAGCCAAATATATTTTCGTTTGAAGACACCATTCTTCTTTGTATTTCGAGAACGCTCTGTCCTCACATTCTCAGCTTCAACGTGTATACTCCTTTCTGGATTTGGAGGGGAAATGTGAGCGGAATCAGGGGAAACTGGCCGTGCTCCTAGGAGCGACGGTGTTTCTAGGCGAGCAAGTAGCGCATGAGGGGGCGGTTTGACATTCCTGGTGTAACCTAATGGAAGAAAAGCACCTGCTGTACAGCCCAAAAGTAGAAATAGCATTGATTGATTGATGCTTCTGGGCGCTTCAAAAGCTAATATCTTTACTCCCTGGAAAGGTTTTTCGTGGAAGGTAGCAATGATCTTCTCCTGCTGGATGGGGAGATCCATCGCCGACCTACATATCGGTAGCGAGGTTTCCCTCAATCAGCCATCTCCCACCATCCGGGACACGTTTTAAGCTCCCATCTGGTCACCCGGCTTGC
>JAHLJT010000631.1:221549432-221574432 GCA_031308135.1 Acheta domesticus
ACGTTTGTGATTGCGGCGCGCTGCTGCGGCCCGCCAACCGAGGTCGCGCCCTCTTGCGCATGCGCTGGGCGTGGGGCGCCGAGGCGCGGGCGGAAGGGGAAAACAATCGATGCGACGAGGCTGGCTCGGCATGGGCAGTGCCACACCGGGCGATCCAAGTCGCCACAGCGTTGACAGGTGAGGGACATTGGCAAGGACACGTGCTCGACTTGGAATTCAGCGATAGCCACGAAACACGAGGTGAGGCCAGTGCGCGCTCCATTCCTTACGCCTGGTGCTTCACAACTGTCATTTGCGCTGCTCTGCCTCAACTGTTGCGGTGAGCGGAGAAGCGCCTTCACTTGGCGCCCGGTGGCGAAGTGTTTCAGAATAATTTCTGCATTGACCAGTTGTAAAATAATCTGCTTCCGGAAGCATTAGAGGTAAATTTACCTTTCAATAGGGCAGACGGTATACTGACGCTCTCGCGCAATGTTGCGCATTAACAGTGTGTACCAAGAAACAGACCAGAAAGGAATTTCCTAATTTATTTGGAAATGAAAAAAAGTATATAAATCGAGCTTTTGAATATTTGATCAAACGCCCACTCGATAAAAGAGTACGAACACGGAATATTCTGATGTGAAAGATAAGAATATTTCGTCTGTCAGATTTAATTAGGAGTATATTCGATAGGGAACAGTACTACACAATCCAACGTGGTACACAATGAGAAAAAATGTTGTATATTGAAAAAAGAAAATTGTGTATAGTAGTAGCAAAACGATAACCTACATTCTAGGTTGCCTCACTGCAAAATTAAATGCTTCCTGCTTTTTCGATAACAAGTACTCGTTCAACGCTTTCGAGTTTTGAATAATGGAAAGTTACAATATTACTGACATATACCTCAATATAATAATTTTAGCTGTAGTGTGAACTACAATTAAGAAGATCACTTAATTATTTATTGAAATTGTTTTAAATGAATGTTTTGGATGTCGTGCTGTAAGAATGTTTTGAAAACTGGTTGAATATTAAACACTGTTTTAAGGAATAGGTGTCAAGAATTTGTGTAACGTACAAGTAGTTAGACATTACTTTATTGTCCTTACTTCGTAATAAAACAAAATATTGTAATCATAGGCCGGAAAAGGGAGAATGTTCGACGTAAAATCTATTACCGGGCCTGATTACCATAAGCTGGATAAATCCTGTTCCTGCACTCAATAAATTATTTCCTCTAAAACATTATGAAGTTACAATACATGTTTGTGGGTCCGAGATATTGAAGAATCGTTTGACCGCAAAACATTACAGTCGGTCTGCTTGTCTATCTTCCTGTCCGTCTGTCGGTGTCTGTGTCTGTCCGTCCGTCTGTCCGTGCGCCTATCCGTCCGTCTGTCTGTCTGTCTGTCTGTCTGTCTGTCTGTCTGTCTGTCTGTCTGTCTGTCTGTCTGTCTGTCTGTCTGTCTGTCTGTCTGTCTGTCTGTCTGTCTGTCCTGTCTGTCTGTCTGTCTGTCTGTCTGTCTGTCTGTCTGTCTGTCTGTCTGTCTGTCTGTCTGTCTGTCTGTCTGTCTGTCTGTCTGTCTGTCTGTCTGTCTGTCTGTCTGTCTGTCTGTCTGTCTGTCTGTCTGTCTGTCTGTCTGTCTGTCTGTCTGTCTGTCTGTCTGTCTGTCTGTCTGTCTGTCTGTCTGTCTGTCTGTCTGTCTGTCTGTCCGTCTGTCTGTCTGTCCGTCTGTCTGTCCGTCTGTACGTCCGCTTGTCTGTGCGCTTGTCACTCGCGACGTGCGCGTGTCACCATACAACTCTTGCAGTGATAGGGCGTCAATAAACACTTGTCTTCATCGCGAAAATTCAGAGTTAACCTTGAAATTAGGACCTATGCCCTCTTCATAAGTGTATTTAACTCTATTCTATAAAGAAATGAAAAGAAGAAAAATGGAACCGTTTTTGAGAAAGCGTGCCGCTCGTTCCAGTCAACCCATTCTCCAGTAGCCGTCTCAAGAGGCTGCTATTGTCCCGGGCGGCACTCCTTGCTTTTTGTACCCCGCTCCGCGTGGGCCGTGAATCTGTCCCAGCGGTAACGTCGATCGCTCAGGCCGTTCAGCTGGCCCGTATCCGATTCATATATATATATATATATATATATATATATATATATATATATATATATATATATATATATATACACATATATGTAACCGATCAACCCGAATATGGGATGAATCGATAAATTAACTAGTGTAGAGTCCGCTTGTGAGATTTGCTGCGCATTCGTACCGCCGCCGCCGGGGCTGCCGCCTGCTTATCAGGGATGTGAGAGGAGCAACAGGAGGGGTGTCATGCCCTTCCTGGTCGGGTGACACGCGCGGAGGGGGAGGGACAGACAGGCGAACAGAGATGGAGTATTGTGTGAGCGGCGAGGGTGAGAGATCGGGAACGAGCAACGAGGTGGCAACCTCTGGTGGTTATGATTACTGGAGTAGGCATGGTGAACTGCGCGTCCGTGCCGATGTTTTTTGGGACGAAGGAACTAGTCGTTGTGACGAGAATCTCGGATATGCTGACGCGTATGCAAATTGCAGGAGGCCGCCGCCAATCCTGTTTGCTGCAAGCTTTGCATTTGGTGAGGTTATTTTGCCAACGAACTGAAGTCTGTATCGTATGTTGTATATTGTGTCCTTTCCACATGAATTGCTCGATTGTGTAAAACTTCGAATGTACTGTTTCGCAAGTGGTGTGTATGAAGCGTAATAAGACTAGTGGCGTAAATCTGTCGTGTTGTTGTATGGGGGCATGAGGGAAATAATCTTTAGCAACTGTAGTAGCCGAGCATTTCATACTGGAACGGAGAATTTTGAAGCAATTGCTTATAGAATGCAGACTGCTGTAAGGCATGTGTTCACGCAGTTCACCGTCAGAGATAATTTTACGGACCATTAACATTATTGCTGAATGACTGATATATTCTTCCACTGCTATTTTTTAATAGTAACTTAATACTAGAAGTTATGCATCTTCCTGAGGGGAGAACATCACCGATTTTGTGAAGAATCTTAATAGAATGCACGTGCAGTTACTGTTCTTAAAGGGAACATTTTGGGATGTTCATGGGACATCCAAGTCAAGTTAGAAAGCAATGAGAGTTGTTCATAAATGATTAAAATGTTATAAATTTACATTTGTTATAAACTTGTATCTACCATGAATTATTGAATTTTGAGATAATAATGTGGAATCCAACTCAAGTTAGAAAGCAATGAGAGCTATTCATAAATAATAAATAGTGTTATACATTTCTACTTGTTATAAAATCGTATCTGCCAAGAACTGTGGAGAACATCTTAGGATGATAGTGTTACATCCTAATCACGTTAGAAATCAATCAGAGCCATTCATAAATAATTAAAGTGTTACAAAATTATATTAGCTATGAACTGTTGAAAAATTTATGTGTACTTAAATCGAAATCAATATTTGATGTAGGCTCCTCATCGTAACTGTTTATTTTGGCATACAGCTTTTTCGGCCGCATTGCGGCCATCTTCAGTGCTACAAAATAATGATAATAATAATAATAATAATAATAATAATAATATATCTAAATTACAAAATAATTTAAAAATTTTAAAGAATTAAAAACTTTTTACAGAATATTGTCAAGAATTTGATTTTAAAGAGATGTAAAATGTGAAATGGACATATAAATTTTTTAAAAAATGACAAATGAAAATTAAATAAAATAAATGGAATCTATTACAAATAATATTATGAACCAAACTGGAGTGAAATAAAACTGGAAAAGTATAATATAAAATGTGTAGATGGAAACATAATTTTGAATAACAAATGTACATTTTGAAGAGAGGTGAAAATAGAAAATGAATAAATATGTAACTACCTCTCCTCTTCACCTCTCTTCACCTCTTCACCTCTCTCACCTCTTCCCCTCTCTTCAAAATGTACATTTGTTATTCAAAATTATGTTTCCATCTACACATTTTATATTATACTTTTCCAGTTTTATTTCACTCCAGTTTGCTTCATAATATTATTTGTAATAGATTCCATTTATTTTATTTAATTTTCATTTGTCATTTTTTTAAAAATTTATATGTCCATTTCACATTTTACATCTCTTTAAAATCAAATTCTTGACAATATTCTGTAAAAAGTTTTTAATTCTTTAAAATTTTAAAATTATTTTGTAATTTAGATATATTATTATTATTATTATCATTATTTTGTAGCACTGAAGATGGCCGCAATGCGGCCGAAAAAGCTTTATGCCAAAATAAACAGTTACGATGAGGAGCCTACATCAAATATTGATTTCGATGATAGCATCGTAAATGCCACACCATTTCCTACTACTACTAGTGTACTTAAATGTCTCAAAATAGATGTTGGAACAAACGGTAATTTTCTATAGCTTTTCAAGACACTTCTTTGAATATTATGTGTTTTCAAAAACTATATTTATTCATTTTAATTGAATACAACATACTATTTTGTTATTTCAGAGAAATTACGTGCCAGAAATTATATATGAATGTCAGTGCAGTGTATGTGGAGGGACAGTTAACTACAATTTTCGTAAACAGAAAGCACTACGACACTCTGTGATACGTCATGTGCCTTTATCTTGGAAGAGACGTTATGGGCACTCCTCATTCCCATCAGGGATTCCATTCATCCAATGTGTTTAATTTTTTAAATTTATTTAGCCACAGAAGACATTGCTCTGATTCTAAAAGTGGGCCAATTATGAAATTAATTCATGTTGATTTTTCAGGTGGTTTTCCCTTCTGATGTTTTTTTTAAATATTGTTAAGGGTGTTTTTCTTTGTTTTCTGTCATTCTGTCATTTGTCATGTCATGTTATTGTCATTCTGTGATTTTTTTGTGTATTGCTTTCAACGCTTATCCAATTATGTTCTGTGGCCAAAAGAGCTACGATCCCACGAAAATTCCCCCACAACCGAGGAGACGCAAAATTTATTTTTTAGTACTTAATATTTCAGTTTTTCAGTATTTGTTAGTAATTCAAATAGTTAAAATTTCTGAGAAGTGTTAGGAATAGTATGTGTGTCATTTCTTGTGTAATATATTCACTATTTTATTCGTAAATCTTGCTTTTCATGAATAATTCTCATTCCAGAACTCGTCTGTCTTCCCGCACATAGGTGACAAGTAAAAAAAGAAAAGATGGTAAGTGAACATTTATCCAAGGGAAGCTATGAAGAAAATTATGTGGGCATTTAAAACACCCACATGGTTTTAAAACAAAATATTGAAAAAACTAGTGGTGCTACAAAAGCATATTCTTTCTTGCGTTTATAATTGCTCCGCTATATTATACTACTACATAAACCTACAAGAGTGTTTTAAACTAGCAAATTTTTTTTTTCTGTTCTGAGATCAGAACTCAGATCTTCAGAGTTAACTCGCTGACACTCATACCACTACATCACATAAGCATCACATAAGCATCACGTAAGGGGTCGAACACTGACCGGCGCATAGAAATGAAAATGCTCTCTTCATATAAAAGTAACCATCGAATATCAAAATATCCGTCTGAAACTCCCAAAGCCTTGAGTTCGTTCACGACGATCGGGAAATATCAATATTGGAGAAAATCGGCTGAACGGTTTAGGCGCTAGCGCTGACTAGAGACGGACAGACAGACATTTTGAAGTCAGTTGATTTTTCAGTAACAAGGACCCTCAAAACATGGATTCTGTCTACACCACGAAGTAATTTTCTATATATGGGAATAGGATTTATCCACTTTTTCGTTACCAGGGCGCGATAATAAGAGTTTTTCTATCGAAAACCTCTTTGATATTCCTCGAAATTAACGCAATTATTTAAAGAACATTTTCTTAAAAACTGGTCTTATGTTTTTCTTTAAATTATTTGCAGGTATTGAAAAAGGGTCTCTTAAAAGAATGGTGTAGGTCTCTATTTCTTTGATATCTGAATTTTCGAAAATTGCTTGTTGAAAATATTGGGTTGTGACAATTACATTTTTAAGCTTTGGCCCTAGTTCATAACTCTCAGTGTTTCTACAGCATAGAGGTAAAGCTCACGGTGACGAAAGACCTGAGATGGAATCACGGCACGGAAATTAAATTTGCTAGTTGAAAACCCTTTTGCAGGTGTTAATAGTAGTATAAAATAGCGGAGCAGTTAGAAATAAAGCGAGAAAGTATTATTGTTGGAGCTCCATTAGTTATCTATAGTTTCTTTCTTTTCGTGAGCATTTTTATTCCTTCTCCTTCTGTTTTCCAAAATCACTGTTGACCTTCTTAGCCTATGATCTGTTTCAAAATTTGTTGCTCTCTACTTCTAAGTTTCTTATCCTTATACAGGATGAGTCACGTAACTTTAGCACCTCCTGTAACTTTTGAACGGTTGAAGATATAGCAATGCAGTTTTCACGGAAGTGAATGAGGGAATGGGGCTAATTGATATGTGTATTAATTTCTCTTTTATCACTTGTATTTTATGAGATATTTGAGGTAACTTTGTTTTTTCAAATGGAACTATACATATTTTTCAGTCTATCATGACAAGCGTAAAAAGACAAATCCAAAGATATAAATATTGTCATATGTTAGATAAGCATTTTTTTGAGTAATTGTGATTTTTTTGCGACTAGTGTTTAACGGATATTTTCATTGTAACTGTCAGCCCCACAAGGTGGGGACCACCAAACGCGGGGGTCGGGAAAGGGAAGGGATTTTAGTACTTGAGGATACGAAAAATATTCACAAAACTGTTGCATTTTTTCCTGAACTCTCCTTTCCATCCTGATTCATTTTCAGATATTTTGTGTTTCTTAGGGATTGAAAATACGGATTTGTCTTAAGTAGTATTTATTGAAATAAGATTATTTCTATCCCTAAGTTATGATTATATTCTTATTAACATTGAAATTGTTTGCTCAAAATACGCAATATTTTTTGTAGTTTTAATTATTTATTCTTATTGTGTTTTGTTTCAAGATCCCATTAATACGTATCTTATGAAACCCCATTAAATGGAGATGAAGTTATAAACAATTTTATTACGATACAAACTTATGACATCCTTATTTTCCATCCTTTGATTCCTTCAATCAAAGAAAGTCGAAAATCTGGAAATGCGGAAGGATGGAAAGCACAGTTCAGGAAAAAATTGCAATGATTTTGTGAATATTTGGAATATGTTTCGTATCTTCAAATCTCCCTTCCTTTGCCCGGGCGCGCGTTGCTGGTGGAGCGCTGCGTAACCTTGTGTGGTGGACTATTCAAAATGTCCGTTAAACCCCAGTCGCAAAAATAAAAATTAATCAAAAAAATGCTTATCCAACACATGACAATATGTACATCACTGGATTTGTCTTTTTACGCTCGTCGTGGTGGACTGAAAAATATGTATAGTTCCATTTGAATAAACAAAGTTACCTAAAAAATCTCGTAAAATACAAGTGATAAAATAGAAATTAATGCACGTATCTATTAGCCCCTTCCCTTCATGCACTTCCGTGAAAACTGCATTGCAATGACTTTAACCGTTCAAAAGTTACAGGAGGTGCTAAAGTTACGTGATTCACCCTGTATATTGTCAGTTAGAATGAAGTCTATTTCGTAACGTGTTCTTCCGTCGGGTGTACGCCATGTCGTTTATTTGCCAAGTTCTTTTTATTTTCTCGCTACTGCTTACGTAGTATAGAGTAAATATTGTTATGCTGAGGGAAAAAACTCCGAATTTTGGCCAGAAAAACCGCTCTTACTGTCGGGCACGAAAAAGTGGATAAACCTTCTCCCTATAGATGCAACAGCCACTCTATTTTTGAAGCAAAAAACACCGTCTTGGCTGGGCCTTAGGGTGTGGTGCACCAATCACCTGACTCCCCTAACCTTGAGTGCAGATTATTGTTTAAAAAAAAGAAAGATTGGCAACCAGTTTTGTCTCAGCCAGAATTTATAGTATCACACATTCTAATTCGTACACTCAGATTTAGCAACAAAAAGTTATCATTCCTTTTAAAATATTTTAAAATAATGTCTTTGTTGAAAATGTGCACAAATTGCATTTGTAGTGAATATGTGATGTGTCCTTATCCAAAATGGATATTCCCCGGTCTATCTGACTCCATTCCAGGCGTTGCGATTTTGAAAAACTTCCTTGAAAATTAGGCCCCACATTTTTCTTTAAATTTCCTGTAAAAATAGACTAAAATATTTTATAAATGTAGCACAGGTTCGATTTTCACACTTAACTCTAAATTTTCGAAAATTGCAAAATTTTGAATTTTGTCGGCGTCTTCCTAGAACTACAAAATTGAAAGTAGAGATTTTTCTTTCAAACAAAATGTGTAGTTTACAATTAGTTATTTCATTAAGGTCATATACACTTTGTAAAAATTCATTAGTTTTCGCGCAATATTTGCAATTTTTAAAAAATTACAAAACCAATATTTTCTCAAAAACTTTTGGTAGGGATAGTTCGAAATGTACCCTATAAGATGACATGCACCCAATTTTTCTCTATTTTTTTTTCAAAAATTACAAAAATGTAATTTCTTGACTAGCCTATCACGTCATTAATATTTACATTATCGGCGATTTATTCACATTACTGTATTTAGGATGTTCCTTAAATGATGTCGAATAAAGTTTCTTGCAAACTCAATAGTTTTCTGTGAAAACGAGCTCAAAAGTTCGCATTTTCAGAAACGCTCAAATACCATTTTATAAAAAATTATTCCAATTTTTAAACTCCACGCGCCAAGAAATTAAAACCTAAGTATAGAAATAGTGCTTGCCTACTAACTCTTAATTAATATGTAAGAAGTTGATTTCTTACTTAAATATATTAAATATTATTTTGGTCTGAAATGCATAACTTCACAAGTGATCTCATTGCCAATGGCGCATGAGAATTAAACCTGCGCGATTGCATAATTTGCTTTCAAAAAGTTTCCTGTCATTAATCTTTTGAAGTATTGTAACATTGGTTTCGATAACATAGATTCTAGAGCACATTAAAGATTGTTGTTCAACATCCCTAAACACGAGAATCACGCTACGCCACTGGTGAACACCACTAACCCCTAAAACATACGAATGATTTTTACTTTCCCGTATACGTACGTATACACGGAGTGATATACGTAGTATAGGGAAAGTTATGTAATGCTGCGCGAAAAAATGGCCAATTTTCGGCGGAAAAAAATTCATTGCCGGGCCGTGAAAACGAATAAGTGGATAAAACCAGTTGCTAAATTAAGAAAAAAAATCCCCTAACACGTGGTGTGGTCAAAATCCATGATTTGTTGCTTCTTCATACTTAAAAATCGATTGACGGCATTCCGTCCGTCTGTCCGTCCGTCTATGGTCAACGCTAGCGCCTAAACCGTTCGGTCGATTTTCTTCAAAATTGATATTCCCCAGTCGATCTGATTCTAGTCGAAGCTTTGTGATTTTGAAAAAGATTCTTTAAAATTTGGGGGTACTTTATATGAAGCACCCCGGGGATTTTCAACATTTTCTCAAAAACGGATCCAAATTTTTTCTTTAAATTTCTTGTACGAATAGAGGGAAATACACTTTTTAACATGGCATAGGTCCGATTTTCACGTACAGCTCTGAATTTTCGAAAATTGTGAAAGTTTGAATTTTTTCGGCGTCTTTCTCCAACTACAAAATTGAAGATAGAGATTTTTTCTTCAAATAAAATTTGTTCTGCATATTGAGTTCTTTAATAAAGGTCATGTAAATGTTTTTCACAATTTTGGTAGTTTTCGTGCAATATTGCGTGCAATATGTGCAATTTTAAAAAATTACAAAAACAAAATTTTCTCAAAAACGGCTCCAAATTTTTTCTTTAAACTTTTGGTAGGGATAGTGGTAAATGTACTCTATCAATGACATAAAAGCCATTTTGGTGTATCGGTTGGTTTTTTCAAAAATTACCAAAATGTAAATGTTTTTTACTTGTCTCTCACGTCGTTAATATTTACATTATCGGCGATTTTTTTACATTATTATATTTACGAGTATATATGCTTTAAATAATGTCAAGTAAAGTTTCTCGAAAACACTACCGTTTTCTGTGAAAAGTAACTCAAATTTCGGCATTTTCAGAAATGCTCAAACGTCATTTTCTCGTATATGGCTGCAATTTTTTTCTTGAAACTTTTGTAACGGATAGTGCTAATTACACTGATTAGTATAGCGTGAAGTTTATTTTGAGTTTTTTTTGTTTTTTTTCAAAAATTATATAAATGTAAATTTTTTGAAAGATCTCTCACATCTTTAATATGCACATTATCCGCAATTTGTAAAGATGATTATATTTGTGAGTGTAAGTGCTTCAAATAACTTCAAATAAAGTATTTTGAAAACTCAAAAATTTTCTGTGAAAATGAGCTTCAAATTTCGCATTTTTAGTAGTGCTAAAATGCCATTTTCTCTTAAACGGCACATAATTTTTAAAAGAAAATTGCCATTTACGGCTAGGTTTTTGTGTTCTTTAATATTCTAAAATTAATGTTTCTGTTCTACCAATAGGAAACCGAAAAATTAAGAAAATGACAAAAAAATGTACTTTTGGCGATGATAGATGGTAGCTGGCAAGAAAGAGTATGTGGCAATTCCGAATAGCTAGCGAAGACCTAGGAAAATAGAAAACTAATACGGGAAAGTCTGTGCCATTCTGTAGCACCACTAGTTTCAAAATGGATATTCCCAGGTCGATCTGGCTCCACTCGAGACGCTGCGATTTTAAAAAACTTTCTTTAAAATTTGGGGGTTTTACATGAAGCTCTAAGGACATTTTCCAAAGTTTCTCAAAAATAGCTCCAAAATATTTCTTCACAAATTTTGAAAGAACTGAATAAAATACACTTATAAAGATGGCGCAGGCCCGTTTTTTACTGTCAACTCAGAATTTTCGAAAATTTAATGGTTTGATGTTTTTTCGGCGTCTTCCTACAATTACAAAATTGAAATTCGAGATCTTTTCTGTAAGTAAAATTTGTTCTCTATATTTCTTTCAGTAAGGTCCTGTATATTTTTTGAAAATTATAATACTTTTTGGGCAATATTGTGTGGAAAAATGTGCATTATTAAAAAACAAGATTTTCTCGGGAACGGTCTCAGATTTTTACTTCCCTTATACATACGTAAAGACGGGGTAGTATCCGTAATATTGAGAAAGTTATGTAATGCTGCGCGAAAATATGGTGAATTTTCAGCAGAAAAATTCATTGATGGGCCCTGGTAACAAAAAACTGGATAAAACCAGTTGCTAAATTAAGAAAGAAAATCCCCTAATACATAGCGTGGCCAGAATTCCTGTTTTGTAAGTCCTTGGTACCGAAAAAACCAATTGAAAGCAAAACGTCCGTCCGTCCGTCGGTCCGTCAGTCCGTCTGTGAACACTATTAGCGGCTAAACCATACATACGATTTTTTTCAAATTGAAGAAACCCCTATCGATCTGGCTCGACTCAAAGCTTGGAGATTTTGAAAAAGATTCCTTAAAATTTGGGGGTACTTTACATGAAGCTCCCCGGACATTTTAAAAATTTTCTCAAAAACAGCTCCAAATTTTTTCTTGACATTTTTTGTGAAAATAGAGTAAAATACAATAATAAAGGTGGCACATGCCTCATTTTCACGCTTAACTCTGAATTTTTGAAAATTGCAAAAGTTTGAAAATTTTTCGGCGTCTTCCTAGAGCAACAAAATTGAAGACAGAGATTTTTCCTTCAAATAAAATGGTGTTGTACGAAGTGAGTTCTTTCATGGTCATGTACATTTTTTGAAAATTTTAGTAGATTTTGCGCAATATTGCACGCAATATTTGAAATTTTTAAAAATTACAAAAAACAGATTTTCTTAAAAACGGTACCACATTTTTTCTTCAAACGTTTTGTAGGGATAGTGCTAAATGTGCTCTATGAGATGACGCCATATTGCTATAATCTTTTGTTTTTTAAAAATTACAAAAATGTAATTTTTTTGAAAGTTCTCTCATACGGTTAAAATGCACATTTCCAGCAATTTGTAAACACTATTGAATTTGTGAGTGTAAGTGCTTCAAATGACTTCAAATGAAGTTTTTCGAAAACTCAAAAGTTTTCTGTAAAAAAGAGCTTCAAATTTCGCATTTATAGTAGCGCTTAAATGCCATTTTCTTGACAACGGCTCGACATGTTTCAATGATAATTTTCCAAATTTCATTCCGGCTTTCAAATTCTTAAATGCCATTGAGGACAAGGTTTAATAGCTTTTTTAATATTCTTAAAATAATATTTTTGTTCTACTATTAGAAAACCGAAAAATTAATAAAATGTCAAGAAAATGTAGTTTGGGCGGCGATAGATAGCAGTTGTCGAGAGTATTGGCAAGTCCAAATAGATAGCCGAGACCAAACGAAACAGAAAACTAATACAGGAAAATCTGTGCCATTCTGTGCACCAATAGTTTCTTTAAACTTTGAGTAGACATAGTGCTAAATGTACTCTGTAAGAGGCGCAACAAAACAACATGCGATGCAAGATATACCCGCCACATTGCTCTATTTTTTCCAAAATTACAAAAATTTTTTTTGACTTGTCTCTCAGGACGTTCAAATTTACATTAGAGGCAATTTTTTAACATTTATGCATTTACGAGTAGGTGTGCTTTAAATGATGTCTCATAAATTTTCATGCAATTTTAATTTTTCTTTGAATATGAGCTCAAAATTCGGCGTTTTCAGAAACGCTCGTACGCCATTTCCTAAAAAAAATGACTCCAAACTTTTTCTTCAAACTTTTCCAATGGATAGTGCTAATTGCACTGTTTAATATGACATAGTTATTTTTGGGTTTTTCTTTAAAAAAAAATACACAAATGTTACTTGTTTGAAATCTCTCACGCCGTTAATATGCACATTTCAAGCATATTTAAAACCTACTGCATTTGTGAGTGTAAGGGTTTCAAATTACTTAATGAAATTTTTCGAAAACTCAAAAATGTTCTGTAAAAAGATTTTGCATTTACAGTAACGCATAAACGCCATTTTCTTAAAAACTGCTTTAATATTTTAGATGAAAATTGCCATTTAGGAGAAGGTTTTGCTCTTCTTTAATGTTTTTAAAGTAATATTTCGGTTCCAGTGTTAGGAAACCGAAAAATTGTGAAAATTTCAGAAATATATACTTTAGGCGGCGAGAAATCGCTACCTCAGACCAATGAAAATAGGAAACTAATAGGAGAAAGTCTGTGTCATTTTGTATCACTACTAGTTTTTGTGTTGTCTATGTTGTCGTCACCGTTTATTAATTTTGCCACAGTTATTATTTATTTCATTCCTTTTAATTTCTTCCACATAGTTTTTTTAATTGTCTGTTGATATAAAAACCCACACCCTTTTGTCCTTTTGTTTCTCCATTATAACTGAGAATGTCTTCTCTTGATAATTGAATTATAGTATTTCCTTCTCTTCTTGCTTCCAAGTGTTCTAAAATGTCTACATGAACGTATTTGAGCGAATTTATTTATGATTTTCTGTAGTTCGAGAAGTCTTTCTTCTGTTCTCAGTCCTCACAATTTGGGTAGCAACTTTCAATTGTGTTATTTGTGAGGAGTTTGCTGGAATATTATTCCAAGGGGTTGTTTCAATGTCTTGTACAATGTTCATTTTCTTGATTTATTTGGTTTCTATTTTTTTACATTTTGTTGCATGTTTCTTGACGTATTTACCATAATTTGTTTTTATGCTTTGGCTTGAGTATAGGAAATTATTATCATTTGTTTTTTTTTTCATGTATATGATCATTTTCCCCAACTCTTTCTTCTAGTTTGTTCCTTTTAATCCATTTCCCGAACACTACCTCACGTCTTTCAATTGATCAATAAGAAAGTTACGGAAACAATAAAATGCATCTGATAATGAAAAATAGTATTGAAAATTAGTGAAATAGTGAAGTACAGCCACAGCACATCAGTCACTTAAGCAAACTACCATTTTTTGGTTAATTAATAAATTTCTGGTATTTGTTCACAGAATTTGAATTGAGAGTAACCATTTAGACCTTAGTATTAAAATTGAATATTTGAATATTTATGGATAATTTCTACGACATAGTCTTCAAAATCGGCAGTGCATTGCACAAGCGGGGCGAGAATCCACAGAAAAGAAGCATATTGATATTTTTCAAGTGGTTTGTCTGAACAAACTTAATATATTTTCATTAGTGAATTTTCGCCATGAGAATTTCACCACGAGAATTTCGCCACGAGAATTTCGCCACGTAAAAGTCTAGAATTAAAGTAGGTAGGAAATATATTTTCTAATGGGATCTGAATCTAAAATAAAAATCATAATCTCGAAAGTCGGTCTGTCACATCGATATATTTGGATGCTGAATTACAAACTCACTCAAGATTCCTTATGTTTTTGAATCAAATACTTACCACCATTTTAATTCGGATTAAAGCTATTGCATTTTCTCTACAGCGGCCTGACATCAGAATTCTGGAAATTCGATCTGATGTCCATCATCGCTACGCTCGCACGGAAGTGTACAGCGTGGTGCTCAACCCGGCCGAAGAGGCGCAGGAGGTCATTTTCAAGACAATGCTGCCAGATGAAGCTTTCGTCTCGAGTTTCGCAATGTGAGTATTTGCGATTAGTTTTTTTGTGAATCAGCGTAAATGTTATATAGTTTTCTACTTTATAAAACAGTAGATACGGTAGCTGAACTCGGCTAGCGACTAGGCCGTGGAGGTTCGTTCACCAAGTTCAAGTCACCTTGGTTCTTATATAGGTTACCTTCTGGGAACCGGTGATTCTAACGGTACTGAGTTTCTGGCCGAAAGTACAAGGCGAAATAATCCTAAGAAATGACTCTCAACACTGAGAACTAGTGGTGCTACAGAATGGTATAGACTTTCCCGTTTTAGTTTTCTATTTCCTTCGGTCTCGCCTAGCTATTCGCACTCGCTCTTGCCAGCTGCCATCTATTGCCGCCCAAAGTACATTTTTTGACATTTTCTTAATTTCTAGGTTTTCTAAGAGTAGAACAGAAATATCCTTTTAAGAACATTAAAGAACAGTAAAACCTCGTCTTAAATGCCAATTTTTATTGAAAAATTTGGAGCAGTATTTAAGGAAATGGCGTTTAAGCGCTACTGTAAATGCGAAATTTGAAGCTCTTTTCCACAGGAATGTTTGAGTTTTCTCAAAATTTTATTAGAAATCATTTGAAGCACTTTAACTCACAAATTCAATATTGGTTACAAATGTATAGAAATATGCGGATTAACGGTGAGAAAATTACATTTGTGTAATTGAATAAACAAAAAAAACAAGAGAATTTAGCAAAATTCATTACACGTCATCTTAAACAGTGCAATGAGCACTATCCGTACGAAAAGTTTCAAGAAAAAATTTGGAGCTATTTATGAGAAAATGGCGATTGAACGTTTCTGAAAATGCAGTATTTTGAGCTAGTCTTCTCAGAAAACGGTTGAGTTTGTGAGAAACTATATGGCATTATGTAAAGCATATGTACTCATGAATATAATAGTGTAACCGCCACTAATGTAAATATTAACGACGCACGGTGGGGTATTTGGCCGATTTAGGCGGCCAAAATTATTTCTACTGTTTAATTGCATCTAAATGCCCCGCCTTTCACATTCGTGGTTGTTTAGGTGATATGAAACCGTTTTTAATAAGAAAGATGTTGTTTTGAACTTTTTATTATTATATAAATGCAACCCCAAGAACAGAGCTCATTTTAGGGATGCCATATTTTTGGCTGCAGTACTAAATACGAAATTTAATATTTTATATTCATCTAATATATTTTATTAACAATAATATGAAAAAACAATAAAATATAGAAAATCATAAATTCAATTAATAGTAAAGAAAAAGCGTAGAAATCTAATGGATTTTAAAATGAAATAATCTTCTACTAGATTTTTTATTGAATTTTTGATAACATTGAGCGATCTAGAGTATTATAATTTAACTAATAACTATGTTGATAATTTAAATTAAAATTTGAGTTTCCACATGAATATAAAATATTACAAAATTGTGATAGAACAGATGATTATAAGAATATGGTTCTTCATCCGAAGATAATTCTTTTCTTCTGAAGTATACTATAACAAGGATATAATTTCCTATTACTGCTTCTAATTATTTCGTATTGCCTCCTCGAAAGATCAGCTTCAACAAAGAAAGCTAGTGCACTGAGTGTCATTAGTGGCATTTTCATCGCTTCCTAAACTATTCTTTCTTTTATTTCCCAGCTCGTTTTGGAGAACATGAGATTTACTTGACTATTTTTGAAGCGTGTCTTTCTCCTACAAAGCCTAATGTTATCCAGTTAACATAAGTCAATACTTCTGACTTTGTAGTTTGTCGTAAACCTTCCGTTCTTCTTCTCTTGCTTCTCTCACTTACATCTTGAAATATTTTCTTTGGTCTACGTGGTCGGTTCACTACTTTAGGTATTTCGAAAGTGTCACTGAGCCAATCACATTTTTTTTAACAAACATATCTTCTTTCTTGTGTACTACGGACTACCTTAATTTCATATGAGATTTAAAATATGAAAATTTATGCTATATTTCCTTTATTTGTTCGTCATAATAATTTTATTGACGTAACAATTTATCTTCTGTAAATTCCAATTTTTCACTAAAATTTTGAAAATATCCGGGGTCTTCATGTAAAGTACCCCCAAATTTTAAAGAATGTTTTTCAAAATCTTAAAGCTTCGACTCGAGCAAGATGGACAGGGGTTTTATCAACTTGAAAAAAATCCTGCGCATGGTTTAGGCGCTAGTGTTGTTCACATACACCGGACAGACTGACCGACTCAAGTTTTGCTAACAATTGGTTTTTCGGTATCAAAGACCCACAAAAAGGCCTTCTGGCTACACTACGTGTTACAGGATTTTTTTCTTAATTTAGCAACGGGATTTGTCCACTTTTTCGTTATCAAGCCCGGCAATGAAATTTTTCTACCAAAAATGCGCCGTTTTTTCGCCCAGCATTACATAACTTTCCCTACACTACGTATGTTACTCCATATATACGTATGTATACGGAAAAGTAAAAAGTGATGTATATGTATATGTGATCGCTCGTGTTCCAGCTTAAATTAGTGGAGGAACAATGTCATTTCAACAAAAGTTGGAAACACCTAGAAGGGTGTGTGTGGGGATGGGAGTGATATTTGCAAACAATCATTTTGCAATCCGCATGGCTCACACTGCAGTCCTGTGCTCGGCCGTGACAGGAATAGCTGTTTAATAGGAGATTGAGATAAATAATTAATTCCACTTTTTAAAGAGAATACAATTTCCTACTTTTGTATTTT
Organism: Acheta domesticus; assembly: GCA_031308135.1. Taxonomy (NCBI): domain Eukaryota; kingdom Metazoa; phylum Arthropoda; class Insecta; order Orthoptera; family Gryllidae; genus Acheta; species Acheta domesticus. The sequence goes on from JAHLJT010000631.1 coordinate 221,566,803, forward strand.
TTTCTAAAGGTAACACTAAGCGACACACATCCCTGAACAGGAGAAAAACTGTAGATAGGTATGCGGTGATGTGGCCCTGCGGCCACCTGACTAATGGTAGTTGCTCCTTTTCCGATGTTTTTTATTTTCAGTTGTAGCGTTTTTATAAACTTAGTGCAAGTATATACCAGTTTTATAGAAGTAGTTCTTTTAGCGTTATAGTTTTAGGCCATCGGTATCCAACAGGGCTTTCCAACTGATGGCCCGCGTGCCGCATGCGACCTGCCTGTTCTTTTTGTGCTGCCCGCGATTGCTTTGAAAAATAGTATGATACCAACCAAATACATTACAATTGTATCTTATTTTTATTTAATGAAATATTAATTTTCTCGTTGAATGTTCATTAATCATTAAGTATTTTGAAGAAAAGTCGTATCTAATGTGTCATGTCACGCAATCAGGTCGCGCATGACATTTATTATTGGCGCGCGAGCAGCCAGGTAGCGCACTCTGTCGGGGGTCGGCGGCGGCAGCGGGAAGCCGTGGACACGGCCTAATTGAGACGAGCTGTGGGAGCGAGTCTCACCGCCCGGCAGCGGCCCTATAAATGGAGCCAGCCAGCACCCTGAAAGAGTCCTGAGTCGAGTCCAGAAAGAGTCCTGAGTCGAGTCCAGAAAGAGTCCTGAGTCGAGTCCAGAAAGAGTCCTGAGTCGAGTCCAGAAAGAGTCCTGAGTCGAGTCCAGAAAGAGTCCTGAGTCGAGTCCAGAAAGAGTCCTGAGTCGAGTTCAGAAAGAGTCCTGAGTCGAGTTCAGAAAGAGTCCTGAGTCGAGTCCAGAAAGTCCTGAGTCGAGTCCAGAAAGTCCTGAGTCGAGTCCAGAAAGAGTCCTGAGTCGAGTCCAGAAAGAGTCCTGAGTCGAGTCCAGAAAGAGTCCTGAGTCGAGTCCAGAAAGAGTCCTGAGTCGAGTCCAGAAAGAGTCCTGAGTCGAGTCCAGAAAGAGTCCTGAGTCGAGTCCAGAAAGAGTCCTGAGTCGAGTCCAGAAAGAGTCCTGAGTCGAGTCCAGAAAGAGTCCTGAGTCGAGTCCAGAAAGAGTCCTGAGTCGAGTCCAGAAAGAGTCCTGAGTCGAGGGTCCACCGTCGGGAGGCGACGGTCCAAATTCAGCAGTCAGCGGAGAGTGAGAAAGATTGCGGGATCCAGTCCGCCAGCCGACTGCACGTGAGGGCAGCGTGCAGCCCAGGAGCCGGACGTGGAGATGCTGGAGACATGAGATTGCCAAGGACTGGCAACGTGGGGATCTAGTCTGTCGAACTGGCATCTAGAGGGAGGGACGAATCCCATTCATAAAAAAATATTCAAATATGACATACGCTTTTTTGTTCTTTCTTTTAGTTGGATACAACTAACCATTGGACACGTTAACCCACTGTAGACAATAGAAAGTAATATTCTGCAGTGGTTTTCGGAAACTGTGGGATTTGTCTGAAATATTCTGTGTAATCAGAAACTACAACAGAACATATTGCCGAAGCAGATGAAATCTTTTTGTCGTAATAGATGATGAACATGAGGGCACTGGACGATCTCCGCTGCCAACTACTTTCAAAGTCGGCGATGAAACATTAGTTGTCATAAATCCACCTGCACGTGATGGAACTCGCTAACATGGATGTCGCACCTGCCATCAAGTGCAGTTTGAGAGAAAAATATTCCTTCGGATTGAGACTGAACATCTAGCACACTCGGATGATCTTGGCTGTCCGGGTGACGCCGCGTCGAAGGCTGAGTTGCCGACGTTTCGACCATCTTATCGTGGTCTTCCTCAGGGCTGGAATGCTTGAAGACTGGAATGCTGGAATACTTGAAGACCACGATAAGATGGTCGAAACGTCGGCAACTCAGCCTTCGACGCGGCGTCACCCGGACAGCCAAGATCATCCACATGACTCCGGCCGCGGAAGCCTACGACTTCATCTAGCACACTCGTCTCCGACAAAGATAATTCGAAATACATCTTAAGAACTCTTACTTCATTTAATCAAACAACGATCCGAGGCGTGTAGCTGCAGAAAATCTGAACTAAACCGCTCTTCTACATGCATAGTTATGAGCATGAATGTAACAATTATGTAAAGAACTAAGTGAAGTAAAATGTAAAATATGTAAAGAAAATGAAGTCTGATTAAGTTAATATCAATAAACGAGGCTAATATGTTGTTAGAATAAGAAGAAATTCTTTTCATAGTTATATTGCTGCTTTAATATTATATACTGCTGCTTTTATTTACACAGAGTACGTTTTCAGAGAATGCTCAGTCCTTAGTGGACCCACGTCGACCCACATTAGTGTTACTCATTCATACAAACATTTTGAAGTCGGGCATTCATAGAAATTATAATAAAATTGAATTAATTTTAACTTTGAACTATTTTCAAACATAAGCAAGATACGTTTTCAAAAAGGCTTGCTCAGCTTATTTTAAATGCCGATATCAAAATGGGTATTTATAAGAACGTTTCAAAATGACTTGCCCAGCGTGAAACAGATTGTATCAATAAATAAATACTCACACCTGTTAAAACGTGTTAATACTGTATTGCCTGGGTAATTATTTTTCACAATCATCTATTAAACAGCATTGCCTTCCGCATCCACCGTGCCTTGTCAGTGCGCATTTCACGGGTTATGTGTGCATTGCGCGTTGCATAATGATTTTGTTTGTAAATGTCACTGCTTTCACACCCATCTTACTAGAGATGTCTTGCCCCAGAGTATTCTTTTCCTCATTGTAACTCCCCAGTAATAATGTCTAGCAAGTTTTGTTAAAATGGCAATGTTGCCGCGTTGAAGATTACGAATATTCATTATATACACATCCTGGTGGTAGGAAATGGTGTGGTATTTACGATGCTTCTATCATCGAAATCAATATTAGATGTTGGCTCTCCATCGTAACTGTTTATTGTGGCATAAAGCTTTTTCGGCCGCATTGCGGCCATCTTCAGTGCTACAAAAACTTCAGTGCTTCTTTTGTAGCACTGAAGATGGCCGCAATGCGGCCGAAAAAGCTTTATGCCACAATAAACAGTTACGATGGAGAGCCAACATCTAATATTGATTTCGATGATATACACATCCATCAATTATTTTCTTAGATATTATTATTTTTGGCAAAAGCAAAGAAAAAGGTGTATTTCTTTCAGGTAAAATGTACATACCAACTGAACCATTAGAGATGTTTGCAACATAGTATATTAAGTCGAGGACAGTCCTCAAAGCTGCAAAAAGCCAAGCTACTGTGTTCAATTTTCGTCTATCCGCACTTTTAAATACATTTAATCTCAATAATACACCCATGCGTTAAAAAACCCAAATCAATAGTTTTGTTCTTTTCTTTAACATGCACATGTAGAGCCTTAGAGATGAACTGTTTAAAGGAATTTAAAAAAGTAGTTGAGTGTTGAAGGCGCTGATGTGTGCCTTAGCACGGTGGGCGGGCGCGTGTACCCCGCGCGCATCGAGGGCCGCGAGGAGGCGCGAGCGGAGTACCAGCAGGCGGTGCGCGCGGGGCGCACGGCGGCGCACGTGCAGCTGAGCGCGCGCCACGCCAACCTCTTCACGGTGGCGCTCCACGTGGCGGCGCGCGACAAGGCCGCCTTCAACCTCACCTACGAGCAGCTGCTGGCGCGCGAGCAAGGCCGCTACCGCCTGCGCCTCATGCTCGACCCGGGCCAGGTGAGCCCCGCCCTTCACCCCCTCACCCCCCTCAGCCACGCCCACTCAGCCAGGGACTGGTGTCTCTTGCAGGTGGTGCAGCGGCTGCTGGTGGAGGCGCGCGTCCGGGACTCGGCCCCTCTGACGCTGGTGCGGGTGGCCAAGCTCCGGGCAGCGGACAGCGAAGTGGACGCCGCCGCTGAGGGGCCCGACGACCCGCTGGCCACGGTGAGCGAGGCGCGTGGCGAGGGCTGAGCTGGCGCTGTGTGTGTGGTGGGAGATGGTGCCTCTGTTGGTGCAGGTGAAGCGGTTGGCGCCGGGGGAAGCGTTGGTGCGGTGGGAGCCTGACGAGGAGGCCCAGCGCCAGTTGGCGTCGGGCGAAGGGCTTCAGGGGCTGCTCGAGGTAAGTCCAATGCACCGCTTCAGCAAAGGGCAGTTGATAGTCTTCTTATAAAGCACTAATACAAAAATTAAATATTTTACTTTGATGTACGGGAATAAATACTCCTTTAAATGCTGTCTGTTTTCCAGCTGCAATACGATGTCGATCACAGCGCCGCCTCGCAGCTGCTGGTGGCTGACGGAGGATATTTCGTTCATTTCTTCTCCCTTCCCGATGGCGAACTGCCGCCCATGCCGAAACATGCGGTTTTTCTGCTCGATGTCAGTGGATCTATGAACGGTCGCAAGATAGAACAGGTCAGTGGAACAGTACATTTTACCATTGAAGATAATACTCAGAATCTGTGACGTTAAGTCCATGCGGGTATGTCATCTAAAAGTGTATTTCATATTCACGTGTTTGAAAAATGTTTTTCAAAATTTCAGATGTTACACAGTCTATTATTCACCATAATCTTAATGATTTTATGATCTAACCTGATCTTAAATATTCCGTTTGCCCTAGTTCTTATCCATTTCCATCAGTCAGTCAAAACAAGTGTCCACCATGAATGGCTAGGTAATTTGGGTTCATATGTTTTCAACAAGAGATCTTTCTTAAGGGATATGCTTTTACGTGTTTCGAGTTTGATACTGTTTGTTCAAGGATCGTGATTTTTCAGGTGAGGGAGGCGATGGCAGCGATCCTGTCGGAGCTTCGAGAGAGCGACACCTTCACGCTGCTGACGTTCTCTACGGATACTTTCGTGTGGGTGCCTGGGAGAGGATTTCTGCCTGCGGCAGAGAGACTTGGCAACGCTGTGGTGGTCGCCAGCCCAGAGATGGTCACCCAGGCACATGAGGCAGTAAGCCTCCTGAGGGATCAGGCAGGTAGGTGGACAACGAAACTTGGGTTGGGTGGGAGAAGCAAGAGAGCGTCAGATATTTTTAAAGCAGAAGTTTGTAACGAAGAGAGGAAAGGTTGGGCTACCTACCGCGTGTCGTTACATATCCGTACTTTTAAGAATACAATAGTCTTTATCCGTACTTTTAAAACAATTCACGAGAATAAATATTTTGGCTTTAATTGGAGTACTTGTTCATCATATTTGCTACAATTCGTATGTAAGGAAATGCCCTCTTCAGTTGATTTAAGGCAGCAACAGTTGTCTCAGCAATTTTTCTGTGCGGGAGGTACTGGGGTTCGTGTCCCAAAAGAAGCAGATTCTCAGCACTCGCTTCATTGAACTGAGCTGCTGTTAGGAGGAGAAATTTATGGGCCAGTTGCTTTTTTGCCGAGTTTTGAGAGCGTTTCCTCCAAGAATTCCAGGCGAATAACACAACAGCACCTTAACAAAGGAGTCATTGACCGCGCGCCGCATATCCTTTCTCGCTCTTGCCTCTTCCTCCTCTTTCACACACATTGTTAAGCTCAAGTGCAGTGCAATACCACACTTATCAGAGCTTGAAGCTTCTTTCGTTTCCCCGCAGGCGGAGATGTCTGGAAAGGACAGACCCTAAAAGATGTATAGGTTGATGCCGAATGTCACGTTCTAGCTGGGGAGGAAACTACTTACCGAGATATAACATTCACTGCACTTTCTGGACTAGCGTCGATAGCAGCCTATAGCGCAAAGAAACATAAAATAATGAATTAATCACGTGTGCAGCTACGCACCTGTACGAGGGTCTGCAAGCGGCGTACGCAGCGGTGCGCGCAGGCTGGCAAGGGGAAGGAGGCCGCCAGCCGCTCGTCATCCTCCTGACGGACGGCCAGCCCAACGGCCCCCACTGCGCCCACCACGAGCTGCTGCGCGCCGTCACGGCGGCCACCAGCGACCCCGCCACCTCCGCGCCGCTCTACAGCCTGGCGTTCGGCCGCGACGCCGACTTGAACCTCCTGAAGCAGCTGTCGCTGCGCGGCAAGGGCTTCGCGCGCAAGATCTACGAGGCGGCGGACGCTGCGCTGCAGCTGCGCAACTTCTACCGGCGCGTGGCGTCGCCGCTGCTGGCGGACGTCACCTTCCACTACGCCGACGACCAGGTGAGCAGAGCGCCGACGCGACGACCTGCAGCTGTCGTGCCGCTGCGCAGAGGCGTCAAGTGTGTGTGTGCGCAGGTGGAGGCGTCTTCGCTGACGCAGGCAGCGTTCCCCGTGCTGCTGGCGGGCGCGGAGCTGGCCGTGGCGGGCGTGGGCGTGGGCGGTGGCAGCGGGCTGCGGGCGACGGTGCGCGGGGCGGCGGGCGGTGGCGGGGGCGGGCGGGCGCCGCTGGAGAGGGCGGCGGCTGTGCAGCGCCTGGAGCCGCAGCAGGCGTCGTTCGTGGAGCGCCTGTGGGCGTACCTCACGGTGAGTGGGCGTGACGTGGCTTGGCGTGGGGGCGTTGTGGGGCCGTGGGCGTGAGCGCTGTGCGTGTGTGTGCGTGTGGCAGGTGCGGCAGCTGCTGGAGCGCGCAGACGGGGGCGACGCGCAGGCGAAGGAGCGGGCGAGAGAGCTGGCGCTGCGCTACGCCTTCGTCACGTCTGTCACTTCGTTGGTCGTCGTCAAGCCAGACGACCAAACGGGCGTCGCCGACCTGCGCGATGCTGACGAATCCTCTCTTCCCAGTTCAGAGGACGATACTCAATATTTGTTGATGTCGGATTACGTTAGGTTTGTTCAGAAGAACAGATGACCAGCGTTCGGATATTTCTTACAGGAAAAGTTATAGTTGTTTCATTAATAACATTTTTCAATTAATACTAAAATTTAATTACTACAGATACTTACATATGCTTGTAATGATTCACGATTTCTACAACTTTATTACATTTATTTCTAATTCTAGTGTCACCATGTGTAGTAGGGGCTCTCCTTATCCTTATAACTTTCATCAGAGCACTGATGTTGTCGTGGACTGTTACAGCTGTTGTTCACACGTAATGGCAAGGAGTATGACGGAAGTAACCCCTTATAAAATGAATTTTAGCCAAGCGTTGTGTAGGCGCTCAAACGTTGCTTCTCGACCGAGTGCCCCTGGTAAATTTAAATTTCGACAACAGAGGGAGGTTGAAGAGGTTTGCAGGTTAGATTAAACTTATCTTAGAAGACTTAGATTTATCTTAGAAGAAAAAAACGTGAGCCTTCGTGTGCATTTTTTTGCCACATGCTAGCAAAGGTTCAATAAAACATATCTCAGTAAACTGAAATAAGTACTTAAATGAAACAGTATGTACATACAAATTATTTTCTAGAAATCTGTGGATATTCTGATCATTATTAACGTATGTTGCACTATTTATGACACAGAAAATATTCTTCTGGTGGTCTGCTCAGCGCTCTATGGAAGAAGTTACGTTACACTTCAGCACCTAGTCGTAGTGCCGCCCCTACATTAGCTCATCTTAACGCCCCGGTATCTGGCTCGCCAAATTTGGGTAAGCTAACATATTTTACTGCAATTATTTTACTAAATGATTTAACATTATTTACTTTACATATTTTACTTGTCTGTACTATCTAACAGATGAGCTATTTATATTCATTATTTCAGGTAGTTAATAAGAGATTTTCTGCCAAAAAT